>JAANDG010000228.1:0-211904 GCA_036852015.1 Pelodera strongyloides
GTTTATTGGAGGTAAATTTCAACTATCTTCAAGTATAACTATTCGGTAAACCTCATATACTAAGTACACAAGTAAGAAAGCTAGTTTTGAATATAGCTGGTAAACCCAACCTTTGTAACCGCTTCGCGAAGAAAAGAATTTTAATATATATCCCACTGTATTTAGGAGCATGACATTATTAAATGCGGATGTATATATTAGTGGGTTATACATTTATTTTTATTTTTCGCTGCAATTTTATATGGTTCAGGCTCGTCCGATCTCCAACAAATGCACAATATGGGTACACTCGGACCAACGCTCAACAGTTGTAACCCAATTAGAAAGTAGAAATATTATAATAAATTATTTGATTTTCATACTGCATTGCGTATCCACAAACACACTTTCTGTTACTGTAACTTCAACATAAAACTTTGATGGTGTGCGGCGACAAAACAGCGGCCCATATGCTCATAGGCACTTCTCTCGGCCAGACTAGTGCCAGGCTTCCGCGAGTTCTCTCAGTGACCTTTCGAAGATTAAGCGAAGTTGCCGCGCAGCATTCTATCTGGTCCTGCATACAGCTGCGCATTTTCATCCAGTTTTCGTACCCGTGCACCATGTTCGTGCAAGGTTCTCGCTGTTGCTAAGCTTATATTGCTAAGCATATTATTACCACAATCATACATTATTTGTACCACTTGTTATCTCGAAAAAATGTTTTCCGTTACCGTAACCACCGTTTTGGTATCACTTCCTATTTCGTGGAATTATCGTTGCCTATGTGGCTCCATGTGGCATTGTGCTCGCCGCGCACCACCTCTGTTTCGTTGGTGTTCAGTTCGAACATTCGAACATTCATGCGAACAGGGAAATGGGGCTAGGTACCCTTGAGGTGTGCTACCATATTTCAGATTACAGAAAACGCAGCAAATGCCCTAAGCCCTCCACTAAAAGTATTTCGCAAAAACCAATTCTCCACAAAACCTGCCTTCTGAATATCCACATGAAGTTTTAACAAACGTAAATGCAATAGAATCTATCTGTGTTTCCCTGCAGCTTGAGAAAATGCTTGAAAGGAGACAGCTCTTCTTTTGTGAGCATTGCGGGTCTTTCTGTGACGCTCTGCATTCTCCTAGAACCTTCGCCATCTCGCCCGAGGGTCTCTCTGTGTCTTCTCCGCCCTCTCCGTGTGCGTGAGCTATCTCGTCTGATCATTCGGTGCGCTGTCTCAGTCTCTGAAAGATGTCAAATATCGTCAATTGTATGTGTTCGTCCTCCTTTCATCCCCCTTAATCGTCCCCAATTCAGACCAAGCTAGACCACACCAAATCTGACACATTCACTCACGATCCGAGTATCACAAAATGGCGCGACCACCTATTATACTATTGATATACTATTTAATTATTAACCTATTAGGAAGTATCGAGGTAAGAATGATGTTCTAAATGAAGTCCATTCTTGCAGTGGTACTTTATGACAGAAAGTAATTTCACAAAATTCATTATCAAGTTTAGACTCCTACTATTGGGAAAAGTGAAATGAACTAACCATAACATAATTACATAATTACCACGGAATGAATGCGATTTAGGCTCTGGAAAATACACGGCAACCAAAAACACGACAAGGTCAACCTGTGAAAGCACCAAATCCGAAGTCAGATGTGGGATTTACTTATCGTTCATGTTGTTTATTACATGTCTACACAAAAAAAGGATGAGCTAGACATCAACTAAACTAAAGATCTTTTCTGACTGTTCCTTCATTCTAATTCAGAGCCGGTTTATCAATGTTACAAATGAAGCTCAAAACGACTACCCCAATTACGATTTGGATATGTTCCCGGAAGTTCCAAAATATAGGTAAACACCTTAAATTACTGATATTCTTGAGGCAGGTCTTTTATATCGCACAAATGGTCCCTGAGCTCTGGACTACAGAACTTGTGCATCAAAAGGCTATCATATAAATAAAATAATGAGAGGGTTTGGATTTCTAGGATGTTGTTCTGCGAACGCACAGGAAAAAAAAAAAAACCAAAAAGAATTCTCTTGGAATTCTTTTTGGATTTCTTGCTCTGCGAATTCGCAGTATTTCTGGTGCGAATTCGCAGTGCAACCATACTAGGCGAGAGATCAGACCAGGAGAGGGTGAAGAGGGTGAAAAGTTGTTTTTTTCGTTTTTCATAGGTGACTCTAGGCCCGCAGGCATGCATTTAAGCAAATATGCCCTAGGGCGTGCCTTTCAATTGTAGGAAGGCCGGGATAAGGCCACAAACGGGGAAAATGTCGGTCCGAACCTGGGGCGTGCCCGTTACATGGCACTTTGCCGTAGCCTTGCATTTTATAAAGCGCGCGAAAATTGGGATTTAAATTTTTGTGTAGCAGCAGCCGTAATAATTCGCAACCAGCAGAGACGACCATACGCGGTATGGCCGAGTGGTCTAAGGCGCTAGTTTGGAGTACGTGTTTAGCTAATGTCGCAAGTTCGATTCCTGTCCGGTGCATTTGTCTTGCAAAGTTCTAGGTACTTGTATGTTGTGTTTCCGGGTGTAAGTTCGTGGTGGGTTAGCTAGAACGGTGTATATTTCTTTTCTATCCTGTTCAAAATGGCCTGTTTGTGGCCTCATTTTATGCCCTTCAAAACTCACAAAGGCCCCAGGGCGTACCCCGGGCACCCTCCAAGGCCGGTAAAAGGCCAGCCCTGTTCCACCGAAAAGGGCATGCCTTCGGGCCTAGAGTCACCTGAGTTCGGTGCGAATTCGCAGAGCACATGAGAGATTTCGCACCGGTTATTTTGCGTTTGCTGTGCGAATTCGCACAGCCCACTTTTCCGGTGCGAAATCGCAATCCATTAACAGAGGTTATGATAGTTCAGCGTATTTAGCTGGTCGGGATTAGTTCATTTGTCCATTGTCTTCTGGAAAAATCAAGAAATTATATCCTTTATATTAATCAGATCTCCATTCGGACATCAATTCTATTTTTACGTTCCTTTCCTTTCCCTTCTGTGTGGGGATGTGAGAGCCAGAATGGTTTCCCCGTTTTTTTTCTGCTGCCACAGCATGGTGTTTCACAGTTTTCATATTAGGTCTACATCGGTCCGGTATCATAGTTGTATTCCAATAGTACAATTCTTTTGACGTGTTTGATGCATCCTTGAACCCGGTGTTCGAAGTGGATTCTTTAATTTCCTTCAATTCGACTTTCAGTAGACATGATTCAATATGTGCATCATGTATGACTGGGCTAGTGGTAAACATAAGGCAGTTGCCCAAGCTCCTTGCTCAAATCCCAGAGAACAGTTAGCAACAGATGAAATAGACGCATTGTGGACCAAAATAGATATATACCGATAGTCTCCGACTTGAGTGGACTTTTATTCTTGTATTCACAATAATTTGTTGACTAGTTAACCTATTCAGATCTCGCCCAGCTCCTGGAAAATGGTTGGGAAATCAACGAACGGGTGAGGCATAATCAAGCAAATTCAACGACCCTTTTTTTTCATAGAACAGGAGGAATCCTTGATTATAACTTTCACCTAATTAGCCAAAAAAAACACAATATGGACTATGGCTTACTGTAATTGTAATTATTATTAATTAATAATGTTCGTCGTACTGCACTGACATACCCCACAATGGTGAAAATCGCATACATGACCGGGGACATTGTCCCATACCCTTGAATGCGCACGTTTTTTCTCTTTATTAATTCTTTTATTCAGATTCAATGTATGGAAAAAAGTCTTCCCGCTCTCGTTATCCAGCCGTGCCCCCTGTTCTAATAGACACGGTAATCGTAATACATTGTGTTGTATACTACTGTGGCACGAACACTGGGATTACGCTCCCGGTCTCCCAGTCTCCCCTTTTGAAGTGAGAGAATGAGAGGGAAATCGCACGAATTAGAGACACGCAGAGACAAACTCTCCCAAGCAGGGAGGCTCCCACTGTTTGTGCATACCAAAATTTCGTAGCGTGAAAATCCAAAACCTCAATTTACCTCTGCTTTGGACTTTGAGTAATACTTTTTGTTTCAAACAACAAACATCTGATAAATAAACTGCAATAAGTAATGTAACTTTCAGGATGAATCAGAAGCCCTTCTTAATTCTCCATACGTTAATAAGGGACCAATGCTTGGAAGAACGCCCCCAAACAGTGGATTTGCAGCTGCCTTTATGGGGTTACTTTTTAAATATTGTTTTATCTTGATGTGAACCTTATATTGCAGAATTAATTCCTGATATGGCATCAATTAGGAGGGTATGGTTATCAATTAGGAGGGTACGAGGATAGCGGGCCAAATTTGTGCGCGAGCATAGCAAGACACCCGAACATACCTACCCACTAAAATATGCTAATTTCAGAACCGACCCATCAAAGTGGCCGACACGTAATATGGGAAACCCGCGGGAATTCAACGCGCCTGGACGAATAGGTAAGGATAATGGATAATGACATATTACAAAATCTCAAAATTCGGAAATCTTTTATGTGCAAAAAATACCCAAACCATAAGACATTCATCACAATGCAATGAAATCGTTGGTCAATCGAACCACGTTGAATTCAAAGGTGGTTGTAAACTAAAACTGTAACTACCTTTGATCTTCAAGGTTACAATCCATCGGCCATGTCACGTGGTAGAATTGGAGCTATTCCCGCACCATCGCAACCAGAGCTGATGCAAATGCCACCAATTAACACGGTAAGTATTGGAGTACAGCGAACTTCCACGTCTGTGTGTATATTTGTTCGCCTACAACTGACCACCACCGGCCCACATCAGGCGCACCAGCCGCTCACCTTTTCTGTGTCGAGTCCTCCGTTTTATGGGCGACGTTTAGGCGGCCCTCGTTTTTCGGGCACAGTGAAGGCCGCACACCGGTCAAGTTTCCTCAATGTAAAAATGGCCCTCTAGACTAGAATCATTGGTGATACTACGAGGTGCACCTTATCCTTCCGCAGTCCTATATTTATTCATTTCTTTCAGCAATTCATGATGACCGGTCCAAACGAGCGGATGATGGCCGGATATGGATATTCTTACAGATGTGAGCCTCAATCCACTCCACATTAATCTGCATATTTCGTTAAGTAATCTGAAGCGTTACTATTACTGACTTGCCCAAAAATGTAAAAACTGAAAATGTATTTAGCTTACATCGAGCGTCAATCGAGAAGGTATCCTATTATGATCTACACTCTTGTGCAATGTGTTCCGTGCAATAGAGCAAAGCATATGCTTGCGACCACCTACCCTGATGTGGCCAGTCATTATCTAGGTGAGATATTTCAAATTTCCGAGACTGTATTCTTCGACTGCATTCTCACTTTCATAATCATATGTTGTACATACTAACTTCTTTAGTTCTATTCAAGTTGATAGAATTACTGGACCTGTTTCCTACATAGCTACACGAGGCGAAAGGCGAGTTCGCCAGGTCGGGGCAGCAGAACAAAGAAATGGGTGTGCCTAATGTGCGCCAGGGAAGCGCCGCGAAAGTGGGCGCTCCTGCCGCGCGCTCCTTTTCACCGGATCGCAACAATCTTTCTTTCGAGACACGTTCAAAAAGCGCGACATATTTTCCAGCGCACCCTTTCAGTGTTCTTGGCCTCGCAGTTCTTGCAGTAGATTGCCTCTGCTATCAGAACTCATATATGAATAAATTTCTTTCAGAACTAGTCGGAAATGAAGATTGGCAACGTCAACTCCAAGTGGATCTGCATCAAATGACTGGACAAATCACATTCCCTTACATATTTGTGTGCGGAGAATTCATTGGAGGTCAGAATAAGACATCATCATGTACCTTACAACTAGTTTACGGACACTTACCCACTGCTACTTGCTCAAGCCGCTCTTTACAGCACCGTCAGTTCACTAACCAACCATTATCTAATTTAAATGAAGTTTCGCATCCCTTCCTTCACGAACAAACCCCAAAAATGAACAAAACTCTAACATCACTGTATTCCCAGGCTTCATGTTTGGGCGGGCGTCGCTTCTCACGCACGACTATCTAAAACACAACTTATATTGTTTCTCTCAATAAACACGCAACACGTACAACTGTGTCACTTCGCACGTACCGAGTTCACCGGGGGTATTACATCAGCACCGTATGTAGACTACTGGCTTGAAATGAAAAAAAAAATGAAGAAGTGAAGAACTAAGTTATGAGAAAATGAGCCCCCAATTCCAATTTAGTGAACATCGACTGAACATCGCTCGCTCGTAAAGTATATTTTAAAAAAAGAATACAAACGTACCCTGCTCATTTCTTCAATGCTCGGATCCCTGTCGATAAACTCGTGGTAGGGAATGGCGACGTCAAAATATACTGCTTCGGCTGCAAATCATCCATTTGTACTATATTAACAATCTATCATAATGGCTTTTTAGAGGTCTAAACCCATGCTAACAGAGAATCAAAATGAAATACACGACCGGGACCGTCACACTAAACAAGTTTAAAAACGCATGTGAGCGCCGAGACGTACACAAAAATTCAGGGAAATAGACGCCAAACACCCACCCATTCCCTACGCTTATGGGATCCGACGTTTATTCTGGGTTAACCCACCCGGAAACCAGAAAAGAAACAAGGTGAACGATAAGCTGTTTCGATAAACTGATAAAACAAAACTTACAAGCATCACACTGTGTTCTCATCGCCACCTCCCACATCACCAGCGACAACGAGTAAATATCAGCCCGTCGAAAGTATAGAAATTGTCCATGATAATCACCCATCTTTCTCCAAGTACAAATCGACTCGTCCAACACCTCTGGGGCCAGGTACCTCTGCAAAATATAAATCTACAGTAAAAAGGTCCTATTGTATTCTCTAAAAATTAAAAAGGAAAGGGTGTTTGCCTATTGCCTGGTCATTCATTCTTTAAATTTCAAGTATACAAAAATACTTTCACTCAAATGCCGAGTTGGAAACAGACGGGTTTTTTTTTTACATTTTTTTTCGTTTGATTTTTGGACGTTTTCCATGCAAAGAACTTTTGAGAAAAAGCAAATGTTTCAGATCACTTATTTCTCACGTTTAATCGTACCGGTAGTAATGGAATACTTGTTTGATCCAGCTATAGTACAAAAATAGCTACTCACTGGGATTACTATTTATCTACAGTGGTTTCACTATAAATCTTTTTTATAAACAAACAAATAACAATAACAAATCTACCCACAACGGTCCCGCACTTTGCATTCCCGGGAATATCCAGTTGCCCGGTCCAGTACCTAACGGCCAACCCGAGATCCGCTATCACACAAGTCATGTCCTTCCTCACCAGTATGTTCTTGCTCTTCAGATCACGATGTGCAATTGCTGGCTTGCCTAAATTCCCAGATTCTACATCAAAATTCAAGATACTTAGAACTGAGTTAAGCTGGAAACATATAGAAGAGCACAGAAATCTGGGCATGATACACAGGAATGAACAGAAACGCCAATCCAATATACAGAAACCGAGTGCTATATCGCATTGACGCTGCATGACGTGCTTTTGAATTGTGCCGGAAAGGCACACAAGAACATAAAGAAACGCATAATACATGATAAAAGAGTCGTTCAACAAAGGTTCCAAAACGGGTGTCAAACGGGGCCGCGGCGTTACGTTCCTTAAGTCAATTCGCTATTATATTATGCAAATAGCCACAAAGCAAAAAATGACGTGGCAAACATAATTATAATCAGAAAACAAAACCAACGTTCAGAATGGAGATACCGCAGTCCCTTGCAGAGAGAGTGCACCAATTGCACAGCGGTAATTTCGTCCACCACCTGGAAAAAGGAAAAGTTTTCAGTACAAAACACAAACCCGTAAAATAACAACAAAGGGCGTATTCGCGGATAAGATTTAAAGCGATATGACACGTGGTTAAAGAAACGTGAACGACAACTACATTTCCAAATTTCTATATATGCAAACGAGTAACGAGTGTCATTCTCAAAATCAGAGAGTTTCTGGCTTTCCTGTATACTTTACTTTAGACTTCAGAACTTTACACAGACGACAAACCACGAAACCACGTATCACACCGCGACACCGCCAAAACTGGTAAGAGGTAAGAGCAGAGGGAAAATGTCCAAGACATGCAAATAAACAGACTCATGGTCTGGCCAACCAGGCCAATAGGGCAATCGCCAAGGACAAATACAAAACGAACGCAACCTACCTCCTTGCAGAGAAAATCGTACAAACTTCCGCACGGGTAATAGTCAGTGATAAGCCACAACTCCGTTGAAACACCCGTATCTGAAAATGTATATAACTCTTTATTCCATAAATGCATAAATGTTCATAAAAATATATCATCAACACTCACAGTCACAGGCTAGAGCTAGACACACTCAGGAGGTCTAGCTACTTATGTGGTGTTATACAAACGAACATAGTGCAATGAACATGTGAAGCAGTGAAGCTCAAAGGTAAGTTAACTAAGCTACATATAGCATATGCCGGACTGAAGCTATGAAGCA
The DNA here is from genome assembly GCA_036852015.1 of Pelodera strongyloides. Taxonomy (NCBI): domain Eukaryota; kingdom Metazoa; phylum Nematoda; class Chromadorea; order Rhabditida; family Rhabditidae; genus Pelodera; species Pelodera strongyloides. Next base: position 8,494 of record JAANDG010000228.1, read on the forward strand.
CACAGATTCAAAAACAAAGCATCGTACAGTTTAGCACTTGGCAGTTTGACTTTTCTGAGCTCCTAGTTTAAGATGGAAATAAAACCTTCAACAAAGACCTAATCCTTAAAAACACATACCCTTTTTATCCCACGACAATACTCGGAGCAAATTCTCGCTGGCCAGCATGAGTGAGTTGTACATTTCGACCTACAAGCATACATATAATTTTCATATACATGCGGCAATCAGGAATTGAATTATTGAATATAGACTACAGCCCCACAATTTTCTCAAATGATGCGGGACGTAGGCCCCGATTAGCATCAAAACTGCACAAATGATTGCGACCCTTTTTTGTACCGCAAAATTCATAGTTGTAACAACAAACAAACACCTCCCGTTCCCAGCTCTGCTCGTCACGAGAATTGAATATTTTGACCGCTACTGTATCGCCCTTCCATATACCAAGTCGCACCTAGAAAAGAGGTAATTCAAAAATAAAAACTCCATAGTCACTCTACAAATTCTATAGTGTCGCACAATGGCTAATTGCTTCAACACTTCAATAAAATGGTCACTAATTACTAAGGTAATTAAAGCTCTAAAACTCCAAACCGTCATGCCATGGTTTATTACATTAAGAATGACAGAAAAATAAAGCACCTCTCCAAACCGTCCCCGTCCAATGCATTCTTTCAGTTCAATCTGCAAGGCGACCGTTCTTCTGACAAGCATCGACGTACCTAAACAAAATATGGTTGTTGGTATTGGGCATACATCTGGGCTGTGGGCTGTCTGGGCATCATTTTCCATAAACCACGAGAAGCTAACACAAGTTCAGCGTATCAGATTTGAAAGCCGAAAACTCTAGTTCATGTGGTCCGGGGTCCGGCTTGCTGATTAACTATTGGGCAATTTTATAAACGCTTCGGCATCGCCATTAGCGTAGCAACTAGCAACACTAGCTAGAAATTCCTGACCACAGAAAATGCTGGATTACTAACTAGTCCAACAGATTGTGAACCAACACGAACACGGAAGATCTCAACAATCAACAAAAATGAACGACAAGCAAAGCTTCTCGAAACTTAACCTTAGCATATTCCTAACCTGCTCCCGATCCTGAACTCGAATTCGCTTCCGTCAAAAGTGTGCTCATCGTTACGCCCTTCGACAACATCGGTTGTACATCATGGTCACCGGTTCGGCCATGTCTTTCATAGTTGTCTTCACCTTCAACACCTTGCCCGACGGAACTAGTACCAGTGGACAGTCGGGCATACGCACTGAAACGAACGAAAATAATAAAGTAATGCTAATCAGCAGGGCACTATACTAAACAGTTGGACCAGAGACTTGAGCATTACAAGAAGTGTAAGTCGTATGTTCCACACAGGCATCAATAACCAACGCCGAAAGAGCATTTAATACCAACGTCCACTAACACATACCACTCATATGCAGAATTCGTACGCTACATCATGTTGAAGTGGATTTTAAAACTCAACTCAACCCAGGCCAGGTATGTTATGTTATGTCTGCTCGAGATCGTTAGTAAAGAACCGAAGCATACTATCACCGTTCACCGTATTACCCATGCACGCATTCCCCATGGCATTCTAATTCTAGATTCTACCAGCGATGATGACTGCCCCACCCCAACACTTAAACATAAAATATCAAAGGCTTACTTCGTCGGTTGTGGGGCGCTAGTTCTCTCTCGTTCTCCTTCAATTTCCGCAATTAACGAATCCATTCCGATAAACCACTTGTAAAAAGGCTTCCATAATCGATTTCTAAAACAATCAATATTAATTTAATATTGTACATGTAAACATTATGCTGCTGCTCTTCACATTTGTGTATAAGTACGCATCTTTTACTATTTTCGAAGTAATCCCGGGGTAAGGTAAGGAGTGAACAATGAATGAAACCTCTCGAGCAAACATCTATAATAATGCACAACTTACCTATATTTACGATTCAGACAAATCCCGGCCATCGCACCAAACGCGCTCAGAATGAATGGCAGCACAAGAAACCACCGTGGGAGTTTCTTTCTGGAATAAAAGAAAGTTGGGCCTTGGGCCAGTTCGTATTGCATGTAGTGATGTAGTGTGCTTGCGTCAATATGCTCTACTGTATCTCAGATAGATCCGAAATCGAAACTATGAAAGAACCAAATTACGTTAACCTTACAATTACGCTGGAGCGTTGAACGACCATGCCATCACGGCAACGAAAAGTAATTTAAATAGATGAAAGGAATTTATGCATGGCGTAAGCAAAAATGAATAAAAATACACCAGCCTACCTATTAGACTGATATACCAAATCTTCGTAAGAGTCATCGCTTGGCGACCACGGTGGAAGAGGCTAAATTTCGTTGTTATTATTATCACACGTAACGTACACGTGATTGGTAAGATCACTATGCGTTAGAGACAAAGGAAAGGAGAAAAAGACTTACGCTTAGTTTACAAGTTCAATAACTTGCACGACTGACTCGACGGACAAATTAGGCCCAAATAACACAGTAACTAACACCGCGCCGTGGCGCTTCGTGAATCAACAAACATTCAAAAAATGGAAAACTCGAACTCGAACTCTACAAGAACTAAAACAGAAAAAAACTCATTGATGTGAAAGTCCCAAGAATAAATCCTATAATGATAAACAGTAACTACTATACCTTGACCGTCAACGCAGAGTTACACAACGGATCGTCGCAGCAGACGTGATGAAAATATTGGCTCTCACCACATGGATCCACGTACATTTCAAATTCGAGCCCATTGACACAACTATAAAAAGAAGGTCAGACGATGAGAGAGCCCAATTCAGGCTATAAATCTATGCGTAAAATTACGCATCAACCATCTCCGGATTGGCTTTGACCATCTCTGGAGGCAAATGCGAATATATTAATATATAGATTTGGGTGAAACGTATCAGTCGTAATTTACGGCTTCGACTCTCAACTAAGCGACCATCTCCGAAATTACGCATGGAAATTATAGCCTGGCCCAATTTGAACAATAATGAGACAAACTTAAGTGGTAAACATCATAGATCACATCTAATACGTGCTCCGAGCGAGGTCAATTCTCGTTCTCCTAATTTAACTTGTCTTGTCCAACTTGTCCTACAGTAACAGTTCTCGTCGTCGAATCTAAGATTCTATTTATACAAAGCCCAGTTACCCATCATATCTAGCGTACCAGTGTTCTTTCTGAACACTCGTTTAAAGGGCAATGTCAAGGGAGATTCTGCGCAGAAAGGCATCTCCTGGCGCAGATGAAGCAAATCTCGAACGGCGCACAATACAGTACACCCATAAAAATGGACGCGGGTTAAAATATTCAAATTTTGTCATAAACGTGAACAAAACCCGCCGCAACGCAAGCAAACGGGTGCGTTGCGGTGAGCCGGTAATTCGAACCGTCCCGTGGACAAAAATTTGGCTTAACTTTGTCCACACGACTCGAATCCCATATTGAAGGAGTTTTTTGGAGGGGTTTTTTTTTTTTTTTTTTTTTTTTTTTTTTTTTTTTTTTTTTTTTTTATTTTCACTTTCCTTACCTTCAAAACGTAAGCTTTTTTTTGAGCCCAACACAAAACCGGCTTGACATTCCCTTTAATATTACTCGATTGCAAATAAATAGTATGATTGGTTTTTTTTAAGTCTTGCGACGCAAAAAGCAGGATTGTGGAACACTGCATTGTCACCTAACCCTAACGTAAATACAGCTTTAAAATAAACATGTAAGTAAGCGACTTAGTTGAGTGATTCCTCATCTCCAATATATGTTCCGTTCACGTCAACCAGTCGCCGGATGGACCGACGACATGCACCTCGCCGTGCTAGACAAATCCCGGACAAATTGAAGTCTAACGCGGTTAATTCCGCGTTGCAATCCTTTGCGGTGCAATTGCACAATAGTAGATGATTGGGATGTTCCAATATAGTGTCATCTAAATAATGAACAAAGTTAAAATAAGAGTTAAATCCCTTAGATGCTCCCAGAAAAAAAAGACATGACTCCCGCCAATCCACTCCTCTCATGACAAGTTGATTTGTTTACGTTTGGTTAGGAAATTAGGAAAATGGATTAAAAAATAATGGATGAGCGTCGATAGCCACCGCGTAATAAGTTAAAGGCTTACTTAGTTGCTCAATCAGAAAATACTTCAAATCCTGTAATGCTTGCGATCCGTTTGGAGGGTTCCCGTTCCCAGCGAGCTGTGGTTCAACAAGAATCGTATTATTCTAAACAAATGAGTTAGTTGTTTGGTTCGGTGAATACGCGCCATACGCGGAAAAGCCATACCCTAATTACAAATGCTACTTGGAAAGATGCGATGTCACATAAAAAAATACCCGTTCGGAAAGACATCGATTTGTTGACAACGTGAAGAGGAAAAGAAGACGCAAAACTATCATTTGTATCACATTGCAACGGATTTTCTGGCTAACACGAACATCAGCCACGCACAGCTTAGCAGGAACGGGAAGCTAAAAAAAAAAACACAATTAAAAGTAATCTGTGAAAAAAACAAAGCAACCAAGCTCGTCAATCAGTGCGAGCAAATGTGAAGAGTGTTTTTTTAAGAATAAAGATGTACTTTACATTGAGCAGGCAAGAGGCTCGAGATTTGCGTTTTGCCTCGCACGTACACTTCTATATACACATGTGCTGGCTTGCAAACGTCAATTTAGAACAACAAATATATATAAAACGAAATATTTTTTTTTCTATATTTGTCGTGCCTGCAAAATGCATTTTTCTGATTACCGTAATGAGCGAAACCGCTACGGTATGTCATGAGCATTTTAGGCTTTTCTGCGAAAAACAGAAAGAGAGAGAGATGGAGAGAGGGAGAGAGGGAGAGAGGGAGAGAGAGAGAGAGAGAGGGAGAGAGAGAGAGAAGAATATGAGCCCTTGCCTCCCCCACACCATTTTGGCCCAAATTTGACCTCAACTTTGAGATGTCGCCCTGTGCAAATCACATTTTATCGATTTTAGTGAACCTACAAGTTTTCCATTATACATGCGCTTGCTGGATTCTTTAGATACACTTTATCTGACTTTGGAAAGAATCATATTTGTCCTGCACTCATTTAAATTCTATTTCTAAAAATATCACAGTTCTAGAGTTGTTTGTAAGTAATGCGAAAAAGAGCGTGCAAAGCAAAGTGCAAACTAATAAGTACATTTGCTATCGTAGACTTGCACGTCTCGCGCGCGACAATTGCTCGGCTGTTATCGCACATGCACGATATTATATACAACTGTATATTAGGAACCAATTTTGCAACAATCTTTGAGCCACAACCGTATGTTTTTGGATATTGACATCATATTGCAAATACATACAACGCTCAACTTTTGAAAATACCATGTTCAAATCCCTTCTATTGCATTTTCTCGTCCTAGTCTCATATGCAAGCAGTCTATACGATTTTAAATGATTGTGTATGATTTTAAATGGTCTCATGGCTTTTCTATAACGTCTCTGGTTATGTATTAATTTTTATACACGTAAATTTTTTTTTCGGACTTTGAAAGACTTGGCAAGACAACACCATACACCCCTGCTCTCGTAAAGGGTAGCCTCAGGCTACGCAGATGTTGTTCCCATACCGCCTCAGGCTACGCAGATGTTGTTCCCATACCATTTACACGATTGGACCTCAACATGAGACTCCGCCCCCATACGGCTCACATCTTTATCGGCCACCTCATGCAGTCATAGTCATGTAACCCTTCTCAATCGTACAAGTTGTCCTTTTTTTGTCTTCCAGCCAATTCTTGGTTGTATATACTGTATGTAAATGACCTTCGCCTAGGTTCATGTTGTTTTCTTCCCATAACTTGCACATTGCTCTTTTTCCTTTTTCAGTGAAAAGGCCCTGCATAAACATAGCCCTCCACATAGGGACTGAGAATAAGTTTGCGTAAATCCGAAAACCGTATCGTGGTCTCTTATCCAAAACGGAGGAGGAAAGAAGCTCCGCCGCCATCAAATATAGAGTGCGATCGGAGGATTGCAAGCCCTTGAACAAGGTAATTTGAAAGACGAGTTCTTCTTTGGAGCGTTTCGTTGTGTGCGGATCACACCGATTTTTCCCCATACACGTTTCGAGTCTCATCAGTCATTGTTTTGTTAACCACTTGTATTCATATGACAGTCTATATGGATGGTTAGTGCGCATTAATCTATTCTATTTTAGGATGATTTGATTGGATGCGCCGATGATTACGCCAATTTGGATGTCGTACTGTCGTACACATACGATCACAAGGATATCCCTACGAATCCTGGACCTGGACGGTTGGAAATCACACGAAGGAAATTGGGGCGTAATGGTCAGTTGATTGCACTGTAAAGGGCTTCGCATCCTTTCTATTACTGCTTTATTATTCGTTATTTTTTAATTTGTTAAAGGTGGGTTGTTTAGCGTGAGGCGATGATAAGGTTAAAACACCCAACACTCTCTTCCTCCCTCCGTCTCTGCCTCCCTCGCTCTCTCCCCTGCTTCTTCCTCTCTCTTTTCATTGCTGAAGCTCAGCGTAAATGCACAATTTTCGTCTTTGCGTAATAATCCAAGATTCTTCACTAAATTATTTTGATTTGCATCTTGAAAGTGTACGTTTATATCGGTGCTATATGAATAGAAGAAAATTTCAACTGAGTACGTAATAAGATTTTTTCAGATAGCGCTCGACTCGTTGTCTACTCAACTGGTCTACTACCTCGGGTCGACTGAGAAGAGCTCCGTAGTGCAGGCGCAGAAGTCTACAGAAAACCAGAACCGGTGAATCTTATTATTTCATTTTTGTTGAGTAGGATGACATGATATATTATATACACGGGGGCCTTGCGCGACATGGGGTGTAGGTCTAATGTGGGAATTTTATTCACTTCATTTTTGTTTCGTAATTGAGTGTGATGTCGTGACTTTTTCTACGCGGGGGGTACCACATATTTTTATTATTATTAATCATAAAGCAGCGTGGCACTCTAGTTAAAATATTTAGTTTAGTTTAGATAGGCAGGGGAAGATAGCTGCTGCGGGGCGCCTGCCGAATACGAGTTCCACACTTCTAGTGTAGTGTGTGCTCGTCCCGCGCCAGTTACCTGCCTAGCGCGACATGGGGTGTATGTCTATTGTAGGAATTTGATTCACTTCATTTTTGTTACGTATTTGAGTATGATTGTATGATGACGTGACTTATTCTACGCGGGGGAGGTATCATGTGTATTATTAATTACATAAGGCAGCGTGGCACTCTAGTTAAGATATTTAGTTTAGTTTAGTTTAGATAGGCAGGGGAAGATAGCTGCTGCGGGGCGCCTGCCGAATACGAGTTCCACACTTCTAGTGTAGTGTGTGCTCGTCCCGCGCCAGTTACCTGCCTAGCGCGACATGGGGTGTATGTCTATTATTATTAATCATAAAGCAGCGTGGCACTCTAGTTAAAATATTTAGTTTAGTTTAGATAGGCAGGGGAAGATAGCTGCTGCGGGGCGCCTGCCGAATACGAGTTCCACACTTCTAGTGTAGTGTGTGCTCGTCCCGCGCCAGTTACCTGCCTAGCGCGACATGGGGTGTATGTCTATTGTAGGAATTTGATTCACTTCATTTTTGTTACGTATTTGGGTATGATTGTATGATGACGTGACTTATTCTACGCGGGGGAGGTATCATGTGTATTATTAATTACATAAGGCAGCGTGGCACTCTAGTTAAGATATTTAGTTTAGTTTAGTTTAGATAGGCAGGGGAAGATAGCTGCTGCGGGGCGCCTGCCGAATACGAGTTCCACACTTCTAGTGTAGTGTGTGCTCGTCCCGCGCCAGTTACCTGCCTAGCGCGGCATGGGGTGTATGTCTATTGTAGGAATTTGATTCACTTTATTTGTGTTACGTATTTGAGTATGATTGTATGATGACGTGACTTATTCTACGCGGGGGAGGTATCACGTGTATTATTAATTACATAAGGCCGCGTGGCACTCTAGCTAAGATATTTAGTTTAGTTTAGTTTAGATAGGCAGGGGAAGATAGCTGCTGCGGGGCGCCTGCCGAATACGAGTTCCACACTTCTAGTGTAGTGTGTGCTCGTCCCGCGCCAGTTACCTGCCTAGCGCGACATGGGGTGTATGTCTATTGTAGGAATTTGATTCACTTCATTTGTGTTACGTATTTGAGTATGATTGTATGATGACGTGACTTATTCTACGCGGGGGAGGTATCATGTGTATTATTAATTAAATAAGGCAGCGTGGCACTCTAGTTAAGATATTTAGTTTAGTTTAGTTTAGATAGGCAGGGGAAGATAGCTGCTGCGGGGCGCCTGCCGAATACGAGTTCCACACTTCTAGTGTAGTGTGTGCTCGCCCCGCGCCAGTTACCTGCCTAGCGCGACATGGGGTGTATGTCTATTGTAGGAATTTGATTCACTTCATTTGTGTTACGTATTTGAGTATGATTGTATGATGACGTGACTTATTCTACGCGGGGGAGGTATCATGTGTATTATTAATTACATAAGGCAGCGTGGCACTCTAGTTAAGATATTTAGTTTAGTTTAGTTTAGATAGGCAGGGGAAGATAGCTGCTGCGGGGCGCCTGCCGAATACGAGTTCCACACTTCTAGTGTAGTGTGTGCTCGTCCCGCGCCAGTTACCTGCCTAGCGCGACATGGGGTGTATGTCTATTGTAGGAATTTGATTCACTTCATTTGTGTTACGTATTTGAGTATGATTGTATGATGACGTGACTTATTCTACGCGGAGGAGGTATCATGTATATTATTAATTACATAAGGCAGCGTGGCACTCTAGTTAAGATATTTAGTTTAGTTTAGTTTAGATAGGCAGGGGAAGATAGCTGCTGCGGGGCGCCTGCCGAATACGAGTTCCACAGTGTTCCACACTTCTAGTGTAGTGTGTGCTCGTCCCGCGCCAGTTACCTGCCTAGCGCGACATGGGGTGTATGTCTATTGTAGGAATTTGATTCACTTCATTTTTGTTACGTATTTGGGTATGATTGTATGATGACGTGACTTATTCTACGCGGGGGAGGTATCATGTGTATTATTAATTACATAAGGCAGCGTGGCACTCTAGTTAAGTAATTTAGTTTAGTTTAGTTTAGATAGGCAGGGGAAGATAGCTGCTGCGGGGCGCCTGCCGAATACGAGTTCCACACTTCTAGTGTAGTGTGTGCTCGTCCCGCGCCAGTTACCTGCCTAGCGCGGCATGGGGTGTATGTCTATTGTAGGAATTTGATTCACTTCATTTTTGTTACGTATTTGGGTATGATTGTATGATGACGTGACTTATTCTACGCGGGGGAGGTATCATGTGTATTATTAATTACATAAGGCAGCGTGGCACTCTAGTTAAGATATTTAGTTTAGTTTAGTTTAGATAGGCAGGGGAAGATAGCTGCTGCGGGGCGCCTGCCGAATACGAGTTCCACACTTCTAGTGTAGTGTGTGCTCGTCCCGCGCCAGTTACCTGCCTAGCGCGACATGGGGTGTATGTGTATTGTAGGAATTTGATTCACTTCATTTGTGTTACGTATTTGAGTATGATTGTATGATGACGTGTCTTATTCTACGCGGAGGAGGTATCACGTGTATTATTAATTACATAAGGCAACGTGGCACTCTAGTTAAGATATTTAGTTTAGTTTAGTTTAGATAGGCAGGGGAAGATAGCTGCTGCGGGGCGCCTGCCGAATACGAGTTCCACACTTCTAGTGTAGTGTGTGCTCGTCCCGCGCCAGTTACCTGCCTAGCGCGACATGGGGTCTACGAGGCGCTTCGAAACTTTTTTGTAATTTGTGCCAGTTGTTGAGAGTTGAGACTGCAGTAGGTAGACTAATGATGAATAATAGCAGCAGTGAACCACTAAGAGTCTCCATGTGGTTCTGTCTCCTGTCTGCTTTAGGTGAGGAGGCTCACCGTATGGAATTATGGATGCAGTCGTGTCAGCACTCGTGTCTTCGAAGACCTTCGTCCGTGACGCAGTGATGCTTTCCGCACGTGCCAAGGTTCGCCAGCAATTGTTTATTATATAATGGCAAGCAATTGCATATGAATAGTTTCTCCGCAACTCGTAATTTGCCTCTTATTTCTCTCCATTTAGGCTCATGAACTGTTATATACAACTACGGAATTCTTTCTTCTATTTACTGCTCTGGAGGCTCCACGCTTCTGTGCAATGGTGTGTTTTCATATTATAGTGGGGTACTTTTTGGAAGCTGCCGTATCTTACATTTTTAAATGCACCTTTATTTTTTCTATTTAGGAATATGAACCAAACTACAAACGTTACTCCTGACGAATACATCCTGGCGAAACTACGGACTTCTTTCTTCCAGCAATGCTCAGGAACTGCACACTTCTCTGCAATGGTATGTTTTCATATTTTAATAAGATAGTTTTTGAAAGCTGCCAAATCTTGAACTTTTACTTTTTGCTTAGCTAAGAAGCTACTGGGTTTAGTCCTGCGGTTGTTTCATAACAGCATAAAAGGATTGAATTAGTGATCGTGAATAACTATGGTGTCAGATTTTCACCGTTTTAGGCATATTATCCTGTGTTTTTTATTTATTGGTTGTTTTCAGAAGGTACAGCCATCTCACATCACTTCACCGATTCACCCAATTGTTGGAATTTAAATACGCTCTACGCTCTATGACGGAGAAAAACCAACCCTAGATGAAAAACGGACTCTACAATGGAACTTACGAAACCGTCATTCTACATAATCTACATCCTCTCTCTTCTCTCATCTTTAAGTGGTTACTATAATGTAATGCCGAAAGTGGTTATCGAAAAATGTAATAAACACTTCCACACATCTTTAATTTACTTACACAATATATCGCAAAGAAACATACAAGTTCTTTCAAACAAGTGAACTGTTTGCGTACAATTAACTTATGGTAACTGGTTATAATGTAAGGTTCTAGTTACTTAAAATAGGAGTGGCGAATACCTTTCAGTGATGTTGATATATACAGTACATTTGCTTCTACTGCGAGAAACTTTTATGCTACGGTGCTTATTGATTAATTGCTCTGCTATTCTTCAAGTGGTATTCAACCATTTGGCATGCATGTAATTATTTAAACTCGACGTAATTAGTGGTATCTCCCCTCTTCCCTCTGTGGTTCTGTATGGAAATTTCTCATTTGTGGGTAGCGGTTCGTATATCAAAGTTCGAAGAATAGCTGACACATGTGTGTCCACCAGGCATTTATATATATTTATTCCTCTAGCCTAGACGAGTACTTAAAATCTGTTCACAATTATTTTCAAGGAAAAATTGGTGTATTGAGAATAGTTCTCACTCAAATCCAAGTTAATTTTTATTGACGGACTGAGGGACTGATGATATGTTGGTAAAAAGACATAATTCTCAAGGACCAAGGAGTACCTGCAACAAAACAAAGTCAGACACAGACTCACAACAAGAAGCTCTTCTGGTTGTTTAGAAAATTTTGTAAGTTGAAAAAAGAATGTCTAAAATTAGGAAGGACACAACTTCCCACAAAACTGCGGACTTGGGGATGAGGACGCATCTGAAAACTGAAAACTTACAACCAACTTTATGACCGTCGTAACTTTCAATTGCCTCACTCGCTGTGCAATTAAGCCACTGTTCAACTACATTCCACTCGGTCACATGAATACGTGAATAAGGTCCACTCTTGCATATCAAAACTTTTTATTAATGTAAATAATTGTAATCATTGCATATAATTACATTTTCATTAATAAAGCATCAAGAAAATATTATCCAAGCAGGCCAAATTCATGCAAGGTTATGGTTATGGTTATATGTATAAACAGAGTTTGCCAACATAAATGGTCAATATTTTCCCTCACTTTACGCTTCTTATCCTTGTATTAATAAAGTGCAATGAAACATTAATGAAGAGAAGAACACATGAGGATCGGAGTCTCCGAGCTACTACAACATTTAGACTTAGAAGTCAGCAGCATCGATCGCTTCAACGTTATTCACATCAGTTTCCTTTTCCAGTTTTTCAAATTCAGAAGAAGAGTCTTGAATTTCTGTCGTCAGATCCTTTGCAAAAGCAGTGGTCAACTCCACGTTGGCCTCCTAAATCAGTAAATTATAGGCAAAAGCTTCGAACGAGGATTGCACAGAATTCTCATTATGCTGCAATTTAAAGCGAAATACAGGCCGGTTTTTGAAACGCATCGTGGATGTCGTATTTATGCTAATTTGCTCGATTTTTCATTCTAATTAATTCGTATTCGTAGTGTACCTACTTTTGGAAAGTTGCATATGAAACGAATTTCTTGTGTATTCTATGCAAATTTTTGGTGCCCGTCCGAAGCTTCCGGCACCAGATTAACTAGGATGCATAGGAAATTTGTATCGTATGAAAATTTCGGCTCAGTATACCCCCCAAAGTGAAGCAAAAGGAGCGTAGTCAGAAAACGAACAGTTCATTTTGTTCTTTACAATTAATTGCTGCTTTGAAAGTACATATAATGTTGTTCTCGTAATGCAATCGCCTGGGCCGTAATACTAGTACATGACCAGTATGGATATAATGAAAATGTGAAACGTACTTCGGTTTTAACAGCAGATGTAGAAGTGGTTTCGGCCGATGTGCTCTGAAAATAGTAAGACTTGCCTCAATATTTATACTCTATCTATTCAACAACTGTACCAATGTGCAAATGTCATGGGTACTGTACTAGTTAATGTACCTTGTCATCATCACTTGTGTTATTGTGATGTCTCCACCAACTTCCGTGTCCGTGTCCGTGTCCACGACGTCCGTGGTGCCAGAAACGTCCACGGTGGTGAGGTCCACCTCTGAAGGAAATTGATTATTCTCTTCTCTCTCTCTCTCTCACTCCCTCTTTCTCTCTCCCTCTCCCTCCTCTCTCTCTCCTCTCTCTCTCTCTCTCTCTCTCTCTCTCTCTCTCTCTCTCTCTCTCTCTCTACTCTCTCTTGATGATCCTCACATGGAGACGATCATATTTTTTACCTAAAATGGTGAGGTCCCCCGTGTCTATGCGATTGGAACATTAGGAATCTAGCAGCACGAGCCGTTTGCTCGTCCAAAGTATCCAGGAAATCGTTAATCTGAAAAAAAAAACTAGTTATAACGCTAACTAATTGTTTATCCAGATTCTATCCAAAATATGTTGATACAATTGCGTTGCTTTCTCACTTTGTGTAAAAATTCGTCCGAAAGCTCTGTGGTACTTTATTTCTACTTTATACTAATACAAACCTGTTCGCGTTTCTGATGCCTAGTCAGATCTTCATTTCCACGAATCTCTTGAATCTTTTCCATTGCGGAAGGCAATACTTCAAGAGTTTTAGTCAAATTATCTTTAGCTTCAACGATAAAATGATCAAGCTTGGCTTCAAAGTCGAGGATTTGCTTCTGAAAGAAAAGAGTTTATTTTACAAAGAAAATGATTTCTAAGAACATGAGTATAATAAATAATAAATATTCAATATTCTTGCAATGTGCTGCATTTTCCTTCAAACGCTTTCAATTTAGTTAGTGTCTTGAAGACGGGTAAGAGAACGAAATCAGCCAGCCATAACGAATGGAAGACTTTTGACTGTGAAGGAGTACCTGCATTTTTATCTCTTTTTTTTTGTAATGAAGCATACTGTATTTAGTTTAGAAGTGCAGTAACAATTAGTTACAGTAGAAAACACATAAACTATAGATTACTGTACTCGATGTTTTGGAAATACCTAGAGTCTTATGTAAGTAAGGAAGAAATTATGTACAGTATCCAAATCACAAAAACAGTATACCTACTCTTAGTGTAATAATAAGCGCTTTCGTTTATTAAAAAAAAAAGTAAAAAAAAAAATATTTTTCAAGGTGCTATACCTCAACGTCTACTCCTTGTTTCTGTGCCCAAGTGTGTACTTTCTCTCGAATCTCACGTTTGGTCAAATCATCGAAATTGCGGAAGATTTGATGAAATTCTCGGCGCGCTTGCTTTGAGACGTTCTGAAATGTTCATTTTTTACCGTAGTCAAAAGTTTTTCTAACCATCAAAAGAAAAAAAAGTATGATCACAGTGCATCTATGACTACTCGCTTTTCCTAAAACTATTTAGTTTAAGTAGTGCAGTGACAATTAGTTACAGTTCATAAGCTATAGATTACTGTACTCGATGTTTTGGAAATTCCTAGAGTACTTATGTAGTAAGAAATTATGTATAGTATCCAAATCACAAATAACTGATTACTGTATTTCGAACCTTTAGAAACTCTGGGGGATCTCTATGCCAGTGATGTCTGTGTCCACCATGGTGGTTATCAGACGAATCATCATTTGATTGCCAACAATAGGCTACGGTAGCCAGAGCAAGGATTAGAATGAGGTTCTTCATCTGAAAAATATGAAATAAAAGTTACAAAATAGGGAAATCATCTTTATATCAGATACAAATAGAAGTGCGAGCTACAAAAAAGATCAGCCTTGTAAAATTGCAAAAACTTCCTGTAACGTTAACAATTGGGATTACTTTTGACATTGACTATTCAAGGATAGGAAACTCGTTATTCTAAAGCTTTTCGCTGATAGTAGGAGAGTTTACAAGCTATGTGGATATCTGTATAACTATATTGCGAATCAAATACTCTACATAAAATACTTTAATAGTATATGTGCCACAGCTTGTAATTGACCACTTCAACTGCTCAAAGAGCTTTATATTGGCTCGCCAAAGTCATTATTTTCTCGCCGAAGATTATAATAGAGACACCAAGAGCAAATTCTATCGCTCTCCCGTTCTCTCTCCCCCTCCTCTCGCTCACAGCATCTTTCTCGCAGCGATATTTTCGCCACCTCGCGCGAGAACTCTTTCTCGCCGCGCTGCAGTCTACAATGACTCATCAAAAATATGGCGTTGATCTTAATATCAAGGCAATTGAACTAAAGAGCGTTGGCGAATCATAGCTTCACATATCAACATCAACATGAGATAATTTTTGTTTCCGCTCCATCTATGTTGTTTGGTGCCTCTAGTCGCCGAGTTTCAGATCATAATCTTTGTGAATGGGTGAAAACGGTGAATACGAAAAAGCTCAGACATGACGTGACTACAGACTACAATTGGAATATACAAGTTAGACATTAGACTGTTGAATAAGGGCTTATTTGCTAGAGAGATGTGTTATTGAAGGCAAAGAACAGCGTGCTTGTTGATGTCATGGCCAAGAGAGTTTTATTCAAGCGAAACCACAACTACACCATTTGCACTCTTTAGTTAATAAGAAGGTCTATTTTTTTGGTCAGTCTATGTATGAGGTAACAGCGTGAGGTGAAAATTGACAAACTTTAATACAACTGGCTAATGAAGTAAATAAGGCAAGGCCACAGTTTTCTTGGATTTATTGTACCTCCTTTCATTATACCCTTACCCAGAGAATATTGGTGATAAAGGTCTAAAAGTTGTGTTGTTTCACCTGCGCTTCTCACGTGAAAATTGATAAAGTACTTTGCTTTTCATCAACACTTTTCACCATGATTATCATCAATTCAACTACATGACTTCCTCCTATTAGGTAACTAGAATATGGAGAACCGACGTCCCACTGGGAAAACTTGTCGACATCGCCGCGCCGAAAATGAGGGTCCGCCACAGCGGGGCGGCGCACTGCGCCTAGAGCGCGCGGCAGGCGCGCCACAGGTCCGCGAAAGGATATTCAACGCAGTTGGGCGAACCTGCGGCGAACTTTTCTCGCATCCGCCGCGCACCTTAGGCGGAGTGCGCCGCCCCGCTGTGGCGGACCCTCATTTTTGGCGCGGCGATGTCGCCAAGTTTCACGTTGTAATGTCCATAGGTACCAGAAGATTGGCGGTAGAGAGTTGTTATCGCAACGGTAACCTATACATTACACTTGATTTCCATTGTTTTATTATCAAATCACCTGTTTGCTAATCAACGACAACATGACGAGTTATATACTACTTTCTTTTCAGCACACCCTGTGGTGTTATTTAATAAATAAATAAATAAATATGCTATGTTCGGTTGTTGATCTCCCTACCGTTTCGAGCACATCGAAAATATATTTAGAAAAAATTATGCCATTACATATATACAATTATCATATACTTCTCATTGGAGCAACATGGGTTAGTAGACATTTTCCGAGAAATCAGCTCTCCGGAGATTTTGGTGCAACGTTCTAGATGTGACCGTTCTTCAGTGTTTTTTTTCTTCAATTTTTTTGGTGGAAGCCATTCGAACCATTGATTGTCACAATGAGGTTAATTGCCCAAACTACCCGCAAACCCAACCGATAATTCCCGCAATTGTCCGCCGGGTTAATTTAATGGGCGCGAAATTCATAAAAGTGCGGGAAAAAACCGCCAGAGTAAAATTTTTCTGTCAAATTTTTTGTTTTGCTATTTTTTTTATGTTGTTCGCTGTATTCGCGAAAAATTTTTCTTGAAACGAAAGAATGGTGCCATTCACTGCAGCATTTTTTATTTCGTTCATAAATCTGCTGAAACGTATCGTTCGAGGCACGATTGCCTCGTCTGCTATATGCCTCGCCTCGTCTTTTCGCCCGCGTGCACCAAAACACGAAAAATTAGCATATCAGCGTAATCCTGACACTATGCAGATTTAAATTAGCATGCCAAAAAGTAGTTGAGTAGTCAGTCTAGTCAGATCAAATGACGTCCATAGTTATTCGCTCACTCATTACTCATGCTTACTCTCATATTGTATTCCTTTCTAAACTTTTGATTCGCTTTGTTTCGCATTACTGTTTTATATTGTTGGTCATATAATTTTCAATGTTTAGGTTTCATGCAATATTTAACTCGTGCCGTCTTCCTTTGTGCCATTCTACCGGAGCCGAAGCAAGAAAGCAAGCTATCACGTGATGAACTGTTGATCTACTGTACTACTGCCCCTACCTTTAATAACGCATCGGATTCTCTACCGTACCGAAACACCATCAAGATCGTCATGCATGTAAGTTATTAATACACCCACTACGACATAAACACGCCACGTTATGATCTCCTGAAAACTGTTTGCTCATGCTCAATGCAAGCCTGCTTATATTTTGCCGGAAAAGCGTTGACATCTCTCATAACATTTCACTATAAAGATGATTGTGTATTTTTGCATACAATAGTGTTTGCGCTTGATCGTGGCACTGGTGTATATGTGTCCACCTTTACCTTTATCTTTATATTTAGGGTTTTTGTGCGATTAGTGTGCTGGGAGTGCAGAATGGAGCACCGCACCGGCGCTGTCGAGATGAAGAGGTCGTCCCCAGACCTAGTCAACGATGTCGTCTAGGACGTCCACGTCAACGTCGGAAAGTTCGTGATTGCTGAGGACGACCATGGCGAGCACATGGACGACGACTACGAGCACTTTGGTGGGCCGCTTTCTAATATAACTTGGATCAAACCACATGCTATTCAATAAAATAAACATAAGCGTGTATAATACTATTAGACTTATAACTGTTTCCTGTAAAACATGCCACCAGTCAGTGCCACCATCGCCTGTAATCAAATGCTATCATACGTACTCGTGTGAATTCTTTCCACATTTGGCTTTCTGTTGACTTCCCCCTCATAATCGTACCCCCAAAAGTACAGTGGTCTTGTTTTGTGTTCCCCTCCTCTTCGATAATATGCTGGGCCCTAAAATATTTAACTCGTTAGTAAGCATCAAAATTGCACCCTTTTTTGTATGAACACCAAAGTCACTACTACTTCCTCATCTCTTACAATACGCTCCACGCTCAGTTTTCCAATTTTTCCCAAGTGTCCAGTTGTTCACTAATCAAAAAGTATACTTGTAATCGAATGCTCTAAATCGGTCATATTATGAAAGTGGGTCCCACAATGGCTCGGGCCGGCCTTCTCCGAGAGAGCAATTATGTGCCCGTTTTCAAATGTGCCTTCGGGCGCGCGTTATAGCGGGCTCCGAATTGACCGGGTGACTCCGAGCGAACGATTTAGAACCGTTAGACCGCGCGATCTATTTAGGGCATTAGGTTGCACTTATACTTTTTGATTTTTGAGGGACTGGCTCTGGTGAAACGTTGGAAAACTGAGCTGTAGATTTTAGTTATATATTTTGTTTAGCCTATGTTAAAGCGAATATGTAGGCACTCAAAATGAGCAAAAAAAAAAGCGAAACTAGCGTTTCCATACCAGACGTTAATTTAAATAGGCGACTGAATATGTAAATACGAAATTGGAATGCGCTGCATCTTGAATCTTGCTATTTGCCGATTTAAACTGAAATTTATTCAATCAGACCCAAATTTATGCAAGGGTTCCGAATTAGCGTTTACTATGGAAAAGGCGAGCTTTGTAATTGATTTTCTTTTAAGTGGGTAATTGTAGACAACTTTTGTCATTGTTTCCTTAATGGGCAACACGCATTCTATTAATACAGCTTAACTTCAAAAAGGGCCTACATATTCCCTTTAATTGGTTAGTAGTCTACATTGGCAAGCTTGAATACTCTTAGAAAGTAAGCAGATTTTAATTAATATATAGTTCCTGTAGGGGAAGGCTGTGTCTTGTTTACTTGATTAGTTAACTATTTTTTAATATTTTAATTAGGCAAACTGGGTGGATATGGGTCTGAGTCCCAACAATAGGTGGATTTCCTGATGAACAGCATACTGCGATTTTTCTTTTCTCTGTTATTTTTAGGAAACTTCATCGTATCACTGAATAACGGTGAATACCCTGACAAGCACGAGAAGACCGGGGAGACAGGGGGAATCTCGTGGGCCCAGGACCGCCGAACCATTTTTTTGGGCTCAACTCGTCGTCTAGCTCGGGAATTCCTACAAGTTACAAACGACTACGCTCTTGAAACGTGGAGCAAAATATCAAGGTAAGTTCAGCAGTTTTTCCATGTGTGTTTGTATCTAGTCAACTTGTCTCCCTCGTGCTACCCGCTCTTCTCTGCTGTCTCATCTCCCTCTCCCTCTCCTCATTTGCTGCCCGCTCGCTGGGGTACTTCCGAACACTAAACTATAACCTTGTATTTCAATTTACCATTTAGGGTGACTATGTTATGTGTGTGGGTGCTTCATGCATGAAGGATCATGACTACAACTCATCGCGGGCAACTACTATTTTCACCATGTCCAGGAAGTCAAGGAGGCGCGATGCAGTGTGGAACAGTAGCGACCATGGCAGCGACCGTGATTTATATATGTTGGAGTCAACATCTGTACTCTCTCTTCTCTCCCCCTCTCTTTCTCTCTGTATCTGACTCTCAACCTCGTGCTGCCGTTCTCACGGGTACTTCTGAAACATCTTCCACTGGTACCGTACTTCTGAAAGCTGAACTAAACTTTCACCTATATTTACATTCAGGGCATGTGTCATTCATGTCTGCTGGGTTTGCGTGGTTGGAGATGATGACTGCAACTTGGTCAGTTACTTCTGTGTCCAGGAAGTCTTGCTCGTTGGCGAGCCGTCGTCTTTCACAACGCCCACGGAGATCGCGAGAACGATGACACTCCGGTGAGTAATTTGTTTGTGGTCCCGGCTATGCTGCACATCGCGACATTTTCGTAATTTTGCTCTTCGCTGCCCATTTGGTGACCAAATCGTGATCAAATTTTATCGAAAACCGTCATCAGATGGTCACCAAATGGTCACTAACCTGTCACCATTTGGTTTTTTTTTCGGTAAAACCCATTTGGCGATGGGCCAAGGACGATTTTTTGTGGTCTCGGCAATTAGTTCGTTTTCCTGTGACACTGCCATGTGTACGTTTACGGCGTTGTCACGCGGCTTGCCCGTCTTATTTCATCCGCGGTTAGAAAAAAGCTTTATTTTAATTTAGTTTCTTTTAGTTTGGATCTCTGCGGTCGAGCGTCGAGATGTCCTTATTTGATGGTGGCCGTGAGCACGAGCGCTGCGCGCTTACCCGACTCGGAGGATTTGCTACGCCGATGATTTTCCTGGTCCCTATCTTTTCTTCGTCTCCCCACTGGGAGATTAGAATCGGGAGCATACTCCCAGCGTTTATGCCGACGACTACCGGACACGACGAGCATTTCCATTCACACAATGAACGAACCCCTCCTCAACGAATAAAGTTTTACCGAGGAGGGGGTGTATCATGTTGTGTACTTTTGTAGTCTATTGTGGCAAGTGTGTTATTGACACTTACCGTAAAACTTCCCTCGATTTCCGTGGTAAGTATCTCGGAGGTTTCCCGCCGCAGATCCATGCTATATTTTTTCGAATATTTGGTGTGCAATTCTGCTGTGTGGTTGTACAGTGGGGACGATGTTTTAATGCGTAGCAACAACAGAGTTCTAGTCTGTGTAAAATGCGTGTAGAAACACGAAACTCGTGTTCACATCAAAATCAGCTGTGGCGCAGCAACAGTGCCCTTTAGCGCGAAGCAGCATGTGAAGTGACGCCTAAGTTTCAATAAACAGTGCGCACCCCAACATAGTCCTTGCCGTGGCACGTCAGGTTCAATAAACAGCCGTTGCCGCAAGACCCTTGACGACAGGTTCAATAAAAAGGGCATTTGGCAACGTAGTGGCGCGCAAACGGCAAGCTTACGGCGGGCGGTTTGCACTCCAGAACCCAACGACATGTCGCTTTTTTCCACGCCTCATGCACGTCGCCGCGAGGTTTCAAAGTTTCAAGTTGTATACACGCAGCTAGTATTGTTGGTCCATTTACATCGGAGTTTTGTATAAAAATCTTTTAAAGAAGAGAGGGCACACCACGCACTAAGCCTCTTTTCACTTTTTTCTAGCTTGTTGTACTGAAATGAAATGTGCAGAAAAAGTTGAAATAATCACATAAATACTGTCGTCAGCTCTTCAATCTTAAAGATAACAAGTAAGATAGTTTTGACGTTATTGAGTGTAAAACAAGGAAGCGAATGTTTTTTCTGCAGATTGTTTCTAAATTATATAAGGTTACTTTATACTTACCTGCATGTAAATATAAAGAGAATACCTCTTCCGGGAACTCGTTGCCTGCTCAGGACCTCTGCGAACAAGGCATAAGTTTTCAACTCTTTAATGAACCAATCTTGATCAGTGGAGCAGGAACATCAAGTGAAAACGCGATTTATTTATGTACTTAATTAATTTATTGCATATATTTAAACAAAGTTGTTAATATGTAATGGGGAAAAAGCACTCTCGCCATCATAGCACATCCGCACTTATTTTAGCGAAGACCTTTTCAACGCACGGCGTTCGTCGCTTCTGAAACAACATCGTTGATTGGAGACATTCACAGAAGTAATAGGCTATCGCGTATCTAAAACTTGAAACGTTTTTTTTTAAAGGGAGAGGCCCACGAGAAAAAAGTTTTCCTCAATTTACTTGTACAGAATGTCCGGAATTTCAGAAATATTACTGTGAAAATCGCATTGTTTGAAGCCTGGAACTCACAGAGTTATTCCCCGGCAAACAGTTCGGCCAGGCACCGTTGCCAGGATCAATTTTTGCGCTTTTAGGGCATTCCTGTGTTCGAAACGCTTCTTTGTAATTGTAGGAATGATCTCTATTCGTTTAACCATTATTACGTTGAAAAAGAATGAAAGTGAACGGATATAAACCGTAAAAACTAATTTTTGTGTTGCTGTCTACGGTACCTGGCCGAACCGTTTAGCATAGAATATCTCTGCGAGTTCACGATGCAAATATATGCGGTTTTCACAGAAATATTTCTGAGATTCCGGACATTCTGTGCAAGTAAATTGAGGAAAACTTTTTTTCTCGTGGGCCTCTCCCTTTAAAGCGATACAACGGCCGGTTTTTTTTATTTATGATGAACAATGGTGTCAATGAACAATAGATAAAAAAAGTATCAATAAATTATTATAATTATTATTAACTGCATTCCTATGTGATAAGTGATCTCGGATCGAGCTAGATTTTTATTCTAAACACACTCATCTGCATGGGAATACACATACAGTGTTCCAAAGTCCGCTTAAAAAAACGGTTGTTATATCGCTTTAAATGAAGCGTTCCGTTTAAATTTTAACTCTCCATGGCGTTCAAGCATAAGCCCTTGCACAGGCCCTCATATCTGATAGCGCGTTGTTAAGCGTGATAAGTAAGTCTGGCGCCGCTCGGTCGCCCGAACCCAACCCAACAGAACCAAAAAAAATACACCCGGAGTTCCTGAATTTTGAAGACGCCCGAGTGATACGCCGTAAAACATTTTGTGTGGAGGCTAGCACTCCCAGCCCCCAGCAGACAGAGGCAATAAACTTCAGCAGAAGTTCAACTTCACCCACCGTTTACCATTTGACGATATTTTATGACCTTTGTAACTTAAACGATTTTAGAAATATTATAAAAAAAGTACGACTATGGCCTTCTTACGAATTCAACTGAAGTGTTGAGCATTCAAGCTTTGTTTATTTGCATATTTCAACTGAAAACACTGTATCTGTCTGTTTTTCGGCTATTGAATAGGATGGTTCCTCAAATTTTTTGAACTTGTGCGGATTTATAATTTATTCATTATTAGGCGGATTCAATGCGCATTTAGAATACGGTAAATTGTCATTAATTTTCCAAGTACGATATACAATTTCAAAAATAGAAACGTTGAACCACTAGGATCTATTCCTCACTATACATGATTTTGTTTCGCAAAAACAAGATGTTTATTATGGGGTTTCCAAGTAAGGTGTAAATTTACAGTATTTTGGAACTACACGAGAATATTTTTATTTTATTTTAAATATGCGAAAATACTGTAGTATTGACAGAATCACGCAATTTTTTGGGATTCTTGGGAACTCCATTAGGTAAAAAAAACTGCCCGTATCTGATAGCATTCATGACTGTCTATAATTTTGTTTTCTTTTTGGGTAGAAAGGAAAACAGCAGCTGTGCAAATGTTTCAAATTATATAACAAATATGGGTGTTATTCTAGATTGTTTGTTTGAAATAACTTGAGTGCGAGTAAGCACGTAATAATAAATAATTATCTTCTCGCTTGAAACTACGATGAAATTGTCTGACAATAGGTGGCTCTTTTTGGTACTAATCGCTTTTATTGTCTACCAGCCGTTCGAAGAGCCCTACGGGCTCTTCTCCGACTGGAGGAATCGGCCTTCGGCCGATTGTCAGCCTATTTAAAAAAGAGTTCATTTACGTTTATGTGGAAACGTATAATATGGTTCTGGACTTCATGCAAATTTACAAATTTGCTATTGCAATTGCTCTTCTATCTCCTATAAGATCCTCCTCCCATAAGCTAGCATAGCTCAACAGGTAGAGCGTTGGACTGTGAATCGAGAGAATGTGGTCTGCTGTGGGTTCGAATCCCCGCCAGCGGCAAAGATTTTGTATGCTCTTTCGATCGAAGAATTTTCTTTATGAAGGGATTTCGTTGTGCACATAAAAAAAAAAAAAAAAAAAAAAAAAAAAAAAAAAAAAAAAAAAAATATCCATTAAAGCGAAATACGGTCGGTTTTTGAAACACATCGAGTACACCAGCACAGCTTATGCAAATAGCAAACGAACATAAATTAGAATAAAAAATCGAGCTAAAGTCGAGTAAATTAGCATAGGTATTTCGCTTTACTATTCACAAAATAATTATAAAGATCATATGCCCGGAAAATCTGGAAACCAAGTTTCTTATCAAGAATTTCCACAAATTTACGACACCCAAAATGGAAGGCGTTTCACGAAAACTTCAATTATAATGGAGTATATTCTTATCTCTACAGCAAAAATAGAAGAACTCTAAAGTTGCTACCGAATTTCAGAAATTGTTTAAAAATTATTCTTATAAATTGTCTAATTCATAAATATTGTGTTTGTATAAAGTGATTAAACAAAATACTTAGGTTCGTAGTAACGTTCGAATTCCGTTTTATCTTCATCTTGATTATTTGTTCTACTTACTCGATTGTTTTTTATGTTAATAAGTCAGGTCACTAAAAATTCTGAATTTTCTTTTCTTTTAACGCGAAATACCGGCCGGTTTTTGAAACGCATCTCAAGTGCTTGCATTCCTATGCATTTATGCAAGGTGGGGTCTAATTGGGGTCTAGTTTTTATTCTAATTTTTGCTCATTTGCATATGCTGCATAAGAAAGCAGGTGTACGCAATGCGTTTCAAAAACCGGCCGGTATTTCGCTTTAATGAGTCAGGCAACGTAAAGCTCGTGTGTTTCCTGTAATCGTGTAATCCTGTAGAAAACTAAAAAACTTTTTTGTTAGGTGGGTCACCTGTCGAAGGCTGGTCAGGCCACTAACTTACATATTCGTAGTTTGACCGCAAAAAACACTGTTGACAGGCAGCTGCCTTAGCGGTTAGGGCAATAAAAATGTGCCATAAATTTGCAACAGACTGACCACTGCTGCTATGCGGCGCCGTTGAAATTTTGGCGCGAAAGTTTTTTTTTGACTCTCATAGGAGACATGAAATGCTACTTATAGTTTTAGGTTCGTTTGAAGTGAAAAATAATAATATTTTACACTTACTACGCCAGTTTTCTTGTATTTTCTCTTATTATAAACATAAAAACTTTGGATGGAACTATTGTTTAATCCTTTATTCTCATGTACGTTGAGTCATTTTCTCTGTGCCTGTAAAATAGACTCTAAATAGAAGTCTAGTAAAAATGTAACCTCTTACAATTAGTGTTGTGTTCCTGCTAATATATACTGACTGAAATTTCTGAGAAAGTTGCACATGGACTGTTTCTCCAAACTATTAACAATCAGTAGAAAGTTTATCTCAACTTTCTGCCATGTTCAAGGATTTTTTTCTTATTCTGTAGGCTACATAACCTTCGTTTTTATTTGAGAATAGTTGAAAGAGTCCAACAAAGGGGAATAATATGATGCAGTTTTACCGTTTACCGTACGGAAAGAGGTCGTAAAAAGCGTAAAAGAGGTTTGAAACGCGTTCGGTTGACTAAACCTTCAGCAAAGCCTCTCAAAACAGGTGTTCCATTTAAATTTAAATTTGAAACTTGTGGTGAATTTCCAGCATTTTCATGTACTGTATGCAAATTTGCGCGTCTGGGCATTTCCGGCTTACAAAAGTCTGAGATGAAGACTAGTTACTGACGAACACTGACGAACTAGATATTAAAAATAAATTGGCCATTTTACGATTTTACTTTTGTTATAGTTTGATTGATCGTTTTCAACATAATTAGATTCGTAATTTCTGTATCCTGGCACAACCTTTTGGGAATTTTAAAAACGTTGTGTTAATAAATATGACTCATTATAAAGTGACTGATTTAAGAAAAAAACTAATTTCCATAAAGAAAATCATCCCATTTTTCGTAAAAAAAAACGGACAGTGTGATGATATTCTTCTATCGCACATCTGTTGAAAATTATTTTGTATTTTTCAATTGTAATTGTTTGAACAATTATCCATACTCTGATACTCTTGTATTTCCTCCTTTCTTAGGGTTTTTTTATTTATTATTTATTGTGTTAGAAGAGTCAATATACTCGTAATTACACTACCGGTTTTCTAGTTTCAGTTCTGAATCGCGGTTAAAAGGTTAAAGTTTTGACCAACTTTAGTAATTTTATAAGTTTTCGTGGTTTCTAGGTTAATTGCGTGCATTGTGTAAGGATGACTTGCGTGCAGATGTTTCCTATCAAAAAAAATAGTTTTCCCGCATTTTGACGCATCAACTCACGTTGCCAGTAAAGTGCCGTTGATTATTGCGTAGCACTAACATCGTTTGGGTACAAAAAGATACTATCTTTACGATATCTTGACGTCTCGCTATACAAGTAAAGAAACATGTCCTATTCAAAAAAGGCACTGTATTCAAATTTTGGGTATTTATGTCCGATCATAAATAATTTTCAAAAATCATACGCCGTATCTTTAGTCTTTAGCTGCCACGAAACCTCCACATCACGTTATCTTGCAACTGTCGATGGAGGTACTGCCACAAATTTCGCGCGGCTTTTAAACAGCATAAAAGTTTGCCCGCAGGTGTCGCGCTGCGTTCTTTTACCGATGTAACTGCTAATCCGCGTGTATTTTGCGCGCGACCGCATTACAAAATGCACCCTGTCAGCCGTTTTCAGGCGGCTTGCACGCCAAGTTTTCTCAGTGCACGGACTAACGTATTAGTAGGATTCTTCACTAAGGTTCTCTCAGTTGCCAATTGTCAGATAACTTAAAACTGGGCTCCAAGCTGGTTCACTCTAAAATTCCGAACGGAAGTTACAGCATTTTCATAGTGTAAGGATGGATTTCGCGCAGGTGTTTTCGATCAAAACATTCATTTCTTTCCGGTAGCTTTACACTTTTGAAACACAATTGAGAATTGGAAAGCGATCGCTAGTCCACTAGTCCACCGCCTGGTACTAAGCTTTATGGTTATTAGATTAGTAACAATTTTACTACTCTCGATTTCACATCTTGGTAAAAAAAACCTCTGCGCCGTCCTGTATAAATATATTATAGCAAAATGCCTGCCGGTTTTTGAAACGCATCGTCGATAACTGAGTTCTTACGTATTTATGTTAATTGCTCGAAGTTAGCTCGATTTTTTATTCTAATTTATGCTCATTTGCATATGCTGCATAAGAATGCTAATGTACTGATGTGCGGCCGGTAATTCGCTCGGAAACCGGGAAGCATTTTACTCGAATATATTGAAATGACATGGCTTACATTATCGTTATACGTACATATGTTGAAATTAATTCCTTATTACCCACATATTGCTGTAAAAGGTAGTGTAGTGTAATATCTTCTTACTAATTGACAGTAGAAGAACTCGCAATATTTTTGCAGTAGGAAATTAAGTGCTCATTTTGCCGAACTTTGGCGTTTGTTTCTTTTTGTACACACGTTCTCTGAGTACTGAACTGAACCTTCTCTAGCCCGCAATGTTGCAAGTTAAGTAGGTTCGCCCGCTAGTACTTAGTACTTGGTCGGCACAGATCAAAAACGGGAAGACCGGCTAGGCATTGATGCTGGTCTGATCCTGATCAGATAAGCATTATACTATGGCGATACTAAGCGGATGTACATAGTATATTCTATTTGAGGTATGGCGCTTGGTTTTAAAACAGTGTTTGTTGGACAACGACGTTCGCATGCATTATATGCAAATTGTGCTTTTTTTTCGAAAGTGAACAGTATGGCACAGCAATTTGCATGTACTACAAGGAAATGCGATTTTCTAGCATTCGTTTCAAAACCACGCACAATACCACTTTGAGGTGACTCAGTATGTAGTGACGATTTTCTTGTACCCTAAGCCAAATCCAGATATGGCCACCACCAAGCTTCTGAATTAGAGTCGCAGCCAATCTCGGATAAAATCTCTCTTCAACTTCTGCGGGTTAAGAGCTTTTTTGGTCGTTATGTCTTCCTCCCTTCTCTCTCTCTCTCTCTCTCCTATCTCTCTCTCCCTCCCTCCCTCACCCTCAACATTATGTAAATAGTCTCCCGAATAGAGTTGTCCCCGACAGTAGTCAGTGAGACACTTGTTTTCTGCTCCGCGGATGTTATAGAACTGAAGAGGGCGGGGGGTCATCTCGGGTCGAGATGACCTAGAGCTCCCAGCCAATATCCTCTCTATCTCTCTCTCTCTCTCTGTCTCTCTCTCTGTCTCTCTCTCCCCCTCTCTATATCGCACCCGACTGTTAGGTACTCGTACTCAGTATCAACATACAGTTACTTTCTCATCCGGCTATAGTTGCCAGTTAGGTGTCTTTGAAGCGATGTGGTACGTGGTTTTGATGCGATTTCCCGCACAGAACGGTGCCATACGGCTTTCAAGGATATTTTTATCCCCACTATCGGTACTCTCTCGCACCTGGATGTTAGGTACTTTCTCATCCGGTTATAGTTGTCAGCATAGGTACCTTTAAAGGGGTGTTTTGCGTGGTTTATAAGAATGTGTGTCCCATGCTCCCATGCACTATACACTGCAAATTGTCGTCCGTTGTGTACCGGAAATCCCACAGAACTTTTCACTTAATACATGGAAGCACATTTTCAAAACCACTTGACATACCGCTTTAAAGATAATGTTTCATTTTCCAAAGAATTCCTCCAGATTTCCAGATTGTCCTGGGCTGAATGTACCCAATGTGTCTGGACCGAAGTGCAATTTGATTAGCTGTTTTAGCTGTTGAGCAATTTAATTACGAGTAAACCCAAATTTCTTTCCCAATAGGAAATCAATGTTTTGTGACGTACCAACTATCAACTCATTAAAATGCGTAATAATGTTTTTTTTATAATGAATCACCGCGTTGTAGATAGTAGATAGAGCCAAATTCTACTTGCTGATTTTACAGACACAATCAGCGGAAGTTTCCGGAAACCTGAAACATTGTTACTTTGTAAAAATTTTTGAAAATTCTTACAGCTTTATATTTTACTTTCCTTTTTTTGAAAGAAAAACATAAACCCTAGCTGCGCTTTCAACTTTTTAGGGTCTCTTTTCCGCGATAAATTGCATTTAAAATCGGAACCAGCTCTTTTTGGTCCTTTGTCATTTAAACAGACAAAGGAAAGTGTTTAATTAAATAAGTCAAAATGTGTTCAAGCCAAGCTCTCGAGAACTCTACTAGTACTCCCGCACCATATATCGCAATACAACGAACTTTTCGATTTGGTGAATTTTAAAGCGAAAATTTTAATTTTAAAGCGGCTAGTTGCTTCGAAAACAACATTGGAACACAGTATTCCCACACATTATATGCAAAGTTCTGTGCCTATCCGGAAGTTATTTTAACATTATTTTGCTTGGAATGAAGCGATTTTTCTTGTAATCTATGCCCAGGCTGTAAAGAAAATTTGCATATAATGCATAAAAATGCAGTTATGGAGAATGCTTTTCAAGGCACGTATCATACCGCTTTAACAACAATAAAGTGAGTACATACATATACATACTCCCTTCATTTTCATAGACATGAATGACATGCGCTTTCAATTCGACATAACTATGGCTTACTTACATGGCTTACGGAAAAGAAACAAAGGAGGCGAAGCTTTTTTACTTTTCTATATTTAAGCATTTCTTTCTTTCTTTCCTCTTTTTTTCTCATCCACTGGTTATTTTGGTTTATACTAATGAACTTTCTAATTATTATTTGTATAAAACTCATGTTTTTTTCTTTGCTGTGCTTGTCTTTTCGTATTCAAGATTCACAAAAACTTTTTTAAAAAAGGCGCCTTAGAAAATGTGCAATTATAAATATAACTTCTCGAAAACCCTAGAAAAATGTTGCCAAATTTGCGTGTACTCTAAGTGATCTTATCTTTTATGATTAAAAAACCCTTATGGATGTAGACTGTTAATCAACGGCCCGTTTTTACAAGTGGTTTAGATAAAAAGTTCATTTTCTGTGCAATTGTTATCGGAAAAAGTGCATCGCGTCTGTTTTTTTTTCGGCCAGCACTTCGCAACATTTACCTCAGTAACGACTCGATTAAGAGTAGTTTTTCCCGCTAAAACCTCGAATTGACAAATTGTTCTTGGTTTTTTTCTGGCTAATTTCCTTCAAACTTGTCCTTAAACAAAGTCCCTAGGGCTTTACAATTTTACATACAATTAGTCTTTATAGGCGGCTTCCCTGTGTGTGTTCAACTCTGTATAAGTATTTTTGCGCTTCCAATTGACAGTTATACACTGTAGCAATGATAAACTTACAAATATAATACAAATAATAATCTGGTCCAGTTCGACTAAATGTCAGTACAAGCTTATTGTTAGTAATAATTGAATACGTTTTTTAAACTGCAAATAGGAATCTAGGATTTGGAGTTCTTATCCTCATCCTCGTACTCTCACAATCTAACTACAGTAAGCCTCTACTTGTTTATGCTTAAAGCAATATTGTACCTACTTCGGGAAATTTGCATATGATACACATATCCTATGTATCCTATGCAAATTTTTGTGCAAATTTCCGAAACTTCCGGCACCAAATCTACATAGATGCATGGGATATGCGTAGCATATGCAAATTAGTAGGTGCAATGCTGATTTAATATGATCACAAAAAATACCAGTGAGCTGTTTCAGAAGCTAGCTCCTGCACAAGGCTCAGGCCCAGGAACCTCTTTTGTGTTATGGGGTAGTTTATGGGACCTAACCATAAACCGACACATGATTAACGAACAGTGGCAAAGTGTTCGACTAAGTGGCTTGTATCAATCACCCAAAGGCGGGAGAAAGTCCCCAGTAGAGGGTGGGGGGAGACTCTTAGAGAAACTATTGAAAGGGAGAACGCTTTTTTTCATGCACAAAGATCAACTAACGAAAGTGGTCTGACCAATACTTCATTCACCCTTTCCCTATTCCTATTGAATGACAGTTTTAAAGCTGTACAGCACGTGGTTTTCAGACGTGTACTGGGCAAGTACACTCCCATACATTTATGATAATCCCTATAGTTTCAACCTTAATGGACTTCGCTTATTCCTGTCTACATCTAATTTTTTGAACGTATTTTCTGTTGTCTTTTCCCTTTCCCGGTGCAGAACGTTTTTGGTCCAAGGGTCTAGTACGGAATCCAGGGTCCCAGGGCCAGGACTTCCGCCCAAAACCACTATTCCCTTAAACCGTTCCAAATTACGCGCCGAGAGGCCCAGAGCGGGAGACACGAAGTCGCTAGCGGACAAGTAGAGATTCTAGACGAGTAGACGCGTTTTTTTATGGAAATGCGGAGATATCTCAGAGTGAGTGAGAGAGGGAGGGAGGGAGAGAGAGAGAGTAAGGGAGACGCCGAAGGAGTGAGAGATAAAAAAAAGTGAGTTTAATGAGAGAGAATGTGTAGACAGAGAGAAGGAGAGAGAGAGAGAGACTTTGAGGGAGAGAGAAATGCGAACCTCAGCAAGATAGATAGAGAGAGAGAGAGAGAGACTGCAAACGCAATTGCCAGGTACTACTTTTGACCAGTGCTTCTTTCTATTTCTTGACTATCATTCTTCCTGTTTTTTTCTCGGAAGTTGGTCGTATTATTCTCTACCTCGGGTTAAGTTAGGTCTACACATGTCTCATCGTAAGGGCGTAGGGCCCTAATGTCATAATGGACCTAAACTGACAACCTTCGACGTTTTTCCAAAACTTCAATGTTGGGTCCATCTAAGCCTCTATATGTGTAAATATCCTCCTTATGTTCCATAAGGTCAAACGTTCAAAAACCTTCAAGTCTCGAAATTCTTTAAAAAATTGTCTTTAGATCAGATTAGATCTTGTCGAGAGTTTGCTATTCGGCCGCAAATTAATCTACGTTGTCTGCAGTTTGTTACGCAAATTCTTGCCTTTTTGAGCGTGACAGGTATTTTCTATGTTTAGTCAGCTACAATACTCGCTGTTCAGCTAAGCTCGAATCATTTCCTACATCGTACTCTAGTATAATGATAATTGCAATTATCATAATGTCTAATTACCTTTTAATATTCTAATTACCCCATTTGTGCAAGTTTTCCTGCTTTTCTCTCACAGTCTCCCCTAAACATCCCCCGCCGGACAACAAAATACTAACTGCTAGACTGAAATCACGACTATGTTGACAATTAGGCTTGAGTACCGTTCGCGGACGCAAACGATGATATCGGAGGGTGACCGGAGGGGTTAGACAGAGAGAGAAGGAGCAGAGTTATAGAGAGAGGTTAAGATAGAGGGCTTAGACAGAGAGAGAGAGAAGGTGCAGACTTATATAGAGAGGTAAATATAGAGGGTTTAGAGAAAGAGAAGGACACATTTACATGCTTAGAGATAGAGATAAATGGATGAGACACAAGGAGAGATAGTAGAGATAAAGGGAGATGGACAGAAGAGACAGGTACAGATACAGATTCAGAGATATAGAGTTGAGGGAGAGGGCCAAGTAGAGGGAGAATTTCGAATGAGGGCCCTCAGGAAAGAGAGAAGGTGGTAAGAAGAGAGAAGAGAGAAAGTGACAGAGGGAAATAGTGAGAGAGATATTGAGAGAGAGAGAGAGATAGAGAGAGAGAAGCTGGTGGAAGAGAATTTGAGCAGAATAGAATGTAAAGATCTTAACATACTGCAAAAATTCTGCTAGGTCTACCTAAAACTATTTACTTGAATTTTGTGTGGCCTTTGTCAACGTTGAGTATGAGTATGATAAGGAGGAGAATAATGCACATATGAGTTTCCATATTGCTCTGTCATATCCTTGACCGGGATACTATGTATCTGATTGAAAAGCCAAAAACATTGAGTTTACCTTACATTTAAAGGCTTTTAACAATGTATTCTTATCACGTATTAACCATATATGATATATGTTTGTAAATATCTAGAATTGCCATGTTTTTTCAGCCGCAGAGTTCAATTTTCTGCTTACAATTAATATGTTTTTAACCTTAACTTCCTAACTTTTCCTTAAACTCAACCAACATCCAAAGGAGCTTGTATCTTTTCTGTAGTCTTTTTGCTCATAAAGAAAACCGACAGACGCTTTTCTGGCTCCTGGCTATATGATGCGATTTGAAACAGATGGTAACCATCTCCAGCATACTTTCCTAAAAGTGGTTCTAAAACTTGTGTTTTTACTTTTTTTGTTATATCTTTAATCCTAAAGTGGTATAACACATGGTTTCTGAAACAACTGTCCATGTATTATATACAAATTATGTGCCAATATGTGCCATCTGCGCTACTGCCCAGCTTCAGCTAACGCGCTGATTTTTGCACTGATATCAGTTTTTTTTAAATAATTGATTTTTACTGCGTATTGGCAGTACGTGGTACATAGTACAACTACCTACGTTATATTATTTCTAGCATATACCCATGCACTCGCATAGATTCTCGATATTGCGCTTTTTAGTGCTGGTTTTTTTTGGGTCCTATGATTTATGGTGGCACATTTTAACCCAATCGACCGACCCTCTCTTACACACGCAGACAATAGAAAGTGGTCTACCCTTTTGAACGTACATCTATGCATAGAAATATAAAACTACTCATCCATGTCCGATATTGGGAACAGCTTTTTGTCATAGATTTCCTCTCGCTCTCTCTCTCTCTCTCCTCTCTCTCTGATTAATACACTGTTGATTGGAAACAAAACTTTGTTTGAGAAATTTGAATTATGGATTTTATATTAAAGCGATATGGCACGTGGTTTGTAAAGCGCATACCATTCTGGAGACTCTAGGATATTGCATGAAAATCGTGCAATGTCCGGTTACACTTCGTAGCCACGTGTCATACCACTTTAAAATTAGTTTCAAAGCTTAAACCTTTGCGAAAAGACAATCCGCGTTCAACTCCAATCACTTCAGTTAGCCACATGTTCTTTTGCTCCCGCACAAACGTACAGATATCCATGTTCCTCCGAGATGTCTGTCAAATCCTTTTCATGATATTTGTTTCATTTTATACATATATATTTAGACGACGAAAGATAGAGCGATAGAGAGGGAGAGAGGGAGGGATATAGAGACACAGAGAAAGAGAGAAAGAGAGAAAAGGAGAGAGGGACGAAATAAAGTCTTGGTGTAAAGTCCTCCCTTGATTTGCCATATCCCTCAGCCAGCGTTTTCTTTTTCCTGTTTTTGCTCACTAGCTCGTGCTCAGAGCCAACCCCCGACAGAGCTCGGCTATTACGGATGACCGCTTTTGTACGATTATGATGGTTTATAATGAGCTATTATTATCCTAAAATATGATGTACTTCCTTGTTTGGCATACTTGTGATGGGGTGGTTATTAGGCTGTAATTAGTTGTACGTATAATTTAATAGTTAGTACGCAGACCTTGGCCACCACATGGTCACGAAGAGGTCAGCAAATGGGATGGCCCACGAAAACACCAGTGTTCCACAATCACTGGTGTTTTCGTGGGCCATCCCATTTGCTGACCTCTTCGTGACCCCATGTGGTGACCAAGTTTCATCGAAAACCGTCATCAACTGGTCACCGATGTGCCTCTAACCAGTCAACAGATGTTTTTTTTTCGGTAAAAACCATTTCATGACAGGCCAACGACTAATTATTTCGTTTTCCCGCGTAGTAGTTAGTTCAGATCTTGTGAGCGTGGATCCCCTACTCAATGGCAATACGCCTGACATGAAGTATTTTACTTTTTTTGTCAACTTTATTCTGCAGCCTTATTCGTAGAAACCATGTAACGCAGGGTTGC
This sequence comes from Pelodera strongyloides, assembly GCA_036852015.1. NCBI lineage: Eukaryota > Metazoa > Nematoda > Chromadorea > Rhabditida > Rhabditidae > Pelodera > Pelodera strongyloides. Next base: position 42,660 of record JAANDG010000228.1, read on the forward strand.
ACACAGTTTTTTTGACATCAACATGTTATATTATATGTGTATTTCATCACGTTCATTTTTGCATCTCGTCACGTTCATTTTTGCATCTTATCAGATTTATATTTTTAGTATGTATGTATATCACTGTATTTTGACCGGCGCAGTCACTAAATGACGCACGAGTTTATTTATCCAAGGTTTTTCGCGACAATTTTTTGCGTTCTTGCTCAAAGTGGTTTAAAACTGTGTTAAATCTAACTTCCTCAATATGTAACTTCATTTTCTATATCTCTTTTTGTCATGTTCACGATTTCTGAATAAATATTACTTCGCTAAAGCTCTATTATTAGCTTGAGCCAGCCTAATGCCCAACTCTTTGTGCCACAGCTTTTTTTCGCATTTTCCGCAGTTTGGCCAACTTTTGTAATCAATTTATCATAATCTCATTTGTTTTCATGCACGTCATTATTCATCATAATTTTATGCAGTTCATATATATAAGATTTTACAGTTTCACTTGATTTGCTGATTTCCATTAGCCAAAATAGTTCGCAATCAAACGCAGGTAAACTCGATTTAAACTTCCTCTGATGTTGCATGCATGAGTAACATTAAAACAACCATGAAAATTGTTTTGCGGGCAGAAAAAATCGCAAGTTAGTTTTTAAAATTCCTACCATTAGATATGGTGCTCGAACCACAAGCTATGTGCTAGGCCCTCAGGTTCCGCAGCATGCATACTTGTTTCAAAGCGGTATACCCCTTCTTTCCACAATTGGAGTACAATTTGCATATAGTACAGTACATGAAAATGCAATGTTCCAACATACGTCACAAACCAGGTGCATGAATCGCTTTATTGTTCCTAGTGTTACAGTTTCAGTTGAACGTGCTGGAGATTTATTATAGTTCTCATCATTCCGGTCTTACGATTAGTAATCATCAAAAAGTATTCCATGTTCACAAGCTCAGCTTTTTACCATAGATATAAATATACATATTCATTGTTTAAACGTTTGCCGACATTATTTTTATTGTGTGACAAATATGTTTTGACTAATAAAAAGCTTCCCGGTTCACCGCCAGGGAAAACAGAAATTTTTGGCAAACTATAGATTTTCTTGAAATTCTACTTATTGTTATTTTCAGTGTATAAATATTATTTAAACGCTCCTTGATTTGCCTTACAAGCTTACATTACGTTCATAGTTGATAATTGTACACATTTTGACCTTTAGCGTATGACAAAAGCTCTCATTTTTCAATACTTACAACACTAATAATTGAATCATTTTCAATTGCCTCTCCAATAGAAATTTGCTTTTCCTTGCTATAAGTAATGTTATGTATTGTATGTATGCAAATGAAAGAACACAGAAAAATTATCACAAATTATTGTTACATCAATTTGTTCTGTATAATATTGAATTAGATAGAATATAATTAAATCAATTTGCCTTGTTTTCACTTTGAAAATGGCAGATGCTTTGAAAATATTATGCAATATTCTTAGTATATAATTACGTCATAATCTTATTTTTTAAAGGGATAGGCTACCCGGTTTGAACGCCCGCAACTTGTTCATTTTACAAAGGTGCCAACAAGCTTACCGTGTCGCGTGTTGCTAACAACCTAATTGTATTATTTATTTATTAAGTAACACCAAGGTGGCATCAATTTGATATTATTATTATTATATTAATAATTAAGCAAATTGATATATTGAAATGTACTATTAAAAATACTTCAAGTACATTATGATAGATCTCTATAGTCTCTCATTTTAAACATCTCTAGAGTGTTATGAACTATAAATTCAGTTTCTGAAAAGCTTGCAGGTGTTGTACTTTTTATTTTAAAGCGCTTTTTCTATTTGAGCCCTTTCTCCAAGCATCATATGTGCTAACTAAGTATACTAAGTGTGTCTCTATGCACTAAGTGGTCATAAAAAGAATCTGCTAATATGTAATGTTAAAAAACCTTTAGACCTCTAGGAACTGTTCCTTACAGTTCACTAAAGCATGCAGGTGTTATATACTGTACTTTTACTTTTCATGGTCTTTTTTGTTTAATTTTACCACTCTTTCTAGGCATATGTGCTAATGTAAGTTCTGTCCTCATCCTAAAAAGGGTGACCAAAAAAGGGTCAATTAAAATTCACCAGTACTAGTGCATGCAGATGTTATATGCTATCATGTAAAAAAGGTGCGCGGTCGTGCTATTTGGGAGACTCCGCCCCTTTTTAGAATCTCCGCCCCCTGGAATTGGACTGGTCCGGGTCCAGGAACGGGCCTTGTTTTGCACCGTGCTTTCCTTAAGTTTACCCTTCCTGGTCCTAGTCTATTGACATTTCCTGGAAAGAAGTTTTCTTCTTTGATAACAAAATGACAAATTGTCTTTATCATTACTATTCGTTAAAGCGAAATAACTTCCGATTTTTGAAAAGTATGTTGAACAATCCTATCTATTTATGCTAAGCGGGGGCGATTTTTTCGGATGTTATACCGCTTTAATATGAAAAGTAATCGGGCCAAATGTAAACACTAGATAAGAACAAGACATAAATATTTTTTGCATACTACCTAGTTGTTGGGATATAGTATAAGTTTAATTCAGATCCTGTATCATAATCATACATCCATACCAGCACATTTGCTCTTTATTTATGTGGATCTTGAAGCGTAAAACAAATTTAATCTTTTAAGTTAGTAATGGATTTACTTGTCTCCAGAATTTCCTTTTAGATACATCAATCATATATTTTTGCGTGATATTTCGGCTTTTCGTATTTTTAAAATATGGGTTTACTTCGCCGGACTCTAACTCTTCTTTTTAGGCAGCTGCTCTGCGTTTTTTGTTTTCCATTTTGACATTTTGTGATTTGTCGCCGTGACGCCCTTTCCTGAATGTCACTGCTTTACTTTATATTAACCAGAACAACATGAATATTCGAAATAATCAATTAAATATATCAATGATTAAATACAAACAAATAAGCATAAAGGACATCACAGGCTAGTGCCCAACACGAGGACCAGTGTCAATGTGAGCTTTAATTTTGCGTTTTTTATATGTAGGTAGCTAAGCTTCAAGCAGTATTGTGCGATCTCGTGTGAAGTCCAACTGCTTTTATTATTTCTAATCGGTGTCCTCCCGGTTCAGCTGAAAATCTGCATATAACACATGGGGAGGGAGTTGTAAGGAATATGCTTCATAAACTAAGTAAAATATTACTTTATGAGAATACTTACTTAGTCTTATCTTATACTGTCTGAAATTACTTAAAATAATTTATAAATTGCTGAGCATTTTCATAACATAAAGTATACCTTTTCCCGCTACGTGCCGTTGACTCGATGTGCTTTTTTCGCGCATTTTTTTTCGCTTTGAGGCGCCGACTAGCCAGTATTTCCTATTATTTTCAATAATCCCACGAAACGGAAGCTTTTTTTACCCTTTTCAACTCGCGCGCTCTAGGTTTTCTATACGTAAAACGTCATTCTAAAGTAAACTGGCTAAAGTACGTAATCTAATGTTATTCTACCAGTGATGTAATTGTTTGAGTATGCTCTTGGAATTTGTGTATCGATGCAGGCTTCTGTAATTTTTACTGCCACCTCAATTATAACATCCGGTTTATAAAACGATTTCGGATACTTGTATTCCTATGCTTCATATGCAAGTAGAAAAAATCGAGCTTTAATCGGGCTTACTTACCATTAGCATAAATATGTACACATGTCCATCATGTGCTCCTCAAAAGCCGGAGTTACTTCGCCTTAAATTCGAACAAGCTGTGTCTAAATTATTTCATTTTGCATAATGCTCAATTTCAGTTGATTGACTTGACTGGAATAACCAAATCAATTTTCATACTCCATTCAACCCTGTAAAATATAAAAATTTGATGCATGCCGTTCGCTATTCAGTCCTTCGCGCTTTTGTATATGAAATTTTCTCTGTCACAGCAGCGAGAGAGGAGAGAGAGAGAGAGAGAGATTCTCTCTCTCTATCTCTCTCTCCTCTCTTCTCTCTAGCTCTCTCTATCTCTCTCTTCTCTCTCTTTCTCTTTCTCTTTCTCTCTCTCTCTCTCTCTCTCCCCCCTCTTCCTCTATTTTTTGTGCCATTGTCTCCCAACTGTACAATTCGGCTCGAATTTAATATTATCAAATGTTGTTTCGTTTTCGACGCTAGACGCAGAGTTATCTGTACACCCGCACGTACGTTTATATACACTTTTTCATAATATACAATTGAAGTGCTGCCTACAACATCATTTTTCTCTCGCCTGTCGATCTATCGTCCTTTTGAATTCAGCGAAGCTTGCGCGATATTGATTATTTTTTACAACGATTATGTACACTTTTTACATTTTTTTTATTTCAGGCGTGTTATCTAGAAGTAGAACGGTGAAGAAAAAAAAACGGGTTTTGGCCGATAGCCACGAACGCTTCGCGGCTGAAGGAATTCGACATTTGTGCGTTGCGTGACGCGTGAAATCTCTTTTCGGGGTAATCAATCAATAGGACGCGCACACGGAGGCGGACGGTGATGCGGTCACGCACCACCCGACACACATCACATAGAAGCACGTTGTGAGGTCAGACAGCAGAGTTTGGGGTGGGGATACAAGGCAAACCATTAAATTAGGCTCACTTTTGAAAATCAATCGAGAATCGCATATGAAGCCCATTAGCTCTAAAAGGAGGCAAATTTAGCCATGTGTTGTATATGTTTTTGTGATCCTTGTTGGATGGGGAATCGATGTACATAATCAGGTCAAAATTTTGCAGACTTCTTTAAAGCGGTATAACAACCGGTTTTCAAGCGTATGCAATATTGTATTCTCATGTAGTGTATGCAAATAACTGTGCTATACTGAGCGATGTTTATAGTCTAAGTATAATAATCATCTGGGTTCAAATTTTTTTTGAAAACCAGGTGTTATATCGCTTTAAAATATTTATTTTAGAGGCATGGTGCCAGACGGCGCTCGTCGTCCCTCAGCACTACAGGCGCTACTCGCCATTTTCGCACTTGCCGCCGTACTACTGGTAGCACTACTCTCGCTCTCATCTAGCACCGCCGACGCGTGCGGCGTATCCTGCGCGGGTTTAGCCCGCGGGACAGCGCGCGATCAAGAAGTAGCTAATTTAGAAGTTACGCATAAATTACAACCACAGGAACCAACACAAGGGAAACAAGCCGTGCGACGAGCCAAGTTCTCGGGTTAGTGTTTTTCTTACATTTTATTCTTTAGTGTTTATTTAATGTATTCCTTTTTCTACATACCGGATTGCTGCTTTATAAATTATGATCTTGTATATACTGTATTTGGTACTGTACTTGGTATTATTTCTCGAACTTGCTGCATTTTGCAGCGAAATTGCCCGAATTTGTCTACGTAGCTAATTTTCAAGGGAACGCTAGGGCGTTGTGCATTTCCAAAATTTGTGAACCAGGCCAGGGTTTCGATGTTTCGATTATGAGATGGGGGTCACTTTAAACCGCTATTATTCTGAATTCCAATCCATATCTAACTTATCTAACAAAACTTATCGGTATATATCTAACAAAAATCTGGGAGCCTTGGCGAAATTCCAGCCTGTGCAATGATTCTTGTCAAATTGTCGAGTCGACTTTACCTATGGCCTATATTGCCAATCTTCTCGTTAGTAGTATCGTGCTCCTTATCCTCTATTAGTATACGTATACATTAGTAATAGTATCTTCCTTCGTATATCTTCCCCACAGCTCTTTAAAGTGGGCAGACTTCCTCAAAAAAGTGACCACAGTTGTCGTACGGCGGTCGGTCAAAACCCCCACCTTCGCCTATATATTGGTCCCATTCATTTTTCAACTCTGGCACTAATGCACTATCAAAAGTCCACTTTTTCCCTGCAGACCAAACAGCTGTTCGGTGTATAATAAACATTCTAAAAGTATAGTTTTCCTGCTAAACCACTGACAATAAACAGATTAGACTAGCACTGAGAATTTATAGTGTTAATATGCAAACGTAGGTATGCTCAAGGAGTAAGTTAATTAAGGAAACGGTGTACAACTCCTCGTCGCGCGGTACCTCGTCTCTTAAAGCGATATAACAGCTTGTTCTTGAAACGTAATGTGGATAACTGCACTCTCATATGTTGGATGCAAATGAAAACGAGTCTAAAAAGGTGCATTATCATGCAGTTAGTTGCATACCGTACGTTGGAATACAAGACACGTTTCAAAACCGGATGTTATACCGCTTTAACTCGTAAGCTCTGAAATTGACCGTTGGTCCACTGGCTCCTCAGTTTCGCAGCAACTATCTCCTCTTTCTCATGCAAAGTGTGCGCCAAACGGTCAAACCGTTCGGTGTGCGCTTCTTATTTCTGTTTCCCCATTGCGTGCATGAACTTTCCTTGCGTCCAGAACTGCAAAAAGTACCAGGAAGAGACTAAGAAACATCGTAAAAACGGGAATTTTAATGTTCGGCTGTGTTTTGCTTTCCTTCAAGTACCATAGGTATCAGAACTTGTTTTCGTAATATTCATGATTATCTATACAATAAATTTTCATTCATTTAATCCTAACAAGAGTGCTTGTGAGTTTGTGAACTAAGTAGTTAACTGTGGAAAAATTGAAGGAATTTGAGTGAACGTGATTATTAGGGGAAGAGAGAGAGGGAGAGAGAGAGAGAGAGAGATGAGGAGAGAGAAAGGAAGGAGAGATAGAAGTGGGATAGAGGGAGAGAGAAGAGGGATAGAGAAGAGAGAGAGAGACTGCTTGGACAAAGAGTGGACTTTAGCGGGGGTCTCGCAGTTTTTTTGCACTTGTGAATCCTCACAGTGGGTCCTTTCCCCCGCAACCGGGAGCTAAAAGTGTTGCGAACCTTCTTTCTCTCTATGCTCTCTCGGCTCTCTCCACCCCGGAAGTACATTCTTGTAAGAAACAGTCTCGTCTGGGTCTCATCTTGTACCACAATCTATATGGCAGTCTCTAGGACCGCATTCCTGAGGCTTCCGTCCCATTAGGATGGCCGTTGCAAACCCCTGGGTTCAGTTCCGCGGGTTTTCTTGGTCCCTGGCGAAAAATACTAGGAATTGGGGCAAATCGCCAAATCATGAGCTTTTAGTTTGTGGTATAGGCGTGTAGTCTTTAAAGCGGTCGGTGGCGTTGTTTGTTGTGCGGCGCAGAACTTTAGGAACTATTCACAAACAGCATGCCATACCGCTTTGATAGTTTCGAAGCACAGAAAATCTGACGTTCTCTAGTTTGTAGTCTATGTACAGAAGCGTTCTCTAGTTAGGCAGAAGCGTGCTTTGTGACACATCCGTTCGCACCCTTGTCAATAAGAATTAAAGTCTGTGCGCAATCAGAATCATAGTCTCTAGTGAATACGTCTTATTGTCAGTCGGGAGCCAGGTCATAGGCTGTAGTATATAGCCTATAGTCTAGTCTATATTCTATAGCATCTAGTCCATACGTCATAGCTGATGACAGTTAGTGCTCTATCTAGTGTCATGGTGTTGTTCCAAGTGAAGTTCCAAGCTTACAAAACGCATACGTTTATTTGAATAGAGTCGTATGTATGAGCAACGTATATAACCACGATCTATAGCTTACATAGTAAGACTCATCATTTGCCTATAAAAGAAAAAAAATGGGTTTGTCTTTCAGCTCTGGCATTGAGTATGCCACTACCGTTTCCCATTGTTTAGCCCGTTTCATGAGTCACCGCGTAAGCTTGAATGCAGGAACGCTTTGTTATTGTTCTACCATTTATTTGCGCCGGTCAGGATCACCTTTCTGACCGTGAGACGTTTTTGCCTGGGTGCCAAAGAAAAGGGGGAGCTTGAAAAAATATTAAAGCTGTATGACACGTGGTTAGTGAAATGTAAGTTTCTGTGCACAGTGTGACAGAGCATATACAAATGGGAATGTAGTTTCCACAAAAGCTTCACGAACCACATGTCATACCGCTTTAAATTGCAACGGAACTAGGAACACTAAAAAAAACATCCATGCAAAAGTCTTTGGTCACTCTCGAGTGCCATTGTAACTTGATATGCTAGACATTATTAGGAGGTCGCCGCTTGACCAATAGTGATGCTATAGTATCCAGTTTCCCACGAAATAACAAAGCGAAACTTTTGCCGTTTTACGAACAGTTGATATCATATTGCACGGAAACGTTCCGACAGTTTTTAGTTTAAAGGGTCAGACTCATGTAACACAAAATGGTTCCCACGGGATATCGTAGTATCACTTTTTTTGCTATCGAAGTGCCTTTCTGGTGTTTCCATGTATGCCAAAAACCGTGCGTTTTCCTTCGAAGTATCAATTGCAAAATAGTGTGTCAATCTACCGTAATTTTGAATAAAGTTTGAATACACCTTTGAAATTTATCCGCATTATCTTATAGAAAATGCGCTATGCTATAAACAAAAACAAGGCGGGAATGCACTATCGAAAAAAATTGTCCCGTGGCTACCGGCCGCAAAAATTGTCTGTAAATATTCTCGTGTAGTTCCAAAATACGCAGTTTTTTCTCTACTTGGAAGGAAAATCAACCATACGTGGAAACCCCATTATGATTACCTTTTAGTAAACCTTCACCTCATGAATATTTTAATTTTATTCCGTGGGTACCTCTATACATATGCAAATTTGCGGGTCTTATTCGCGTGGGACACCCCTTTTATGCTCTTTGGAGGAAGGTACTTCATGGTACTTATTACTATGGAACTAGCCAGCGATGTAATTTTACTTAGAAGAAACTTGATTTACTCTAATATATACAGCGGGAAAACTTAAAACGTAGTGACCCGTGGTTTGCGAAGGTGCACATTGGCAACTGCATTCCCTGTCTGGTACTATAAATTTATGTGCTCTTCTGCAACCGCGGTTATGATATATGGGTTATGTACTTAGCTAAAGGCTCTTATAAAGCATTTTCAACCTTATGAAATTAATCAACGTTGTGTTCGAATTGGTCAAAGACAAGGCCATTTTGTACTTTACCGTAAGTAAGATGTTGCCTTTGAAAACCCGAGAAGATAGTAGAAAAGAAAGATAAAATCTCGTGCACGCGCCCTCGTTAAACTAGGGTGCAAATGAATAGTGTTCAAAAGTTGATGATGGCGGGAAAAACCAACTGCCGAACATACATGTTATTTTGCCTATATTGTTGCTATCTTGATGTATGACATGAAATATAACTTTAAATGGTCGGGTCTCAACGTAAAAAAATTCTGTAAAAAGACTGCGCATTGTGAAGAGTAAACTAAAAGCACTGATGCTACTGTGTTGTGGGTGCATGCAGTGCCCTTATGATTTTCTCTAATTGCCTCACAAATTAAGGGTTTCAGTAATTGTACCTGGGTTCTGAAACATATCCCCCCAAGTCTGAAATGTCGTCTAGCTTGTTTGCTTTACTACTCCTCCGCCCTCTTCTTCTTCCTGTGAATATCCCTCGGTCCTGCGCGGTTTTTACAGTTATTTGTCAGTGTTATGTGCGCAAACGGTCCTCACAGACCTACGGGCTCCTTTTCCGTCGAGTGGGAAGGATAAAGTTCCCAGATAAGATAAAACTGGAAATCAAGCACATTTAAAGCGGTATGACAGGCGGTTTGCGAAACGTATTTGCGAATTAACTTGATTTAGAATATACTGTCACTACCACTAATTAGGATCCTTGATGTTTGAACGGAATCCAAATAAACATTTTGGAGACCATTTTATTTTGCTATCATGAACGTTTGTTTATTATTATTTATTAAATAACACCACATGTTATCACAATGTTATCACGACTTCAACGTTGATTGTAGAAAACAACGAACCGTACTGTAGAATATTCTCTTATGAAAATCATATTGCGTCATGCCCTTTACCTTTTGAACCCGTCGGAGTAAACATGTGTGGGAATTTAGTGGGGGGAAACGTGCAGAGTATTCAGCTGTTATTTTCATGGAATGTTTTATGGGTTTGAAAATATGTCTGGTTTTTCAAACCGTACTATGTACCCAGAAATTTACAAAAATTAGGAGGTCAACGGTGAAAAGAAATTTGCATAGACTATGGGGACCCAGGCAGAAAACGAAATTAGAATGCATTGTGGGAAATTAGCATACATTGTATGCTTAGAGTGGGAAAAAAATAGCAAAGGGTCTGTGTCCCAGAGATTAGCGTAGATTATATTGTTTCAGGTTTCGAAGAATCCGATGGCGTCGTGCTCCACTTGGACCGTCATCTTGCTCGACGGAGGCGACGTCGAGATGTACGAAGTCTGCGACGAGTAAGTTCGCACATATCGTTATTATTCAAGAATGGATTCGAACAGTAACAACCAAAAGAAATAAAGGGAAAGTGCATCATACGACAAGGGTGGCAGGCGCCGAGATTAAATAGTGTCAAGATTTAAAAAAAAACACGAGTTTATTAAAGTGAAATGCAGCACATCTTCGTTCCGCTGTGTTATATGCAAATTTCTATGCTCGGCGGGGAATTTCCGGCGTGGCAGGATGCAGAAAGCGCAATTTTTTCAGCACAGGTTTCAAAAAACGTGTCATAACAATTTGATAAACACATTTATTTCAGAAACGTGGAGTACGTGGAGTTGCTCGAGACTGTGGACACCGATGCAGTCTCCGACTCTCTGGACAGAATACCACACTCCTCGTACACTTCCACGTCTTCAGACAATTACCACTGCCACACAACAGGTCAGGCTTAATTGCTTAATTGCCCAAACTTGAAGTGGTTAATTATCACATAACATGTTGGTGGTTAATTACCCAATGTTGAGGTGGTTAATTAACAGTGCCACACAACGACACGGTTAGTGGTTTATCTACCCAAATCTGGGGTTGATAATTGCCGTAAATGTGCCAAAACAGCAACAAATAATGTGTAAACCAACGTTGTAAAAAATTTACCGAACAAGTAGGACTGATATAATTCCCATTTTATTCGTCTTACACAGGGTATGAAACATCGCGTTTTTGATGACCGGCTGTTGTTTGGGGTAAACACGTAAATTTTTCACCGTTAGCTGGATAGCCCAGCATAAGTTGAAGCACACACGACACAGGAATACCATTACCATTGTTGGGGGGGGTAAACCACCAATGCACTGTAATATATCTCATAATTCAGATCCTTGCACGACTTCGAGAATGGCGACGTCGCTGCCCTCGTGCAGGTCATGGACAGCGATGACAACACGTCGGCCAAGGTGGCAGACACCAACGCCGACTGCATTTACAGGTTGGTGGTTTGAGCTTGAAACTAGAACTTGTCGGAACCTACGTAATGCGGTCTAATCCTTTCATGCAGTTCTATTACGCGTGGTTTCGATACATCTGTATTGATGTATTATATGCAAATTTTGTGCAAACCGATGAAAATTAAAAATTTCAATATAATGTATGGATGTGCACTGTGCGCTTCTCTAGCTCACTTTTCAAAACCATGTGTCATAACTCTTTAACTTTTCAATCTGCTCATGGGTATTTTCCTTTTTCAGAGCTCGAGTACACCAGGAAACCCAGTCGACGATTGTCAACTTGTGCGATAGCGATGGCCTGGTTAGTATATAATTATTTACTTTTGTAAATTTCTTACTTTTTTTGGTTTACTATTGCTCTTTAAAACTCCGTATTGTCTCATATTTTTTTCCTACATTTCTTGCAATACTTTTGTCCTTTTCGAACTACCCTTGAATTCTTGCGCTTATTTTCTACTCATTCCGATTGATTTTTTTTAACTTTTGGCTAAAAATTTGTTCTAACGGCCTCAATATAGTCTATCAATTTTGCCTGAATTTATTCCATTTCTTTATAGTTATATGACATTTCTGTGCTGATGCGTACCAATTTCACGCTAATTTGCCATAATAATTTGGTGATGGCGCGCTGCGCGCGGACACATGATCCATGTGCTAATCCGATACACGCGCGCTCATTGCGCCGTTAACCCGCTACAATGATGCTAATTGACAAATAATGGGCCTAGCATACACAGTATGTAGAAATTGCACGAACAATATGCCAGAGGGATAGATAGATGGGGACAAATACATGCAATGGTATTTTTTGTTAGAAATACGTCCAAAATTGGGTATTTTTTCTTTCGCAACTGTATTTGATGCTCAATTTCATTATTAATTAGTTAATTGAATGTTTCTTTCCTTCCCACTCATGATACGACCAGAACATACTAAATTGATATTTATAAGAAATAAATGAACGAGCAAGTTGTTTAAATGTATAAATAATTACAGATCAATAGATGTGATTATAACATTTCAGTACGGCATCCTGCAGACTTCCCATGGCACATACACAGTTGAACCTAGTGTCGACGACGGACCACGGACAGGAAAACTCGGACGACGAGTTAGACACATGCTACACCAAATCAAGTACGGAATTTCCGCTTCGAGTTTGAATTTGAAAGAGAGAGGAGAGGAGAGGAGAGAGAGATACAGAGAGTAAGGATAGAGAGAGTAAGAGAGGGGGAGTGTGAGAGAGAGCAGATCCACAACAGTATAAAACGTGCACTGCATTATTGCCTGGGCACATGCTGAAAACTAGAATAAGAACGCGTTGGGTTCCATTATGTGTCCTCAGTAGGCCACATAACTTTGCATGTGCAGTCCGCAACGTGCCTTTCAAAACCATGGTTCATTCCACTTTAAACATAATTAGCACGCTTGAAGCTTTTCAGACCGCATCGATTTCGTGCCTACGACTACGTGTCCGTCGACGGCACACCGGTCGATCAGCTGGACGTCGAGGAGCCGATTACGTCATCGTCTGGACCAGTGCCAACTGACGTCATCTCATCCCAACCAATCAATATCACATACGAATTCCTGCACTGGGAGGACGTTAACAGTAAGCGGCAGGAAATTTCCTTCCCAAAATTCTAGGCAATTGGGTACACACAATTAGTTTCACGGTTTTCAACACATGTGACGAAAAATTTTGGAACTAAGTGTCAAAGTACTACGTGACACAGACTCCTGGTCGTGTCGGAGTGTCAGTTCAGGATGTATTCCTTGTTTGGATATATTGACCAATGTCACTCACCCAGTGGGCAATGTCACTCTCATTGCCGCTACGCACCGTGTACTTCGTAATTGACAGTTGCTTGTATTATTTCTTTAGTAGGTTCGAAATGAACGTTTGCTTAGGCTTACAAACTCCCAAACACAAACCAACATTTCTCAATTTGTTGTCTGAGTCTCAAGCCTGCAGACTATAGAGAGTGGGTTTCATCTGTGCTCTTTTCTGTCCTCTCTCTCTCTCACTCTCTCACTACCTCTTACTCTCGTTCTCTGCCTCTCTCTCTCTCACCGGAGGACCCAAAACTGAAAACTCTCGACTAACATCCTCAAGAACGCTATGACCTCAGCAAACCACGGCATTCCAACGAGACAGTGTGGGAATTGCGGAGAGCATCATAGAGAGTAGACTAAAACGAGACTGCTACCAAGACTAGAATATTGGACTACAGACTACATTTAGACTATAAACTATACACTGTAGGTTTTTCAGAATTAAGCTATAAGAAGTAATTTCCACTATGGAACTCTAGATAAGCTCTGATGTAAAACACGTAGAACGAGAGTTAATAAAACCCTGATGTACTAGTACCCTCCAACACAGTATAGTACCAGAAAAATCGTTACAGAAAAAAAACAGATTTCGAATTCAATACAAAGCTCGTGGTAGCAATTTTAGAAAATTCTTTTTGTCTGCTTCCATGCTTCCATTGTTGTGTTCTGTCCATACAATGAGCGCGTTCAGGCAATATATGCAAATTACAGTATATAATTACCGCGACGTCGTTTGCATAATTTCCTTTCGACATGTCCGTTCGCTTTTAATGTGTAGCTTTATGGATACTGAAATGACTTCATGTGCATACTTCCGGCAATATATACGATTTAACTATATATTTCCAGTGTGAGGGCAAAATGAGTTAAAGCGAAATACCGGCCGGTTTTTGAAAAGTTGCATCAATTGCATGCATCGAATAAAGATTTTTAGAGCAATTATCATTACAAGAATATAGTTCAAGTACCATTTATGATTTATAATTACAACTTATTGACTTAATTGTTCGTTTGTGAACTTGTTTATGGTTACTTTTGACTTGCGATAGAGCTCCACTCGCGATATGCCCAGGTTGCTCAGGGTAGATACGGTAACTTAACTTAACTTATCGTAGCGGTAACTTAAAGGGACAGGCCCATCAAAGTAAACCTATATTTACGATACGTCCATAGTGACTATCAAGCATTTTTATTACAATATATACAAACTAAATTTCACATTTATTTGCCATTTAAAACTTTTTTCCGATGCGTTCTGCTCAAATGTATACCGTAGAGCCGCAAATATCCTCGTCGTCAATGCAAATTTATCGTGAAATTATAATGCGATTAAAATTTGCATATATAGCTTTGAAATCTGCAGTTTTATGGTATACATTTGAGCAGGGCGCATTGGAAAAAAAGTTGTCTAGGGCGTATAATGGTGAAATTTAGTTTGTATATATTGTAATAAAAATGCTTGCTAGTCATTATGAACGTATCGTAAATGTAGGTTTATTTTGATGGGCCTGTCCCTTTAACGAAACTTGAAGCAACTGACAAGTTAATGGCACCAGCGGTAAGTTAGCTAAACCATTAATATTTCAGAACGTCACACCCGGTCCAGAAGATCTGCCCAATCGTGGGACCATTATGTGGAGGTATTCGTCGTGGCCGACAGCAAAATGTACGAATATCACCGACAAACACTGGAATCCTACGTGCTCACGCTATTCTCAACGGCAAGAACTAGTTTTGATGTATATTGTAAAGAATGTTAAGTAGTAATACATTTCTAAATGCATATTTGTGGGCCTAAGCCTAAGACTAAGCCTAACATCTGCTGTTAGGGATTTATACTTTATGCAGGTGAAAAGGTTGTTTTATAGAAAGCTTTTATACAAATTGACTGTAAATTTTGATTCGTAGTGTATGTTTTCCATTTCCGATTAAAGATAAAGATAAAGTGAACCGGGTTATATCAACCGAATCCGCGGAAACGGTGCACCGGGGTCCAGCTCAGAGGCTCCAGCTCAGAGGCACCGGGGTCCATTTTCCAATTATTACCACTTAATACCATTTGTTCCCGTGTGCACTGTGTTAAATGCTACATCTCAGGGTTACTTTGATAATGTTTATTTTGCTTGTATTGTTAAGTTCTTTAGGTCGCCTCAATCTATCGTCATCAGTCACTACGTGCGGCCATCAACATTGTTGTCGTTAGAATATTGATATTAAAAACGGAATATGTGAGTATTAATGCAAAGTTTAAAGTGGTGTGACACACGGTTTGTGAATCTCATGTTAATTACATGCATTTTCATGTATATTAATCAAGGCGATAGGACAATTTCTGTGCTCATATGTGGATAAAATACCGAGAACTGCGCAAGAGCTTAGCTTTTTATAATATATGTGCAGTTGTCCAGTGCTCAAAACCACGTGTTATACCTCTTTAAAGGAGTTTGAATGTCATTCTAAGCTTGCTAGCTCACGATTCATGATGTCTGTGTTTTGTTCTCCGTTTTTCCTATTAGATTCGTCTAGTTTGCTAGAAATAAAATGGCTCACCAGCTGCTCTGTAATCCAGCTGCATATGCAAAATTTCTTCAATGTGTTTTTACTTCAGCAAGCTAAAAGGGCATGAAAAGGGCGCGCAAGTATGTGATGCATTAGAATTCTTTCGGTCCACTGGTTTGGAAGCAGGTGTTCATCTATAAATTAATATAATTGGTGTTTATAGCAGTTCTCGTTGAGGTGAAACAAAAGCAATGAATCAAGGACAGTGGTTTTGAAGTCCGTCCTGTACAACTTGATTCGCATACGTTGTATGCATTCTGTTCTGAACATGCACACGTAATACGAAAGTGCTGTTGTTCAGCATAATTCACAAACACACGTGTCATTCCGCTTTAAATTTTACTTTCACTAAAGCGCAAAAAGCTTAAAATCCTGAAAACATAGCATAAACAGGTGTCCCGCGCGTATTTTATCCAAACTTTTTGCCAAAAACTGCGCTGTTAGTGCTAGGTGGTACACGGGTCCATCCAATTGCGTTTTTTGTGCAATGATACAGCCAGTGTGTGGTACAAATGCGCACCGGGTGTACGTTGTTTTTTCCTGTTTTTGCCCAGTTTTTCTGAAATATCGGCGCAGCTCAAAAGTATATGACGGGGTGATGAGTGATTTGTTATAAGAGTGAAATGTTATAAATTGAGGGAACTACATATAAATTATTATACATAAATATACAAGGAAAAACAAACCAACAATATATTAATCAAGCAAGAGTGGGCTCGTCATCTCTATAGCAAAGTAGCTAAATACGTCCATGGACATTTTTTTTCTTAAGATTTTAATGTTTGACTGTTTGATACTCGGCGAAGAATCAAAAAGAGCTACCGCATTTGAAAATGTAAATATCGCGAGCGGTATTACGGCGTACGCTTTTGATGTTACTGGGTTAGTCACTGAGGGATTGGCATTATACACAAAGCGCGTAGCTGTCGCTCAAATTTTAATTAACTATCGCGCGCGCGGCAACAGTTGTCGCATTTGTACAGGAAAAAAATGCGAGGGGATAATAAAGTTGGTAACATAATTCTATCCAGTACCGAGCTTAAAGCTGAGGGGATCGACAATTAAGTAGTGTTAAAGAAGTATGACGCGAAGTTTGCATGCTGGACAATTTCTCATACAATTTGTTCTATAATGTGTCAGAAATGCGCAAAAGTGCACGCAAAGGAGAAGTGCAGTTAGAATTCATTTTGTTGTGGCAAACATTCAAAGCGATATAACGGCCGGTTTTTGAAACGTATATTATACAACTGCGTTTCCATATATTGTACGCAAATGTTTATAATCGCCTAAAAATCGGACAATACCGCGCAGTACTACATGACATGGGAACACAGTTATAGGGAATTATACCCTATACATCGTCCAACATACACATTCCAAAAACTGGATGTTATACCGCTTTATGACATCGTTGAATCATTTTCCAAGCTTTCTAGGCCGGTCCCACAATCACCAACAACGCTCAGGAAAGCCTCAAGAACTTTTGTCGA
This sequence comes from Pelodera strongyloides, assembly GCA_036852015.1. Lineage (NCBI taxonomy): Eukaryota > Metazoa > Nematoda > Chromadorea > Rhabditida > Rhabditidae > Pelodera > Pelodera strongyloides. The sequence goes on from JAANDG010000228.1 coordinate 59,802, forward strand.
TGGCAGGAAGCTCAGAGAGGATACAGAAATGACGATATCAATAGATTTGACGTCGCAGTCCTGCTCACGAGGAAAGATATCTGCAGGTACTGTATTACTCAGCTTGCATTAGATTAAAGCGATGTGGCACATGGTTTGTGGAAAGTATCCTGCACAACTGCGTTATCATGTACTGTATGCAAATTACGATTCCAGTCTGTGTCGGGAAAAAAGTATGGTGCACAATTGGCATGTAAGTACGAGTCCAGCACAAGATTGAAAACCACTTGTCATATCGCTTTTATATTGGTTATGTCCCTTGTTCATTTTAAAATTCCAGAGCTCCCGGTAAGTGCGACACGCTGGGTTTAGCAGAACTTGGCACAATGTGTGATCGGAAGAAAAGTTGCGCAATTATCGAAGACAACGGACTCTCGGCTGCATTCACTATCGCCCACGAACTTGGACACTTGTGAGTGGCTTACTGTCGTTACATACGCTTTACATTGTTTCATCCGCTGCATTGTTTTCCTAATATTTACTAAATTTTCTCACTTCAACTGAAAGCAAGTGTGCTAAGGCATATACATAGAATGAAAGAAAGAAGTGGTGTATTTATCCCATTTTCATGTTCTATTCCAGCAATTGTACATATGAAGGCACCTTGTCTTCCTGTTAGCAACAATGTCTTTCCGACGTATACTCTACTATGGTTGCTTGTAATAAAACTGAACAATACCTAATATATATTAATTTTCAGGTTCAACATCCCGCACGATGACGAACGCAAATGCGCAGAGCATATGCAACTGAACAAGGAGAACTATCACATTATGGCACCAACTCTGGAATACAATACACATCCGTGGTCCTGGAGCGCTTGTTCGTCGGCGATGCTGGAACGATTTCTAGAGTACGGTGTTGAACGAATGGCGTTTTCAGGCATTTATATTTATTAAAGTTTATCGTAAGAAGGTAATCATAAACTGAAAGAAAGTACTAAAGTGTAAGGACAAGAACATAAGTTCCTAGCCAGCTCCTTCGAGAGCTGAAGTAATTTACAGAACTAATAAGAAGTAAGTAAGACTACTATAACTTTCAGACGCCGCAGTCAACTGGAATGTCTATTCGATCAGCCGATTGAGAGAAAATACTATGATGAAATGTTCGAACATGATGCACCAGGTAACTAAAATCAGATTCAGCGGCCGCTTTTTTCGCGAATTATTTGTCACATTATTCTTGTATGTATATTGATCCATGCTAGTAGAGATTTACCTGTTTACTATCTTCGATCACCTTACTGAATAAAGCTCAAAGTAACTATCATATTTCTTGAAGCGAAATACCGGCCGATTTTTGAAATCACAACTGAATTCTTACGTATTTATGTTAATTTACTCGAATTTAGCTCGGTTTTTTATTCTAATTTATGCTCGTTTGTATAAGCTGCCTAATCGTGCTTGTGTACTTGATGCGTTTCAAAAGAAGGCCTGTATTTCGCTTTAAAGCGAAATGCCTTTGGAAAATTTGCATATGATAAGCAAATCCTATGTATCCTATGCTAATGCTGTACGATCGTCCACGGCAATCGTACACAATTAGCATAGGATACATAGGACTTGCTTATCATATGCAAATTTTCCAAAGGGGCTAGCATTTCGCTTTAAGAAGCTGACAATGAGTATGATATGTTTCAGGTCGCCGGTACGATGTCAATCAACAATGCAAATTTGTGTTTGGGGAACACGCCGAACTGTGTCCTTATATGGTATGGTGACTCACTTTATAGTTATGCATTATGTTACTACGATGTGATTGACAATATGTAGCTTTTGGTGTTCCGTCAAGCGTGCCAGACATTTTATTGTTGTAGGAAAATCAAACGTTTACATTTTGGAGTCATTTTCTCTGAATTAAAGGTACATTTGGAGATGTTCAGTTCGCCCGTATAATGAATAGAAACAATTTTCTATGCTTGCCAAAGTAGTCTCATTTGTGAAAACACCTTCCAGCCCACCTGTCGTCGTCTGTGGTGTTCGATTCACTATGGAAGTCAACTGGGATGTCGTACTCAACATATGCCATGGGCCGACGGGACACCATGTGACAAGCACGGACAAATGGTAAGTAGTAAAGTTAGTACAGTTCTTTAGCTCCAGCCCCAATTGGAGTAAAACAGTAAGTCCATCTTTGGCCCGCTCCAATATTGGTATAGAAAAGGTGATAGTTCAGCCCAGAACTTGTCAGCATAAACCAACACAGTTCATGGTTTATTTGTGAAAACCTTCAACATTTTATGTCATTTTTAAAGCGTAATAGCGGCCGGTTAAAAGCGTTTCAAGTACCTGCATTCCTATTTAGTTATGCAAAGTGGGGCCTAATTGGGGTCGATAATGTATGCTAATAATGCTCATTTGCATGTAATGCATGACATACGTTTCAATAACCGGTCGTTATTTCGCTTTAAGAAATAGGAATACGACTGTTCAAAGCGGAAGCCTGAAGCCATAGAGTTATTTTACACCGGGTCTGACTTTAAAATTTCAGCTCTGCCTACGGGGCCGTTGTAGGCAATTGCAGCGTCCAGTACGTATTATGTACCCTCCTGTTTATGTTTGCGTGTAATAGTTTTGCCTCCTTATTTGCCCTTTAATCAGCGCATTTACTAAATAGTCGAGTTGCCAGTTGCCATATTCGTTTGGCTGTTGATAAACCCATAATTTTTGGCTGTTGCAACAACGTGACTACTATCCAATACCATTCTGTATGCATTTCGACCAATGTTGTGCTGGTATCGGCCAAATTTAGTGCTTTTTTGGTATGATGCTTATTGTCTTTGATAGTTCCGCTTCCTGGGGTAGTGAGATAGTGCTCTTTTAAAGCGGTATGGTACGTGGTTTGTGAAACTTGTGCCAAGCCCGCTATACTCTATGTCAGCTGCGAACACATAATGTTTCACAGACCATGTGCCATTCCGCTTTAATATCCTAGTGGTTTAACGTGCTCCTCTTACAGTACTGCCATCGAGGGGAATGCGTGGGAATGGCTCCCGAGAGACGAGTGAAACACGACGGACAGTGGGGAGAGTGGGGACCATTCGGACAGTGCTCGAGGACGTGTGGAGGTGGAGTGCAGAAGTCGGTTAGAGACTGCGATAGTCCAAGGTGAGCAGAGAGAGAGAGAGAGGGGAGAGAGAGAAAGAGAGGTGGAGTGCAGAAGTCGGTTAGAGACTGTGATAGTCCAAGGTGAGTTAAGGCGCTACTGGTGCCAGCTTTGTTATAGCATCTGCCGCGCCTCTCCTAACAGTGTGCCGCAGTTGCGCCAACTGTGAAACATCTTTCGCCCCTCTGCGCATCGCAGAAGTTGAGCGCCGCCCCGCTCTGGCTGACCAGGTTTTTGTGAGGCGGCCGCGCGGTAGGACTAGTGATGAGAAGAGAGAGAGAGAGAGAGAGAGAGAGAGAGGAAATAGCACTATTCTAAACGCTTTGCAGGCCCTCAAACGGTGGAAAATATTGCGTGGGCGACCGGGAGCGATATCGCTCGTGCAATTTCCAAGAGTGCCCCTGGGACACTCCCGGTTTCCGGGAAGTTCAATGCGCCGAATTCAATAACAAGGATGTTCGCATTCACGGTATCCCGCACAACTCAACCTGGGCGCCGAAGGTGAGCGAGCACGAGGTCGTATATTTTACCCTATTACTTTTTTCTTTCTTTTTTACAAAGCGGTATGACACGTGGTTTGTGGAATTGGGTGCCGTTAGGTGCCTTTCGGCACTGTGTGATGTTTGGACATCTGAATTTCCATATGCAAATTGTATGTGATTGTTGATCCAGAATTGGTTATTAGGTTCGCAAACCACGTATTATTCTGCTTCATTATAACATAGTTGTAGAAGATGGATTACATAATACTAATGCTTAAATGTAGATATAAATATATAAAAATAACAACATTCTTCTGGGCCACCTTGAAAGGGTTTTATTAACAAAGTGTGATTTTTGTTGTGCCTATTTACCAATTTACCTTTGAAATCTAATATGGTGTTGGGCTAATATCAGGCGTGTTTGTTTTTCTGACATAATAGCTCACGTACCCATAAGCTACGCATTGAATTAACTTATAATCACTTGGTATTGTTAGTATAATATGTAATATGTTTAGTATGGAGTTGCGAGCAATGAGCGCTGCAAGCTCTACTGTCGTGTACAGGGTTCGCCAGCATTCTATATGCTTCGCGACAAGGTAGAGTTACGGAATTATATTTATTTATTATATTATTTATTGAACTGAATTATATTTATTCCTTCATATGCTCATATTAATATATTATATTTATTCCTCCATATGCTCATATTCATATATTATATTTATTGCTCCACAAGCCATATTGTATTCGTATTATATATAATCTTGAATACGAAAAATATTGGTTTTATACGAGCTTATTGAATTACATTATGTTGGAAACGTGTTATTATGATCTAGGTGTGAAGCAAGTTCGTCTTACAAATAAGGGTATTCGTTTGACTTATGTGATCAATAAGCTAGATTATTAAATGTGAGGGTTTTTGATCATATGCATTCCCAATTGTGTATGCACTTCCTCTTTTTATGAATAATAATCGATAATCCGATTAGGTGACTGATGGGACAACGTGTGATAGGAATTCCGACGACATTTGCATAGATGGAGTGTGTCACCAGGCTGGTTGCGATCATATTCTCAAATCACAGGCGGTAGGTTTTTGCATTTAACGCGGTATGATGCGTGGTTTGTGTGGCGCGTTGCAAAGTATTTGCGCCAACCATGTTACTGTGCTGAATGCATTTGGATAGAGAGGGTAGAATGCGGGAGAGAGAGAGAGATGAGAGAATGCAGACAAACATGTAAATATTGCAATTCAGAAGCGTGATGAGTGTGGTATCTGTGGAGGGGATGGCAGTCGATGTATCAAGTCGGTTGGAAACTACAATGACCGAGGAACCTATGGATATAATGAGGTTGGATATTGTGAATACAACAAATGAATACATATATCTACATCCCAAAGAAATGTAAACTTGACAGACTGTGACAACTATATGAATTGGCGTAGACATAGAGGGAGAGAGAGATAGAAAAGGAGCAAGCGGAGAAAAGTGGCAGCGAGAGAGGGAGGGAGGTGGAGAGAAGGATAAAGAGAAAGAGAGAGAGAGAGAAAGAGAGAGGGTAATCGGTCAAACTGGGAAGATATTGTGATAATATTTTATGTCTATTCCAGATTCTGAAGATCCCGGCCGGCGCTGCCAACATTGACATCACACAGAGCTCGTTCAGTGGTACAAAGGATGACGACAATTATTTAGGTAATGTGTAATATAATTGCTCCTCCGGTGGCAACACAATATGTATTTCACTTCACGTCCGCGCACCAAGGCACGTGTTACGGATTTTACAGTGGTTCAATAGACATGCATTTATGTTACCAGTCCGCAATCTTACCGTACAATTTATTGATTTATCTATTTATATTCTTTGCAGCCCTGAAGAGTGCGGCTGGTGAGTATCTCCTCAATGGTGAATACCAAGTATCCGTGTTCAAGCAGTTCATTCCCATCCAAGACGTCTTCCTCGAATATTCTGGAAGCGACGCACCCATTGAGAGAATCAACGGAACTGGACCCATTCGGTACATTTATATTTTTGTTTGGCCTTGGCTTAGGCTTAGGCTTAGGCTTAGGCTTAGGCTTTCAGCACCAAGAGCCTACAAGAAGATTCGCTCTTGAAGGGTGTAGTTCAGCGGCGTTGACGGTTGACTGTAGGGTTTCCCTAGCTTATGACTACTTGCAGCGCAGAAATCATGAGCAGAGTAAGCGACGAGTTCCAAATGAAAATATGTCGATGTTCTGTTCTGACCATGAGGCCAGAGTCAGGAGGGTTCACCCGTTTTTCCCTTGCTAGGCTTTATTTTTTCACAGAATAACATCATGTGTCTGAAACAAAAAGCCTGAATAGATCTAGGCGTTTGATTCGCCTTTTCCTCAATAATTTTGGTCGTTCAGTACTGATGTCTATCTGCACATTCTGTCCGTTGGTAAACTCAATCCACCCAACATTCGGTATGAGTTCCACACAGTGAACAAGTCGACCAATGTGATGGATATGTCGATGAACCAGATGAAAAACCACTACTATTGGCGGTTCGAGCGATGGAGTGACTGCACAAGGGAATGTCAGGGTACGGTTACTTTGTAAAGTGTCTTTGTACGGTAACTATGTGAGCTGTTCGGTGTCTGGGCATCTCGAATCTCGAATCGAGAAGTTACTTTTCTTTCGGGCACTCACACCCTATATACGATATATGTGAGAGCTAGGATTACCTCAGCATTTTGCTTATTTACTGTATTATCTATCCGAGTCGTTCTGTATAGAGATGTCCGAGTGGGTCTGATTGTGAGCTACTGTAAACTGTTAGACCACCAAACAATTATGGGTAATTATCCCTTTAAATAATTATCCTTAAGTTTAAGCATGCGTGCCTTAGCCTATTACGATCTACTATTTCAGGTGATCAATATGAGGAACACATCTGTGTCGAAGCGCGTCACAACCGAAAGTCTGATGAAAGGAACTGTAGAGCACAGCCGCCCAGAGCAAAGTCTAGACGATGCAACCTCGAGTGCACTGCCAGGTGACGAATTTTTAAGCCTACTATGCCCATCCTATGGTAATCCAAATGAAACAATGGAAAATGCGATTTTAATTAGTAATTGTCGTCACACCATAAGACTAACGAGGCAAAATTCCGCAGCCATTCGTTGACAATGAACAAAGTTACAACGAAGAAATCGTACCATTTTGCGCCGGAACCACAGATAATGTCACGGCTTGCCATATTGCTTTAATTATAATCATCATTCAGATGGCAAACGGAAGACTTGTCGAGTTGTGTGACACGGCAGGCCCGATGTGGACATGGAGAGAAGAACCAGAAAGTCTATTGTGCGAAGATCGACGTGAATGGACGGTATTATTTAAAAAAAAAATTATACGAAATATAGACCACGTAAGATTGAGCAAAGCCAATGACGGCCGTTCGATTCTCTAGATTCGGGGGTCCGGTCGTAGTAGAGAGTTGAGATTGACAAAGAAAAATAAAATAAACATTTTCAGCGCAATTCCCACCAACGAGCGAGAATGTTCCGGGCAAAACCGGCCGCCGGCTCGTGTCGGATGTTACGTGGACTGTACTGGACACTCGTGGAGTTACTCGGAATGGACACAGGTAAAGGGATATTATTTGTTGAAATCAAGTTGTGATAAAAACAAGAGGAGGGAGTGTTCTGGGGCCATATTCACCACTCAATTCCCCATGGGCCATGGGGAATTCCCCGTCTTTTTCACTTCTTGTCTCACATTAGAATGCTATTTTCTGTCCCCAGGGATTATTTCCCCGTGGGCATCTGTGTGGGCGTGTGTGTGCGTGTGCGCGTGCGCGTGTGTGTGTGCACTTGATGCGTGTGCGGCATGCTTTTCGGAGAGTGCGTTACAGGTGCGTAAACTGTAATTATACGCCGTGCGCGCCACGAAATAGCGCTTGCCTGGCCACCTTTTCCATATTTTTTGGTCCCGATACAATTTTTACGTTTTATTTCCATTTAGTGTTCGGCAACCTGTGGATCTCGTGGTGTGCAACGTCGAAACATCTTCTGTATTGATAGCCAATCGAGACAGGTGAGGAAAATAAACCTTTTTCCGTATATTATGGCTAACCATAACCGGGCTCACTTTTATATATGTGATCGTTTTGCAACAACAAAATGCAAGTTGAAAAATCAATACAGAAAGTAAGATTGCCATTATACTACGGGATAGCTAGCACCTATGGGGTTTTAGTGACTTTTATTGTGATATTTACTTGTAATACGTAATTTCCAGGTGAATTTCAAAATGTGCGAATCGCAAATGTCTCGGGAACCGACTGAAAGGGAGTGCAACAGGATTCCCTGCCCCAGATGGACGTACGGAGAGTGGAGTGAAGTACGTTTGCACAACTTTGCTAGAAGTTCAATATGTAGAACGTAGAACTATGTTTTTTACACACTGCAATCGAATACAATGAAGTAGAAGGGAGAGCCGGAGGGATATCATAGATATAGGGCTATAATAGAGAATAGATATAATTAGCGCCGAACTGCTTCTGAATCCGGTAGTCACTGGAAGCACCGACAGGAATCGAGGTCTTGGAAGGATAGGCAAGAGAAAATAAGTGAATTGGATGTAACACTGTGTGACACAGACGAAAAGATTAGCCATGCTACCTAATAATTAATTATCACTTTTCAGTGTACCAAGTCCTGCGACGGTGGTGTTCGCAGACGTCATGCTTTCTGTGTGGACGGAGCCGATAGAGAATTACCGATTGCCAGATGTGATGTCAAAGAAAAGGTTGGAAACTAAACAATATATTGTAGCCTCTGTCGGACAAATACAATTCCGTGGCTTCGAGGTGCATGCTTGCAGTTGTACGTTTCCCCGCATGGTGCTCTTTTGCGCAGTTCTTCCAGAACATAGTGCAACACAGAACCACGTGCCATTTCCCTTTAAAAAATCTGCCCTTTTCAGCAAGTCACCGAGCACTGCAACGAGCACGAGTGCACGTGGTGGGAGTTTGATCAGTGGTCGGAGTGCAATGCAAAGTGTGGCAACGGGAACCGAACACGCGATGCTTTCTGTCGAACAAGGAATGGCCGGGTGGATGATTGTGAGACATTTGTATATTATATTTCGGTTTCATAATCACTGTCCGACGTTTTGAACTACTGTAAATAAGTGCTAAGCCCCCAAATTTCAGCAAAGCCCATTTAGTGGGAGAAGGTATAAAGCGATATAGTCATGGTTGTGGAACCTCTGATTTATATTTTGTCTGAAGCGAGAGTTCACAAAAGATAAAAGATAATGCAAGTATGCATTACAGCTCGTTGTGACATCCGTCAACGCATCGTCTCAAAAGTTTGTGCGTTGGAACCTTGTCCAAGTTGGATTGTTGGAGAGTGGAGCCCGTGCAATAGTTGCAGAGATCAGTGGTCAATGCGGACTGTCGATTGTAGGGATTATCAGGTACAACTTCTTTTCAGTGACTTGGTGCTCTTTACTAATCATCACTGAATATTCCGAACTCATCAGAATACGATGCACACTAAACATATCAACATTTGGTCCCTAGTAAATACTTTCGCGCTGTGAAGCGCGGGGTCTTAGGGTTCCCTTTGGTTGACGTTCTTTATTTGTATTTATTGTTAACCAATAAACCGTTATTATTATTAGGGGTGTTCATAAACGAATAATCTTCCATGAATTTCAGACACGGGACTAACGCAGAGTTCAGTTTTCTCTCGTTATTATGCGTTTATCTTTTTAACGATAAAGTTTAAACTATGGAAGTTCAGAAGCGCAAGCTGAAAGATCAAGAGTGCGAAAAGTATGGCGGTCGCAAGCCAGATACACACAGAGAGTGCAACAGTGGGCCGTGTCCGTTTTGGAAGATTGGTGATTGGTCGGCGGTATGTTTTCAAACTCTCTTTTATGAATAAATAATTTGCTTACGCTACAACAGCTACGAAATTTAGGAATCATCGTCGTAAAGTGAAAACATCAAGCAGCAAAAATACGAGTATACAGGCAATAATACATGCACCGTTTACGAGAGAGATTTGTTTCCCACGTGGACCCTGCATGGGACAGTAGATAAGACTAATGTTTTTATTGTACCATCTTTCAGTGCTCGGTAACATGCGGTAACGGAAGGCGAGCTCGTATCGTAACCTGTATCGATCGGCAAGTTGAAGTAGACGACTCCTACTGTGGAGATGCAAAACCGCCACTTTCTCAGGACTGCGTGTGAGTAGAGTAATACATTGAATTTCTTGCTCCCAATCCAAAAAGTTAATTACCGTGCCAATACTAACAGAAACAGCTACAGGCAAAATATTTTTTTCATACGTTAATATCTTGCTTAAAAAAATTAAATAACATTAAATAATACTTTATTAATTAACAGTCTTCATTTAGTCTCTTACCCTGCGCACAATGGGATCCACAAGCGTGGAGTTCCTGCAGTGTGACATGCGGATCCGGAACCCAAAAGCGACAAGTTTTCTGCCGCCGAAGCAACACAATTGTACTGGATCGAGAGTGCGATGCCGTACGTGAATTGTTCTCTTCCTAAAGAATACGAATCCTAATCAGACGATAATACAGACACAGATCCACGTGTGACAAGGAGTCCCCACTTTCTATGGGAAAAACGATAGAACCTATTAGTATTACCTGCTTGCAAGATACTTAAAGGGAGAGGCCCACGAGAATAAAGTTGTCCTCAATTTACTTGTACAAAATGTCCGGTACTTCAGAAATATTACCGTGAAAACCGCATTGCTTGTAGCCTAGAACTCACAGAGTTATTCAACGTCAAACAGTTCGGCCAGGTACCGTAGTCAGCAACATCAAAATTCGTTTTTACGGTTGATATCCGTTCATTTGTATTCTTTCTCTACATAATAATGGTCAAACGAATAAAGATCATTCCTACGTTTATGAAGAGGCGTTTCCAATACAGTAATGCCCTAAAAGCGCAAAAATTGTTTCTGGCTACGGTACCTGGTCGAACTGTTTGCCGGAGAATAACTCAGTGAGTTCTAGGCTTCAAGCATTGCGGTTTTCACAGTAATATTTCTGAAATTCCGGACATTCTGTACAAATAAATTCAGGGAAACTTTTTTCTCGTGGGCCTCTCCCTTTAAAGGGATCGGTTCACCTTAAATTGTGTCTGTTTTTTTTTTGTTTCTTTATTTTCTATAAGGGATAATAAAAATTTGGAATACAAAAAGTAGTGTTCTATTTCAATACTCACGGAGATATTAGGTGAAAAAGTGGTGGATTGATCGGTCGAAAATGCGCAAAGGGTAATTGTCACTATACAAACAAGGCAAAAAAAAAAACAGACACAAAGGTGAACCGATCCCGTAGTCGTGTAAATGAAAAAATAAAGGACTATAGGACGACTACAGGTTAATGCAATGATGGCGGCAAAATCGTTTCACAGTTTGGCGAGGTAAAAAATCACTTTTCAGAAATCTCGCCCACGTACTCAGCGTACCTGTACTCGTGAATCTTGTCTAGACCTCGATTTGACAGCAAAGGGAGAAAATCAGATTGACAATAAAGTGTTGCAAAAGGCACCCGAGCCTACCTACTGGTGGGCCACCGGGCCCTGGTCTGTCTGTACGGAGAAGTGTGGAAAGGGAACACAACGTCGTCAGGTAGAAATCTCAAGCTAATTTTTCATGGATGTGACAGCGTTTCAGCAGTAAAGGGGTATGGCACGTGTCTTTTACATTAGTTTGATGCTATTCTGTGTTGATGCCCATAAGGACACATAATATTTGGAAATCACAAGCATATTGCTTCAAGCTTCAAGTATGAGCTTGAACCGAAGATTTGGTAAAATGCAATAGTATCTGTTCTCGCAGGTCAAATGCCGTAACAAGGATCGCGATCTGCCCGAGGAGTACTGTAGTCACCTGGAACGGGTTGACGCCCAACGCGTGTGCATGGTACGGCCATGCGCACGCTGGGAACCAGCACCCTGGCGACCGGTAAGTAGCAATTCTCCGCTATAGACCCCTACATAGACAAGTCTACGTCGAAGCGTTCAGTTCGATTTTTGTACTTTTATGCAAATTTCTTCCACATTTTTCGCACAAAATCGACCTAAGAGAGACTTCCAGACCATGGATTATTCCTAGTCCCTTTTCAGATGATAATCCATTTAAATTCAGTGCCCGGTCACGTGCGGCTCGCACGTCAATCAGGAGCGCGATGTGAAGTGTGTGCCGGTGTCCGCCAACAGCGCCTCCGAACCCGCGGTCACAGTCACCGTGGCCGATTGCGACGTCGCGCTGCGACCAATTCTCTCGCGACCATGCAATCTGCCGCACTGTCCGCGTGCCGATCCGCCGCTCGGATTCTGGATTACAAGAACTTGGACTGAGGTGCCTTATTGGCTGTTTACCCTAGCCTGCTTATTAGTCATCTTTTCGGTTATTGTATGCCAACTAGCAGCCTAAGTTAGCTTGTTTTCAATCAGTTACAAAAATTCCAGAAACATCCAGCGTAATCCAGAAACACTCGAAAAGGAATACCATTCGATTTCTCCTGGGATGTATTCCACGGTTGCCGGTGACCGTTTTTGCACGGTATTTCAGGGTGTCTTATCCGACGCGGGTTCGAGTCCGACAAGGATCCGATAGCATTTTTTTTTAAATTTTTTTCAGTGTTCCGTATCATGTGGAGGTGGATGGCGGTCGCGTCACGTCTCGTGCAGCAAAGCCGCTTGCGATGAACGCACCAAGCCGAGCGACGTGGAAAAGTGCAATGTGAATCCGTGTCCGACACTTAGCGTGCCGACTAGCGTTTATCTATGGCAACAACCCCCGTGGAGTAAGGTACGCGAATTTACAAGAAAGTTGAGAACAATTGTGTGCCCGAAAAGAACTGTCCTGTTACAGGCGGTGTTCAAATCCTTGCTGAAGAAGCGCGATTTGAGCACTTTATGCATAAATGTTTGGCTCAATGACGTAAGCATTCTTGGAATTATTCTGTTTATTCCGGTCAATTTGGCTAACATTTGGCTCATTCAGTGTTCTGTGACGTGCGGTCGAGGTGTGCAAAGGCGTCGCGTGTGGTGTGAGGAGGATGCGACACGCCGTTTGGTAGCCGATGAATTGTGTAGTGACGTCAAACCATTGGAGGTTTGCTTGCTTATTTTGTTTTCAAATCTTTATTAACAAGCAACAACAGAAGATCAATAAATAAGACCTTTCATCATATTGATGCACACATTTTTTGTGTTAATATATATATATATATATATATATATATATATATATATATATATATATATATATATATATATATATATAAGATAAAGTCAGCACAGTCTATGTTACACAAGGGAGATAAGTAGCCAATTACGTGGTTCCAAGGATGGATGCAAAACCTGACTATTTACCCTTTCAGGTGAAAGACTGCATTCAGTCTCCGTGTGCCACGAATAATTCTGTTTCCATTCCCTCAAATCGATCCAAGGAGCAAATGGTGCGGTGGTCCTCGGGTCCGTGGAGCGCGGTACGTTCTCGAAAGCGAAAATCACAACACGCAGCGCGACACGCAGCGCAGCACGTAACGCAACACGCGTCGCGCTTACCATTAACGCACGCGCGCAGAGCATCGCGCACGCGCCACCGGATGCCCACCGATCAGTGGCGACGCCGCTTTTTTCGCGCATAGTAAGGTAATAAAAAGCAACTAGTGGTAGGTTGACAAATTTTGCCAATTGCTTCGTTCAATGCGTTACTTTTTCTCGTTTTTAGTCACCGAATACGGGTTTCTAATTGTATGTATCTCTTTCAAAAATTGTGCCAGCACTTATATACATATTTAACGATTCTTTGCCGTTGTACAAATTTTTTATTTGCGCGTTTTTTGTCATTAGTATTCAAAGTGGCTTCTAGCTAGGAATACGATAGTTGAGGCCACGCAAAAGAGAATACAAGAAAATATTTTACTTATATTATTGCCCATGTTAGAGGTGTGTCTAGTTCTATTGTATGTTTATTAATATATGTCAGTTTTAAAGTAATCTCGTGTATCCTGCTCAAATATTGTGTTTACTTGTGTGTTTTCGTCTAAGTCAGTCTATGTGTATGTCAGTTTGTCCTCTGTCTGTGTATGTTTGTCCGGTGTCTTTGTATCTTGTATGTTTTTTTGTTTCCGACGATCAACTTTGTCAACTCTGTCATTTTGGAGTATATTGGGTAAGTCTTTGTAGAGCAGTGTCCCTTTACTTTGCTAAAGAACCTCCCGAAATTCATAAGAGGGTAAAGTTAGAGGGGAACAATAACTATTAATATTATAATGTATTATGTTACATATTAAATAGGTCTTCTTATAATATAGGTTAACCAAGTCCAGTTAACTACACACTGCCTTAAATGCCGCGTAGCATGTTTAGGTTTTCAGTTGATTCCATGTAAGTTCAGTTAACCACCACAAACATCCCGGATTTAAAAATAACGTCGCTTATGTTTTCTAGCTGGGGATACTGTAGAAATGTGTGGAAATTGAAAACGAGATGTAGGAGATAGTAAAGCTTTTTTTAGAATAAGTCTGCCCCTCTCTAGTAGAAGAAATCCAAAAAAATACTTGGTAAATCACTATGTTTCCTTTTTTTATGTGTAAAGACGTGTCCTACTTTTAAGTAGTTTCTTGTGCATGTTGTTGACTTTTTTTGTGTATTATTCAAGAGAAATGAATATATTTATTATAGACTTGTCTCGTATCTCTGCTTCTAGTGTGCTGCTTTACGCTATCTCTTCATCTTAACTCCTAATTGATTTATAAACTGTGTGTTTGCGCCTGATTACTAACTTTCAGCCTTTTACTAAACAATAGTGGCATAGTGTTCGTTCATAATCATGCAGAAGCTGCATTCTGATGTAATGTATGCACATTTTTGTGGCCGGGTGTACCAGAAGACCGCAATTTGCATACAGTATCCAGATTGTTGCCTACAGTGTCTTTTCTGAAGCAACGCGATGAAATGAGACCCGAAAATCGAAGTTCGCAGTTTTCACGCAATGGGGGATTTACCATAAGGGTTTATTTTTACTGTAGCGATTTTTAAAGCCTTATGGTGTTGTTATATATTCGCATGGCTGTCGATGTACGAACATAATATATAACGTGTTGGTGCTTTTACGTTTTCCTTTCTAGAAAGCGGGGGAACTGTTTGGGGGTGGTTTTTCCCTGTACCAGACTACTTGGCGACCTCGTGGTGACCAACCTAAGTTGTTAAAGGCCGATGGCAAATTGTTTTTTTAGGGAAACCATTTGGCAACCGCTATATGTGGCCTCGGGGCTCTTTCCGTTTTCCTGCGTATGTCTGTGTAACTGTATCTAACTCTCTGTCTCTTTCTCTGCTTCTCTAACCTGTCCTATCCGTTGCAGTGCGATCGCCAATGCGGCAAAGGACTGCAGCGACGTGGTGTGCTTTGTCTGGATACGCGTACGAATCGTACCGTGTCCGATCAGCTGTGCGCCGCCCGTGCGCCGCGACCAATTGACGTGCACGTTTGCCGCTTCGCGCGCTGTCCGCGCTGGAGACCCGGAAAGTGGGGCGCGGTAAGCTTTTAAGAGAAATTATAAAAATGCACGACTGCCTGCATAAGCCACCTGCATGTTGTTATATATGAAACAGTCAATCAATAAACGTATATTTGAACTCCTGTCTGTCGTACACGATCTGATTGTGAGCTTAAAGCGGTGCGGTGTATGATTTGAAAAACGTATGCTGAACAACTGTATTCCTGTGTATTGCCAGCAAATTGTACTGCGTGTTGCACAGATGGGCACATAAATTTGCGTACAATACATGGGAATGATGTTTTGTAGCACACATTTTAAAACCACGGGCCATACCGCTTTAAAAAGAAAGGCTACATGCTCTGTTCGATACTAGGGATGCAGGGCCATAGTCATACATATGTGCGACTGGCTTTGAATAGATTTGCATGCTCCTCTTATTAACGAACTCATATGTTGTTTTATGTTAACATACATTGAGCATGCACTTTATGTTATGCATTTTTATGTTCTCACTAAATGTTCGAGTCCACGAAAAAAAAATCATTTTGAAAAAAAAACGTATTCTTAACGCTCACAACCCGCAGCGTTCTCCTCCCGAGCTACGTAATGAGCGCAAAAAAAACCAATGCCAAGAGACGATCCTACTATTTTCTACTATATTCGTGAGGATTCTCGCAGTTGTTATTTTATCAGTATTTATCAGTATGCGAGTGGCTGCTCACCAGCGGCCGAATCACTTTTTGTTTTCAATCTGTCCTTATTTACCATTTTTTAGTTGCCTTTTTTCTCATTAATGATCCGAACACGTCAAACAAACATCAAATAATACAAAAAAGACAGTTTCCTTCATATGTCTATTTGGTTATTTTTAGTTCGAAAATGGCACGTGTTCACCCACACAAGAATCGAGCACCCACCCACACACCTGTTCTGACTTTCCAGTTTATTTTCTACTTTCATAACCAACATTTTCATATTTAGTGTTCTACCACATGCGGTCAGGGTATCAAGAATCGTACGGTTACGTGTCAACGAGGAAGGAGAAATCAAGTCAACGATACTGAAGTATAATTTTATTCTAATTTTCAGTATTTTATTAAAACAATACATGATAAGAGGGTCATGTAGTAACCAGGATCCCTGTGCAGACTAGACACCCTTACGGGCCTTCAGTACCCTCGGTTTATTATTCAGGATTAAAAAAATCTAATGTCTGCTCAAAACTATAATTATTTATGAGTGTACACTTACATTACCGACCAACTCAAACTCTATTTGTAAAATGTTATTAGTTTACGTTTTGAGACGTATGACTATGCCCGCTAGGTTTATGTGTTTATATTATTTTAGTGCTCGCACAAGCCAAGACCGATCACAACTACAAAATGCTTCACGAAAGCGTGTCCGACGTACAAATGGGTGGAAACGCCATGGAGCAAGGTAGCTTGGTTTAATTTTATTTTGACTTACACTCGCGCACTAATTAAGAAAATGTACTCTCTCCATTGGGGACGTCCGAAGTTAATAAAGTACGGTAGGCCCCTGCCGAGCCTTAGGACTTACGACTCAAGAGGTTTTTAGAATGAAAGACAAGACAACACTTAAAGGGATGGGTTCACTACAAAATCACCTTGTTTTTAAGCTTTACTTTGATTGTACAAAGGAAAACTTAAACAAAGAGCATAAAAAATATTCCTTGAATTATTCCCTAGGGAAGATATTAGGTAAAAAAAGGTGAGTATTGATCTTTTTCCGATAAAGTTGTACTGCAAGATAAACTAAGGAAGCTAAGAGATATGGCTGAAACACACTGTTTTGAGCAAAATAAACTGTAGTCTTCATCGTTTACATTTCACAGAAAAAAACAGTGTGTTTCAGCCATATATCTTAGCTTCCTTAGTTTATCTTGCAGTACAACTTTATCGGAAAAAAAATCAATACTCACCTTTTTTACGCCCTAGGGAATAATTCAAGGAATAATAAAAGTTTTTCCTTTGTACAATCAAAGTAAAGCTTAAAAACTTGAAAATCCCTTTACTTTTTAAGGTGATTTCTTTTTAGGAATCTCAAGCCTAGCGTTGCATGTGGCTTAATTTGCCAACCTCTTATCATCAGTTTATATGATGCACACTTATATTATATATGTATATTATTATGCTGCTCGCAACTATCTATCATAAAGTGATACTCCTGTACCTATGAATCTTGCTGCCAAATAAAGTCCAAGAGTCACAGTACCCCGATGCTGGATATTTAGCCGAAAAGTTGGTGCCCAGTAAAAGTAAAGATACATGAAGGTCTGTCTTAGCTTCAATGGAGAAAAACCAGGGAGTCTGAAAGCTCGGCACGTACCTACCCTTTGTAGTAGCAAAACCATTATATGATGGTTTCTGATTGTGGTGGAATAGTATGCTGACTGTTTGTAGCCAGTCGATATTTTAACGTGAATTTTTTCAGGAACGTTTGCCAACTCATAAATTATTATAACTTCAGTGCGCTGACCCATGTCGTCGTGGTGAGCAACACCGACAAGTTCATTGTATGACACAAAACGACCAGAAGGCAGCAGATAGGATGTGCCGCGCCGATTTGAAACCGAACACCACGCGACAGTGCTCGACAGACCAGTGTCCTTACGAATGGGTACCCGGACCGTGGAATACTGTAAGTGGTGAATGAAATGGTAGCACAGGAGAAAGGTGGAATCACTGAGTCCACGGGAAAACCATCGGTCGGTGCTTGGTCATCAGATGGTTTCCACCGCAAAATCAAGTGGACATCCGGTCACCGACCATTTGGCCATAAAATCTTGTTTTTTTTTTAAACTGGTATAGGCTGTCAAATGGTCAAATTTGCCGTTTTGAATTATTTAAGTTTACCTATTACATAAGAATTGTTTAGTGCTCCCAAACTTGTGGTAACGGCACACAGATCCGTGTACTCGAATGTCGACTAAAGGACGAGAAGATAACTTCGTTCGTCAAGTTGAATGAACTGAAACATCTCTCCAAAGCAACGGTATGTCCTATGAACAAATAGACAACTATGTATCCTTTTTCAAGTCGTACTGTCCGCTGCCTAATAGGTATGGTATGACATGTTTCGTAGAAGACTTGAGCGGAGTTCCAGCTGTCAAATTGCTTGAAGTTTTATTACTGTAAGACCTCCTTCTGACTCGTCGTAGTGTGAATCCGTTATAATTACTGCATATTTATATTTTTGTTATGATTTGGGTGCCTATATTTACAAATCCAGCAAGCAGAGCCAGTTGTCCCACGCGATAAGTGCAAATTCCTGGAGCAGCCAGCCACACATCAACCTTGTATGATCAACAAATGCGCTGCCGATTACTACTGGCGAGTTGGACCGTGGGAGGAGGTTCGTTGAACTAATTATTGTAATTAAAATTTATAGCGTATTATGTAAAAACTTAAAGCGGAATAACACGTGGTTTGTGACATATACATTTATATAACCTGTTCCCCTCTGACCATTCCCTCAAATGGTTTTTCATATAACGCAGTTGTCCAAAATTTCTTTCAAAACAACGTGCAAGTAATGCTTTGTCATTGGCTGCATGTAAATTCCAATACATGTGGTAATTCATATGCGGTAATTGTCTCCTTTACAGTAAGTTTGGAATATTTCAGTGCAACGCGACGTGTGGTCAGGGTGTGCGACGACGCAAGGTCCGTTGCTACGACAAGAACGGCGGACGCACCGTGCGCAATAATTGCGAGGCGGTTATAGCGCGGCCGCGGCGCCAGCAACCCTGCTTCATTAGGAATTGTAGGTCTTATTATGATTACGTGAAATGGCAAGTCAAAGTCCTCTCTTTGATATGACGATGACTAATCGTCCATAACAACCTACACTCTATGTACCCATGTGTTATCTCAAATTGGCGCCCTCCCGGTTCATCCAACAACTCTTTCGGAGATACAGCTTCAAAGTCAAAGATTCGTTCAGAAACACTGTGCCATCCCACCAATAAAAAATATTTTGGATTAACTTATTTTCTCTTATTATTTCAGGTCATTTAAATTATTATATTTACATAATTGTTTTTGGAAGGTTCTAGTCCCACAAAACGCCTCTTTGATTACAGTCTAATTGTAGTTCGGTATTCAGGCCTTCCGTCGACGTGCGACGAGATCAAGGAGCAGAATCGGAACACGCACTCGATTGATGGAGAGTATACCGTACTGCTCGACGGATTCGCTATCAAGGTACTGGTCTCCAGACAAATGCTTATTGATGTCGAAGGCGCTGTAGCAGCACAGACGTGCGGGTTCGACTCCGGCCCCCGTGGCGGGCGGCCGGTGCGAATCCGGCCCCCGTGGCGGGCGGCCGGTGCGACTCCGGCCCCCGTGGCGGGCGGCCGGTTCGACTCCTCCGGCCCCCTGTGGCGGGCGGTTCTTTTGGATACAGTTTTTACCGGCTACTTAGCTGTAATTAATAAGTATTTTGGTTAAAATTTTCATAGACTTTGAAATAAAAAAAATGAGTATTCTAGGTTTACTGTCATCGAATGAACGAAACGATCCCGCGAACGTTTATTGAAGTAAAGAATGCGACGAACTTTGCTGAAATCTATGGCAAACGGTGCGTCTTTATGCATTCTCAAACGATTCCAGTTTAGCTCCAACTAAACAAGTACAGCTTACCTGAAATGCTCCAAAATGCATAACCAAATAACTTATGAAATTTCTCATATTTTCGATGTCATGCGCGTACTACGTTATGCACTTTATCTTTAATTTTATATTTTTTATGGGCGTATCGTATGAGATCAATAATACGTTCTCCAATTCCCGACTCGTCTATCTTGGTAATAATAATAGTTTATTGGTAATGGAACAGCACAAAGAAGAACATGCACAATAATACAAATAGTACATAACAAAAACCAAAAACCAAATGGTTACCCTAAGATGAAGTGCCTTACGACACATACATACTAATAAGGGACCTAGTGACCGAAAAGAAAAATTCAATGCAAAGCACGGCAAATTAGGAATGATATTCGAAACATAATATTTATAGGAAAACAACAAGATTACTAATTGATATAGAACATAGGCACCGGTTTGTTAAATATGTCTAAAGAATCGAGAAGCAATTTAAGATTAGGTTTATAATCGGTGAAATCGTTGATACATGGTGGCAACTTATTTACATACGCTGCAATGCGGAGGAAATACCAATTAGGGTCCTTATATTTCTTATTTCTTTTTATAATGACATACCTATGCGGCCGACAAGGACGGTCTGAAACCGTACTTTTTAGGATTACGTAACTATTAATGGGAAAAACAATCTTCATGCCTGTCCTAGCAGTAAAACCAAATAAATATAAAGCGGGTTAACACGCTGAAACATGAAATTTAAAATGGCCTCCACCTTCAGACTCGTCTATCCTCATACCTGTCCTCATAACGGCGAACGTAACGACTCGTGTCACTGCAGCGAAGATGGGGACGCCAACCAGGGAATCACTTATTACAGTAAAATAAGAGTGGACCTCAGGCTCAGGAAGATCAACAGTAAGTTCTGAACCGGTGTTCCTTTATTAGACACGATCATAGGCATCGTGGCACACTAGTTAGCTTTTCGCAATAGGATAAGGGCGCGATGTCCGCCCCATTAAAGCGAAATACCAGCCGGTTTTTGAAACGCATCGCGGACAACTGAATTCTTATGTATTTATACTAATTTGCTCAAATTTATCTCGATTTTTTGTGATCTAATTTATGCTCATTTGCGTAAGCTGCCTATGAATGAAGATGCCCACGATGCTTTTCAAAAAACGACCGGTATTTCGCTTTAAATTTGGCCATGCTGCGCCTGCGCCGTTTCGGCGTAATTAATACTATATGTTAACGGATAAAACAGATCAAGTCTTGATTCTATATCTCAACTTGCTTTTACATAGTATCATAAGCACCCCAACACAATTCTACGGTTTTATTTTCAGTCAACGACTATTCCTTCGCAACAACGCCGCACGGCGCTCCGGTGCCGTTTGCTACCGCCGGTGACTGTTACAGTATGAAAGATTGTCCGCAGGTATGTTAGCACGGTCGAACTCATGTCAGAGGTACAAATCCCACTACGACAAAATTTAACTCACACATGTGTAACACTTCTGAAACGTATCGCACATCAGAAAGGATAGATGACTAATCTATATACGCAATGATACTTCGCGGCAGTTCCATTGCTTATTTTAAAGCGGTCTGCCACGTGGTTTGTGAAACGCATTCTGGGTACTGTACCAATAATACTTGGGAGTGCAGTATAACTTTCATTTCGCGAACCGCATGTCATATCACTTCGATTTACGTGGTATACAATTGTTTCCTGTGCAGGGCAAGTTCTCGATGGATTTACGTGGTACTGGTTTACGTATTGTGGATGATCTCCAGTGGGAAGACCGGGGACACAGGACAACTTCACGGATCGACCGGACACATGTGGGACTTAACAAAATAATATTTATTCTATAACCTGAAGCAAACTGAATATGCCGAAAGAATATCACACAAAGTTAATGTAAATGGCCAAAACAATCGTAGTTTATTCAACAAATGCGAGCAAAAGGTACACTTTCGCTGCAGGACCATGTCAAACGTGCGATTCGCATGGGTTACGGTAGGCAGTTGACATGCATGTAAAACGACTTGAACATGGACAGCGGTTTGTCATTTTCGCAAGTGCGAATCGCATAGATGGAAACCCCATTAAGTTTCAAAAACCGGCTTGTTTTTTGGTTTAAATTCATAGGTGACTTCCACAGTTAAACAACTTTTCCACTTTAAATTATTCATATTTCAGAACAACGCGTTGATCACTGGGCGGTGCGGCGGGTACTGCGGCAGGTGTGCCCCAGAAAAGTTCAAGGGTCTTGTGTTTGAAATCGACCAATCGCAGATAAAGACAGGCGGAAGCGGAGGACTTTAGCTCCTTTTAAAGCGGTACAGCAGGCGATTTGAGAGATGTATGTTGGACGACCGCATTTCCATGTACTATGTGCAACTGCTCTTATTGTTAGAAAATCGCTGAGAATAGCTCACAGTTTGCATACAATACATATGCGTGAGAATGCTGCTGTCCAACCAAGTTTCGCAACCCGCTTGTTATAACGCTTTAAAAACTGGCGATTTGAATTAATCAACTGCCTACGGTAGTACACAGCTAAATCCCAAAGTGTCTTTCCCCAAGTGTGACTGCCGTTATAGATCTTCGTTGTCCTGCCGATAACTCTATAGTTTTAAAGGGGTATGACATGTGATATTGCAAGTTATGTGCAGTTGTGAGCCACTACAGTACAGCGCTTAACATCGCAGTTGCCCTGCATCTGTTACATAAACCACATGTCATACCGCTTTAAATATTCCAGATCTCAATTATCAAGTGCACATGCGTCTCTGTGTCTCATTGTTGCTTATTCCTGTATTCAAAATCCCTATGTTATAGAACAGACATATTTTCCACAAAAAGCCCCGTTCCTCTCCGTAATACTTGTTTATCAGAGCGGTTAGCATATTAATTGAGCGTTCGTTGTAAGTGCCCCCATACAAGGTGAAACTTTGATGTTGCGCGGTGGAAAGTTGAGCCGATCCTTCGCCGCTCACTCGGTGTTTGCCAGGCTCCTGCCGCGCGAACCTACCGCATATTCGCCGCGCACAATACGAGTTTCATGTTTGATATAATTTTCCTAACGCCTAAACACTGCTGTTGTTGCTTCTCTTCTTCGCGTAAGTCTTTCACTATTGCGTTCGTATTTTATTTCATATTTCATTTCTTTCATCCATATAGCCATGGTTCTATGTTTGACGCTTTTGTCATCGCCAGTTCGGTTCTAGCCAGTGCCCTGCCTTTTTGCGCGTTGTTTCACGAGCTATCTATGTACTTCTTGCCGCAGTTCTTGATGAGCCCATTGCAAATCTGCTCATTTATTAAACCTTAGCTCATAGTATTTTATTAATATTATTAATCTTGACTAATAATTTCTAGTAAGTTGTGTGGTTGAACTCGTCAACTAAAAATGCTTTAATGATCATCATTGAGTTCTGCATAATGTTTTCTGTTGAGTAGCGGCTTCAAAAATGCGGCGTAACTTTTCTACTAGCCAAGCGTAACTTTACTACTGCCGCTGATATTTATCTCTGCCGTTTTGTAGACAATTTTTTTGGAATTTTTATGGTTAAATGTTAACATAGTTTTTTTATCGGTCATAGGACAATGTTATTGTTGTTACTTGCTGTTTTAGCACATTTTTTATCTTACTGCCGTTTGAGGTTTGAGTGTATCTTTGCTTTTATGCATTTATATTTATGCTAACCTTTACGCCTTTACTCGAGTTTTTCATTAGCTAATTGCAAACTAGCAATAAGTAATCTAGAATATTGCTTTCAGTTATTGTCCAGTAACCATAAGTACAATGCTAATTTTCCTGCATATAGTTCTAACAATAAGATGGCTTATATTGTTCTTTTCTTTTCTGTTCTATGTGAGAGTTGTTCAAGGGGTATGGCAGGTGGTTTTCAAATGAACACTGGAGAACTGTATTCGGAAGTGTTGCTTGTAACAATGCACGTCTCTCTGCAATAAATGCAGAAAAGCGCACATAATTTTACGCAAAATGCATGGAAGTGCAGTTCTCCCGTATAATTTCAAAGGCACGTGTCATACTGCTTTAAAGAAACATTTTAGGACACCTGCACATCCTTTATTTATTCCTATACTTCTGTGATTTTCAGTTTACTGTCCTAGATTAGGTTCTCGCTGCCATTTCATTAGAGTTTACACACTGTGTAGGGGAACGTTGGCGTGTGCGGCGGTAACGATATTGTGCGAAATGCAAGCGGCGCACCTAATGCGCGCAGAATTCGCACACGAACAGCTCCCTAGCTGCTATTGTTTTTACCTGTAGTTTATATCGTATTTTAAAAGTTGCGCACCATTCGATTCCATCACAGTAGCATCACAACATTAGTTTTCCTTATTTGTATTTGTTAAACAGGTTTATTAATAATAAATGGATTGACATCTTACATTGCTAAATGCCAAGTTATCGCGAACAGAATACATTTACCGTGACATAACGTGAAACGAGGTCTTCATAACAACACTTATTGTATGCAAATTGTCCCAACTGAACTGACGTGACGAGCCGAAAGGGCACACATTTGCCCATCATGGGAACATACAATAGAATTTCCATACGGTATGTGGGATGTTATGGACAATCTAGCGCTTGAGTGTATTGGGGTTTCCAAGTATGGTGAAAATTTACAGTATATTGGAACTACACGGTAATATTTTTATTATGAGTTTCGTGCAGAAATATGCTAGTATTGACAGAATCAAATCGAATTTGTGAGATACTTGGAAGCCCCATATACTAGCGTTGTGTTCTAACGATTCCTCCAGTCGCAGAAGGGGACGTTAGGGCTCTTCATCTGGCAAAATAGGAGGAGACTGTAGCCCAGCTCCCGCTAAAGATTCGCATTATAAACAGTTGCCATATGTTAATTGTTGTGACACTGCTTCTAAGAATTTTCTGAAGCATATTCGTCTTTAGCGAGGGAACTTGTATGTTTCTTTGCGATATATTGTGTAAATTAAAGATGCGTGGAACTGTTTATTACATTATTCGGTAACCACTTTCGGCATTACATTACAGTAACCACTTAAAGAAGAGAGAAGAGAGAGGATGTAGGTCGTAGATGTATGTAGAATGACGGTGTCGTAAGTTTCATTGTTGAGTCCGTTTTTCATCTAGGGTTTTTTCCCGTCATAGAGCGTATGTAAATTCCAACCATTGGGTGAATCGGTGAAGAGTTGTGAGATGGCGCACCCTCTGAAACCAATCAATAAATGAAAATCAGGACAATATGCCTAAAATAGTGATAATATTACATATTACATCTTACTAATTCACAATCACTAATTCAATCATTTTACGCTGTTATTACTGTATACAATTAATGCCCAAAAAACAGTCATGTGCATGTGTAGGGATCTTGTCTTTCCTAGAACCTCGAAACTCAAAAAAAAATTTCATGGCGCGAAGTGCTAAAGAACTGCAACTAGGCGTTGAGGACCATAAGGTCTTAATGTAGGAATGTAATATGCATTGCGTACCTTCCTGTTTGTTTCGATTCCGATTTCGTCGCGAACCTTATTCACGATGGCAGAGAAGAGAGAAGAGAGAGGATGTAGGTCGTAGGTTCCACTGTTGAGTCCTTTTTTCATTTAGGGGGTTTTTCGTTTTTCCCCGTCATAGAGCCTATGTAAATTCCAATCATTGGGTGAATCGGCGAAGAGCTGTGAGATGGCGCACCCTCTGAAATCAATCAATAAATGAAAATCAGGACAATATGCCTAAAATAGTGATAATATTACATCTTACTAATTCACAATCACTAATTCAATCATTTTACGCTGTTATTACTGTATACAATTAATGCCCAAAAAAACAGTCATGTGCATGTGTAGGGATCTTGTCTTTCCTAGAACCTCGAAACTCAAAAAAAAATTTCATGGCGCGAAGTGCTAAAGAACTGCAACTAGGCGTTGAGGTCCATAAGGTCTTAATGTAGGAATGTAATATGCATTGCGTACCTTCCTGTTTGTTTCGATTCCGATTTTCGTCGAGAACCTTATTCACGGTGGCGTCTTGCTCCTCCTCGTCACCTGGTTCATCTAGCAGTGCGTCCAAAGTATCAGACATCATCTGAAAAAGATACGACGCGGTAAGATGTGTGAGAGGCATACTGTAGTGCCTACATTAATAATACAATACTATTATAGAATATCAAATGCTCTCAATCAACAACACAACTGAAGTAGTTTAAGCGGTATTGCAAGTGATTAGTGAAGCGCTAAGCGCGTACTGGGCAAGCTGCGTTGCACATCAGGTCCACCTTTGGAGCCGCGACAGTGCGCCAAATGTGGGCTACGGGTGCGCCGATTGTTTGCCCGATTTGAAATAGACTGGTTCATCATACCTCCTCAGTGAGTCCCATCCTCACACTCTGTTCCTGGAAGACCCGCTGGCATCTGTTTATTCCTCACTTTCATCGTATCGGCTGAGGTCTTCATTGCGCCCGCCATCTTCTGCATACTGTACATATTGCTGAAAAAAAGAAAAGAAATTGGGAGTGCCGAAGACGTGAAATTGGAAAACTACTTCGGAAATCTCCTTCGAGGCGCTCCGTTGGTTATCGCCCATAACCCGAACGTCCGGAGGTACCTTCGGACCCTTCGGGGCGCTTCGTTGGTTATCGCCGATAACATTCCGTCCGAGCGAGGCCCCGGAGGTTCGGGGCGTCCGAAGATTATCCCCTCGACTCTAGAATCTCGTCGGCGATAACCGCCGGAGCGCCCCGAAGGGCGTCCGTGTTACCTATCGCCCAAGAATCTAAATCGGCGATAACCTTCGGACGCCCTTCGGGCGCGCCGTCGGTTATCACAAATGACATTCTAAAGCGAGGGTAACCTTCGGCGCCCCTCGGGCGCACCGTCGGTTATCGCCCATGACATTCTGAAGACGAGGAGGTAACCGCGGACGTCCTTCAGGGCGCCGACGGTATCTCGACATCTAAATCTAGGGTAACCTTCCGACGTCCTTCGGGGCGTCCGTCGGTTATCGCCCATGATATTCTAAAGTCGAGGAGGTAACCTCGGACGTCCTTCGGGCGCCGTCGGTTATCCCCTGACTAAAGTCTAGGAGGTAGCCTTCGGACGCCCTCGGGGCGCCCGGCGGTTATCGCCCATACATTCTAAGTCTAGGAGCAACTTCGAACGTCCTTCGGGGCGCGCCCGGTTATCGCCCATAACATCTAAAGTCTAGGAGGTAACCTTCGGACGTCCTTCGGGGCGCTCCGTCGTTATCGCCATGACATTCTAAAGTCTAGAGGTAGCTTCGGACGTCCTTCGGGGCGCGCCGTCGTTTCGCCCAAACATCTAAAGTATAGGAGGCAACCTTCGGATGTCCTTCGAAGCACTCCGTCGGTCATCGCCCATGACATTCTAAAGACTAGGAGGTAACCTTCGGCGTCCGAAGGTTACCTCCTCGACTTAAATGTCATGGGCGATAACCGACGGCGCGCCCCGAATGGGGGGGCGTCCTAAAGTTTTACCTCCTCGACTTTAGAATGTCATGGGCGATAACCGACCAAGCGCCCCGTGGACGTCCGAAGGTTACCTCCTAGACTTTGAATGTCATGGGCGATAACCGACCAAGCGCCCCAAAGGACGTCCGAAGGTACCTCCTTTACCATAACTCCCCGAAGGACGTTTTAACTTTATGTCATGGGATAACCGACCAAGCGCCCCGAAGGACGTCCGAAAGTTACCTCCTAGACTTTGGAATGTCATGGGCGATAACCGACGAAGCGCCCCGAAGGACGTCCTAAGGTTACATTCTGAAGGTTACCTCCTCGAGGAGACCAAGTCCGACCTCCTCGACTTTAGACGGGCGATAACCTTGGGGCGCCTTCCGTCGGTTATCGCCCATGACATTCTAAGTCGAGGAGGTAACCTCGACGCCTTCGGGGCGCGCCGTCGGTTATCGCCCATGACATTCTAAAGTCGAGGAGGTAACCTTCGGCGTCCTTCGGGCGCGCCGTCGGTTATCGCCCATGATATTCTAAAGTCTAGGAGGTGCCTTCGGACTCCTTCGGTCGCTCCCGCCGGTTATCGCCCATGACATTCTAAGTCTAGGGGCAACCTTCGACGTCCTTCGGGGCGCGCCGTCGGTTATCGCCCATAACATTCTCAATTCTAGGAGGTAACCTCGGACGTCCTTCGGGGCGCGCCGTCGTTATCGCCCATAATTCTAAAGTCTAGGAGGCAACCTTCGGACGTCCTTCGGGGCGCGCCGTCGGTTATCGCCCATAACATTCTAAAGTCTAGGAGGTAACCTTCGGACGTCCTTCGGGGCGCGCCGTCGGTTATCGCCCATAACATTCTAAAGTGTAGGAGGTAACCTTCGGACGTCCTTCGGGGCGCGCCGTCGGTTATCGCCCATAACATGCTAAAGTATAGGAGGCAACCTTCGGATGTCCTTCGAAGCACTCCGTCGGTCATCGCCCATGACATTCTAAAGACTAGGAGGTAACCTTCGGACGTCCGAAGGTTACCTCCTCGACTTTAGAATGTCATGGGCGATAACCGACCAAGCGCCCCGAAGGACGTCCGAGGGTCACCTCCTAGACTTTAGAATGTCATGGGCGATAACCGACCAGCGCCCCCGAAGGACGTCCGAAGGTTACCTCCTCGACTCTAGAATCTCATCGGCGATAACCGCCGGAGCGCCCCGAAGGACGTCCGAAGGTTACCTCCTCGACTCTAGAATCTCATCGGCGATAACCGCCGGAGCGCCCCGAAGGGCGTCCGAAGGTTACCTCCTCGACTCTAGAATCTCATCGGCGATAACCGCCGGAGCGCCCCGAAGGACGTCCGAAGGTTACCTCCTCGACTTTAGAATCTCATGGGCGATAACCGACCAAGCGCCCCGAAGGACGTCCGAAGGTTACCTCCTCGACTTTAGAATGATAACATGGGCGATAACCGACGGAAGGCCCCGAACCTCCGACCTCCTCGCTTTAGAATGTCATGGGCATACCACCAAGCTCCCCGAAGGAATGTCGGTCCGAAAGTCCGTTCCGACTTTAGAATGTCATGGGCGATAACCGACCAACGTCCTCACTCGACTCCGAAGGTTTAGAATGTCTAAGATAACCGAAACGCCAAAGTCTCCGAAGTTAACCCCCTAACAACTCATATTATGAGAGGAGTAACCTTCGGACGTCCTTCGGGGCGCGCCGATCGTTATCTCCGACGACATTCTAAAGTTGAAACCTTTCGGACGTCCTTCGGGGCGCGCCGTCGGTTATCGCCCATAACATTCTAAAGTCTAGGGGTAACCTTCGGACGTCCTTCGGGGCGCTCCGTCGTCGCCCAATATATGTCAGGAAGTAACCTTCGGACGTCCTTCGGGGCGCGCCGTCGGGCCCATAACATGCTAAAGTATAGGAGGCAACTCGGATGTCCTTCGAAGCACTCCGTCGGTCATCGCCCATGACATTCTAAAGACTAGGAGGTACCTTCGGACGTCCGAAGGTTACCCCTCGACTTTAGAATTTCATGGGCGATAACCGACCAAGCGCCCCGAGGACGTCCGAAGGTTACCTCCTCGACTTTAGAATGTCATGGGAGATAACCGACCAAGCGCCCCGAAGGACGTCCGAAGTTACCTCCTCGACTTTAAGAATGTCATGGGCGATAACCGACCAGCGCCCCGAAGGACGTCCGAAGGTTACCTCCTCGACTTTAGAATCTCATCGGCGATAACCGACCAAGCGCCCCGAAGGACGTCCGAAGGTTACCCTGCCTCCTCGACTTAGAATGTCATGGGCGATAACCGCCAAGCGCCCCGAAGGCGTCCGAAGGTTACCTCCTCGACTTTAAATGTCATGGGCGATAACCGGCGCGCCCCGAAGGACGTCCGAAGGTTACCTCCTCGACTTTAGAATGTCATGGGCGATAACCGACCAAGCGCCCCGAAGGACGTCCGAAGGTTACCTCCTCGACTTTAGAATGTCATGGGCGATAACCGACCAAGCGCCCCGAAGGACGTCCGAAGGTTACCTCCTCGACTTTAGAATGTCATGGGCGATAACCGACCAAGCGCCCCGAAGGACGTCCGAAGGTTACCTCCTCGACTTTAGAATGTCATGGGCGATAACCGACCAAGCGCCCCGAAGGACGTCCGAAGGTTACCTCCTAGACACTCATATTCTGAGACACGAGATACTTATTGAAAATAAAGTAAAAGGTAAAATACACCTGATGTTTCAGCCTGACGCCCCGGAATGTGTGTGTGTTCTTTTCCACGAAGCAACATTTCCCATCTTCGCCCCTATAGATCTGTGGCCCGCCGTCCCGTCCGTAGAGCGTCCATAGGAAAACCTTGAATTACAAAGATAAACGAAAATTCCGAAAATGCCAATCCAAAAATTCCGAAAAACCGAGGGGTTCGTGGCTCACTGGCAAAATTCTCCTCTCTCACCCATAGGACCGGCAAAATTCTCCTCTCTCACCCATAGGACCCGGGTTCGAATCCCGCTCAATGCTACCATCTTGCAAACGCCGCGCCACGGCGTCGGGAATAAAGTTAAGGTGCTCCGGTGCTTGCCTAGCCTTAGGACGGACGTTTCGCTCTGTAATCTATGTATTCCGTCTTCCCTACATTCGACAATGGACACTACCGGTGCACCCATTTTCAATGTAATATAAACTATGATGTACCTGTTCAACAACCGGTCAATTCGATCCCCCATGGCAGTTTCTGCTTTCTTTTTGAACGAATGGTGGATGGAGACCGCGAGGGATATTCCATGTACTGTAGCATTGTTTGTTTCACATTTCACGCTCGGGTGGGATGGCGATTCTGAAAGCAAAAAAATGTGCAAAAGGGAAAGAGACGAATGAGTGAAAAGCAAAGCGCGTATACACAAATGACGAAAAAGAGAGTCTACTTTTACGTGATATCGATAGCAAGGAATAGAAAAATCGAAACCATGGACCATTTGACAATAGTAGGGAGAACCTTACAATAATAAACAGAGAGAGAGAGAGAGAGAGAGAGAGAGAGAGAGAGAGTCGACAGAAGGCGGGGTTTATGAAAATGATATTCCCTTGAAATCCAGTACCGCTGAAGAAAACCGACAACATCTGAACATCGCAGCAAGTGAATATTAAACGGATCGATACAGTTATAGCAGAGGGTTCAGAGGGTCAAAAGTGCACAGTGCCGGGGCAAGGGAACCCGCTAATCTTATTCCATAATTTGAGAGTTATTAAACTTTATTAAAATCCTAATGCGATTGTGTTAAGAAATTCAAGATGATGGAGTAGAAAAAAATTCCGCAAAAACGAAAGTAAAACAACCGAATAAAGTAAATCACACCAAGAATGGTCTTGTTTTGATTTACTTTATGGCTATGACCAAGAGGATCGATCAATAGCAGTGATATTAAAGGGATATGTGATGCGCAAAAGGGGGCGGAGTCTTAGACTAGGTCGAAGCTCCCCCAAATGTTGGGCACGTTGCCGGAGGCAACTATTTTCGGCACAGGGACAGGGGATTTTGGTGCCGGGTACCTTGGCATTTTCATATATCGATTTATCTATATGATTAACTGAAATGTATATATCGTCCCAAATTATTCGTTCCTCATAACCAACAAGCTATTTTAGTTTAATATAGAATTTATAATTTTTAGTCATCGGTGACAACCTTACTCCGAACAAAATATTCACACAATGCTCATTATTGCTTATGGTTAGAAAAGTGTTAACTTATGGAATTATACTATTATGAAGAACCTTATAATAAAAAATAATGGAGGGGAATTATTAATCATTATTTCTTTTTTTTAATATATTTCTTAATTACGGCCGAAATATACCTGAAAGACGCGTGCATTTTACTTGTTTCAACTAATTTCTAGGCATAAGTCTATTTAGGATAGGGCATACCAACTGTGACAGGAATTATAGAAAGGAGTCGCTGAATGTTTAATTTGTACTTCATGACTTTATATGGATCACATTCATGTATAGAATATTACTCTAAATCTGGATGCTTATCGATGCAAAGTTTGCATCAATTAATTCCCAAATATCGCAAAAGTAGAAAAATTCATTGCACTATGAGATGAAGTCCAAAAAGGATTTCCATACTGCTTTCAAAAAGAGAAGCGGTACTCATAAAAGTAAAAAAAAAGAGACTTTTTTCATATTTTGTGATTTTTGGGGATCAATCGATAGAAACCTTGATGCCTTGTATACCTTGGTTTGAAAATAACCATTATGGTTAGGGCCTGTTCTGTGGACATTTCAAAACATGTACGATTTACGTAAAACAATGTGATATTCTAAGCGTAGAACAATTATGGTGCTTGATGGAATACAAAGTAACAAAGTCGTGTGGGCGCGAGTTCTTGGAATGACTTTGTGTGGCACAGTGACTATTGGTGGAAACTAACTCTCAAGAAGTGTCAAGAGAAAACTAATTGTAAGGGGGGCAATTTCGACCAAATTTGAACAACACGAGCGCCACACATGCTCATCACATACCGTAGCGGTTTTGTTCTTAGTTGAAGAACTTTTAAAATCATATACAATCATGTAAAATCGTATAGACTGCTTGCATATGAGACTAGGATAAGAAAATACAATAGAAGGGATTAGAACAAGGTAAGTTGAGCGTTGTATGTATTTGTAATATGCTGTCAATATACAATAACATATGCTCAAAGATTGTTGTAAAACGGAATTGGTTCCTAACATACAGTTATATATGATATCGTGCATGTGCGATAACAGCCGAGCAATTGTCGCGCGAGAGACGTGCAAGTCTACGGTACTTATCAGTTTGCAGGTTTGCACTTTGCTTTGCACACTCTTTTTCGCATTACTTGCAAAAGAACTGTAGAACTGTGGTAATTTTATGTTTTAATTTGCACGTAAAAATGAATGCAGAACAAATATGATTCGTTCCAAAGTCAGATAACGTATATCTAAAGAACCCAGCAAGTGCATGTATAATGGTTCACTAAATCGATAAAGATGTGAGTTGCACAGGGTGACATCTCAAGTTGAGGTCAAATTTGGGTAAAAAGGGTGTGGGGGAGGCAAGCGGTCAGCTTCTTTACCTAGTTATAGACGTTATCTTTTCATCATCAAGAAATAAGATATACAAAAAGAATAAGTGCCGCGAGCCTCACAGAATAAGAATAAGTGCCGCGAGCCTCTACTGTAATGAATTGTTCACTTTTTGCCGTTTATAAAAAAGAACCAAAAACACCCACTTTAAACTCTTTTTAACGATATAAAAATAGACGTTATCTTTTCATCATCAAGAAATAAGATATACAAAAACAGAGTCTCCCTGTAAAACAACAACAACAACTAAACTAACAACAATACACACTTTGTTGAGTAATCTCTTTATAGAAATTTTTGAAAATGATAGAGCAAAGAATACGAATATTAAACAAATATATAGTAACTAAAAATATGTTTATTATACAGCAAATCCCGTGACCGTAACAAATCGCTAAACATGTTATCTAGTTCTACAATTGACAATATTGTATTTGCAAATGAAGAAGTTGATAAACTAAGATTAGTGAGCTTTAAAAAAAATCAACATAAAATTACACTAGCAAAGCTAAAAAAAAAACAAAAAAACCCAAAGAAAAATGGAAAAATATACACTATTTACAAATCACAACTTTCAATAAATATTTCAGAAGTCAACAGCTACAGCATCTATATTTACAGTAATCACTACAAAGAAAGAACAAGAAAACCCAGTGAAAGCATGAACAGGAAAGTGAAATCTTGAATAGATTAATAAACATGATCATGAGTAGCTAATGATTGATTGGAATACTTTTGATTAGAGAATGATAACTATCTCGCCTCTAGGACCGTTCAGGGTACTTATGAGTCAATTATGAGTCCGGGGCATAGCTACCACCCTTGTCTACTGTGCAAACACAGAACTTGACCACTAAATTCTAACTCACGAAAATACCAGGTCGGCAAGTGGTCGCCAAATGGTTTGGACAACTGGAAAACGAGATCGTCGCCAAAGGGGTAGCCCTATCCTATGACGCACTCCCCTCACTCAGCTAGTGATACACTCCACAGGGCGCGCATCTGACTCGGCCAACAGTCGATATCCACCCATGAATAGAAAGTCGGGCATGAAATTCGTATATCCACGGTGTCCACATTTAGACCATGGTTTCTCGAATCTAAAAAAAACAGACATTAAAAAAATCATTTTCTTCACTGATAAACTCCTAGCAATCGCTGTACACAAAAAGAGGGTCGGCCAAGGCGGCGATGCGCGGTTGTTCAGGTGACAGAAGGTGCGGCATGTACGCCACAAATGCGGCATAGCCGAGCCATCGGGCGTTCCCGCACCCCTGGCGCTCCCGCCGCGCACCCTAGGAGGGGGTGCGCGATTATGCCAACATAAACGCGCTCCACACAACAAACTGAATCAGCTGACCTAAATACAACAAACTACAATCAATGGCTCAATCGACTAACCTCCTGGGGCAGGTCTCCCCCTCGGGTAGTGGTCCCCATAGTCTGATCACATCCTCAATCCCCGAAGTGGCCAATATGGGAAGGGAGGGATGCGGCTGCACGATATTCAAGATATCTTCATCTGCTTCGAAAGCTGAAACAAATGACCGATTGAATACTTCGAAACGCTAAAAATGAGGAACGGAACTGAATAACTATAACTCTGGAGCAACAAATCAGGCACGCGCCCAACAGTTTTCAGCTACAATACTTCTTCGTGCTATATCACGGATTTTCAGCATTATGGCAAGCGGTTTGGGAAGCGCATACATACATCTATATCTCCGCACTTGCGGCACAGAAAAGAACGCTTTAAAGAAGCCCTGAGCCAAATCGCAAAGTAAGCCAACCAGCTTTGAGCACTCCTGTCCTTCTCTCATAGATGACCAGTGATCCACAGTCCGAGCCAGCAGCTATCCATCCATCTCGTCCTCCAAAGAAGTTTGCTTCCTTGATGTCCGTCTTAATGTTCGTGTGGCCAATGTATCGCTCCTTATAGTCTCTGTAAATAATAAATACAATTTGTAATACTGACAATACTATACTGATTACATATTCTACATTTACATAAGCCACGGTACACGTTTTTTTGAAAAACAGCACAGAATGGAGAATGTGGAACAAATTTGCATACAATAAATGGAATTGCAGTTGTCCACTGCGATCCACACCACCCACGTGCAATATCGCTTTAAATGACCGACCTGCACCCAGACTCATCAAGGGAGATTTCCACCACGCGGTCATGCAACTTGAGGTTGTCCTGCAAGTTCTTCACCGATTTGTCGTTGGGGAAGCGAATTCTGCAAATAAATGAGTATATTCCTGCTTTCACAAATGTTCAGAATGGATCGGTAAGGATTAGGAGCTAAGAACTTAGGTTCTTTAACTCATGCTGTACGGCAGCAGCACAAGTTGAAGTGAAGTCCGAGCATGTATAGAACCGAGCCTTGCACGCTTACTCCACTCCGATCAAATTGCTCCCTTTGCATCTCAACATGGTGCGAACCACTCCTATTCACCTCTCTTTCAAGCAGAGAGGGGAAGCGAGATAGATAGAAAACGGGGATGAGACAGAGATCGAAAGTAGAAAAGAAGAAAACCCACTTAAATACATTGATCGCCTTAGCTGCAAATTCCCATTGTTCCAAATGTGTGAGTGCTTGTATCAGACGATATAAGGCCTTTGCATTGCTCGGACACAACTGCAACGCCTCGATGCAGTCCTGAAGAAAAGTTGGTGAATTTAAGTATGGAACTTCTGCATTAGCAATGAAACAGGAATAACTATTAAGGGACAGATAATCCTAGAAGGTACGCACCTTGTGGCCTTTGTTAGTATAAAACCAGATTCTGTTTGCTAGTTCGCTTACAATCAGGAACCTTGTTGAGCACTTTGTCTAATTGTAAGTCATGAGTCATGCATGAAGCATAATGTTTCACGGTAACCGTATATTCTACACATTTCGAAAACCTCAATGAATGAATCGAGAAATATATTATGATACAAAAGACGCATACACATATTTTCAAATTACCAATCTACATTTCCATGAATTATATGTGTGTAAATTTGGCACCAAATGGAACACAAATTTGCATATAATACATGATAGAACAAGATCGCAAACCTTCACACAAGCGTAGAAATCTCCCTGCCATTGTCTGGCCATCTGTGCTGCTCCTCTATTCGAATAAAATGTGGAACGATCAACTATCGGGGTTTCCGGAGTACAATCGGCCAGAGAAGCACTGTACACATCGATGGCTTCTAAAATCAGAAAAGTGAAGAGGTGGTCAGAAATGGTGAGTGTTCTTCAGTTCGTTTTCATCAAACACACATGTCTCCTTGGCAGTTTAGTTTAGGTTCATTCGTTCACCCTTGAATAAAGGAACACGCACTTGCAGCGTAAAAGTAAACGACCTTCTTTCTTGTGTTGTCACTAACTAAGTATTTTGAGCTGTGAAGCCGTGAGAAGCGGAAGAGCCATCGTCATAGGGTACCTTTGGAAACATGATTCTAGCTTCTAGATTATTCAAACAAACAAACAAATAAATTCACCAGCAAACTGTTTCTCGGCAAAGAATGCTCTCGCCTTCTCCCTCTGTTCCTGACTCGACGCCGACGGGGCGCCTACTGGCTCGAGCGGGCCCGCCCTGTCATCCAGTACCTAGGAATCAGAAAACTCAGTTACAAATGCAAGGGAAAGCTATTAAAGCGGAATGGCCCGTGGCTTGTGAAGTTACTTTACATGCAAATTATCTATTATTCTGTACAACTAAATTAGCACATCTAAGAGATACCGTATTCAGTTTATCCACAACTGTCGGTGCATTCTTTGACTGATCAGTAATGTCGTAGACGTACACAGAACCCGCTGAAACGATATAGGTACTAGGTTACGCAAAAAGGATATACGAGATAGGAGTGAATACCCAAGATCTTAGGCCATACGAACGAAGCCGGGAGAAGTCTCCCAAGCCTCCTCTCGCGGGTGATAACTGATCCTGTTAATGAGACTCTCCTCCTGCATATGACATACGACTACGGTATAGCCAATCAATCACAACGAAAAAAGGAAATATCGTTCCTCACTAACTGACCTCCCAAATTCACGATTAATTCGCTTCCCGTACGATCAAAGGCAACGTGCGTCGCGTAGTGAATTTTGCTTCCAAAGGCAATGTCGGCTAAAATGCAGTTACTAACTTCAATAACAGAAACGGGTGTAAGTTAATGTAATGCTTGAAACACACTGCAGCCCATGAAAAAAAAAACTAAAAAAAACTAAATTCTTTGAAATACATTTATGCGCTCACGAGTTGAATTTAACTGAACCAGTATCATTATATGAAAGTACGGACGGTATAGGAATTTAGGAATATTAAAGCAGTATGGCACGTGGGTTTGAAATTGAAACTTACGCCTGATAAATGCATTCACATGTTCCTCAAAACCACCTGTCATACCTCTTTAAAACAGTTTCGTCAACTACATTAGCATATAATATCCATTTTCCACCAACTCACCAACCTGGTGCCACTTTCATAATCGGTTCCGAGATATTCCTCCGATCATAGATAGGCACAGCAGTTTCCGTTGAGCAAGCGGCGAGGAGCTCAGGCTTGTCCTCACAAATCGCCACAGATTTAAATCCTCGAGGGTGTTCCAGAAGCTTCTCACACTTGTACGACCGCACATCGTATTGCCTAAAATAAAATAAACCAATTGGCTTTTGAAGATTTATATGAAGAGACACAATCTATTTGTCAGTATCAAAGCGGCACTGGCAAGTGGCAATCTTATTCGTCATGAAATTGTCTACATCTACGAAATGACTGTGATAACTGGTAAAAACCCCTAGTTAGCCAGGCAATGCAATCCCCATCACATATAACTGTCTTCGGTGGCCAACCATACCCAAAAAGGTTAAAAAGACCGAACCACGGGTGCCAATTCGGCACAAAACGGCACACAACATGCATCTAATACGTGGCATCCTTACCTAATGCAACCGTCTTCCGCAGCCGACCATACCAAGTGCGGATCCGCATAATTCGTAGCCAGTCTTTTCACACGACCCTCGCCTCGCCAAACAAATGGAGGCTGTAAAAGTAAATAAATAGCAGGGGTTACAATACACATTGGTCTTTTGAAACATGTCACAGTAAGACATTCTCCTTAGGTCATTATTTGGGGTACACATCCTACAACCGTTAGAAATTCAATTCCTACTCAACTACTAGTTGAGTAAGTTGTTGACGGAAGTTAGAAGTTCGGCGTAATAAATTCGCATACCTCATCATCATATTCCAAATAATGAAGTCGTACTGTTGCATCGGCAGCACAAGTCACCATAATGTGATCTGACGA
This sequence comes from Pelodera strongyloides, assembly GCA_036852015.1. Classification (NCBI taxonomy): domain Eukaryota; kingdom Metazoa; phylum Nematoda; class Chromadorea; order Rhabditida; family Rhabditidae; genus Pelodera; species Pelodera strongyloides. Next base: position 98,031 of record JAANDG010000228.1, read on the forward strand.
GGACGGGAGAAACTGAACAAAACCAGTTTTTCAAAATGAAAAATAGTCCTTCAGTCATACTGGCATTACACTTCTTAAAATACGGTAAACTAAACCCAGCGGTAGATTTACTTAAATAAACAGCCTGTCACCCGGGTTTCACTAGTCGGTTTGTCATCCCGGTCATACCGTCATAACCCCACCCCGCCCCTAAAGAATTCAAAATTTGCAACTGGGACTGGGACACTTCCACACTTCTGGGAGGTGCACGGTGAGTCCAGCCAATGATCAACCAGAAGACTTAGTTGCTTAGTTAGGGACCCTCCAGTTGATTCTTTACCTTCACTGCATGATGCGACGAAATAAAACCGACCTCTACTCCAAAAATGTTCTGTGTGTGTCCGGTATTCAAAGTACGCAGCCGTTCTCCCTCTAGATTCCAAAGGCACACCGTTTTGTCGTCTGAACCAGAGGCGAGCAGCCTGAAAACTGAAAGCGTTGATTGGTTTAAAGCGGTAAGACACGTGTCACAACTAATTGGTTAAAGCGGTATGACATGTGGCTTGACAAGTATGATGCACACCAGCATTCCCAATTCCCATGCATTATACGCAAGTTGTCTTTCATTATGTGCCCTTCCGGCTCTAACGGGCACAGAACTTTGCACATAATATATGGAAATGCAGGTGCCCAGCGAACGTTTCAAAACCAAGTGCCATATTAATTAACCAGACGGCTATCGCCGCATGAGGCGACTTTCAAAGTCTAAAATGAACAAAAAAGTAAACTCTGCTCCTTTAGATAATACGATATGTAGTAGTTTGTAGAGAAACATTCACAAAAACGTGTCACCAACGAGAACTAAATAACGGGCCACAGAGATGATTTTCAAAAAAAAAATTCTCAATTAAATTCTAAAGAAACATGAAACAATTCAAGAACTTACGTTCCAGTGCGATTCCATTTCAAACTGTTCACACATCCTTTGTGCCCCTGAAATACTATATTCGTCAAAAGGTAAAAGGATAAGGTTAGATCCAATAATTGAACTATATGTGGGTTCCTATAAAATACACTAACCGCAAAACCTTTGTTTACTAAAGATCTGTATAAGGTATCGCACACTTTTTGCAATAACAAACTACCGTACCCTTCCTATGGTCTATAAAAAAAGATTTACTTAAAGGGACAGGCCCATCAAAGTAAACCTATATTTACGATACGTCCATAGTGACTATCAAGCATTTTTATTACAATATATACAAACTAAATTTCACATTTATTTGCCATTGAAAACTTTTTTCCGATGCGCTCTGCTCAAATGTATACCGTAGAGCCGCAAATATCCTTGTCGTCAATGCAAATTTATCGTGAAATTATAATGCGATTAAAATTTGCATATATAGCTTTGAAATCTGCAGTTTTATGGTATACATTTGAGCAGGGCGCATTGGAAAAAAGTTGTCTAGGGCGAATAATGGTGAAATTTAGTTTGTATATATTGTAATAAAAATGCTTGATAGTCATTATGAACGTATCGTAAATATAGGTTTATTTTGATGGGCCTGTCCCTTTAAGATACCGTGCCGTTTCTGACAATTAATAGTAAACAAGTACGTAAGATACCGTAACCCGTTTTCTTTTCTAAAAAAGGATCTACATAAGATACCGTAACCTTTTCTGCTGAATTATTTACATAAAATACAGTACCTCCAAAGTATTCGTTACTCCCAATTTGTCAATGACCATAGGATGCCATAGGCTCTGGAATCCATGTCCACTCCTCGTCCCGTATAATTCTCTGTCAATTAGTCTCCTTACTGTAGATGTAGAAGATTTGACAGACATCTTGACAGCTTCGGCAGGTATTACATGAATTCTAAACAAAATATTATGCAAATATTTATTTATTGATACAGTACGGAAGCCACGCTCTTATTATTGTCAACGATTCCCAAGCTTATCCACACCCACAAACTAAAAATAATACTAAGCAATCATTCATATATTCCGATATTATCACCTGCGTAAACAGCACATGTGGTTTTAGTCAAGTGCACGGTTGAAAAAAAACTTTATTAAATTAAATAGGAACAAAAGTATAGAAACATGTTATAGTTGTACTCATAGATGGTGAAACAAAAGGAAAAGAGATCAATAGATTGATTAATCGCATTTTAAAACGTAACGTAACGTAATTTACAAAAAAGAATAAGCACAACCAAAGATAAGCGGACAGATCATAAAGAAATTTAAAAAAATCCTTTGGTACAGTTATTATGCAGGGGTAAAGCAACATAGAAAATGCAAATTCACAACAGTGATACTACAAAAAGTGGGTAAAATATAAGTTAAAACGAAACATGCGACGCCTACTTTCCATTTCATAATATACCTCCCACCTCCCATGATACAATGATTAAACCAGTAAGTAAAATGATCATTATGTGTAATAAATAAATAATTGATATAATGCAAGCAAAAAATCTCTAACTCAAGGTAAAATAAGTACGATGTGCGAATAAAAGACTAATGAATGAAAACACATTTTTTTAACAGGGTATATAGTTAGGTTTCTCAAATGTGTCAAAGTCCAACTACTCTACTACTCAAAATAAGTTAATATAATATTTAAACATAGCATAGTCACTTAGTCACAGTAAACTAGAGTCTTTCCACCAGTTGCCAGACTGGTTAGAAGCCATTGGTATAGAATTGTTCAACCACCTACCACAAGTCACAAGCAAAGTCTGATTCGACAGAGAGAAAGCCAAGAAACAAAACTCCCAGCAACTTCATCTACCAGAACATCTCCCTATTCGTCCAGCAAAGTAGGTACCTGTTCAGGAAGGTCTGGGTGCATCCTCACATTGTCCGGGAACGCATTTTCCACCAACTTTAGACTGAATGGAGAAAAGTTGGGGGTTAATCGCACAATGGTTGAAAACTTACTCGTGCAGAACCATATCATAACAATATACTATGTTAACAAGTAGCACTAAATAGGATATATATGAAAATTGTGTTCCATGATGTGTCCATACAGTACAGACACAAAAGAGCACAGAAATTTGCATAATAGAATCATGACATGCTCACACAAAAACCACCTGCCATACCGCCTTCAAAGAAATTTTAGATCATAAAGCGTACGAACAATAATATCTAACTAAACTCTTGTCATTGTTATTATTCGGCCCCTTACAGCGCTGTGACACGATGGAATTAATCCCAACCAATTAGTTATTTAATTTTAATCAGCGAAATTGATGCTACAAAAAACGCACTATGAGTTCCCATCACAAACAATGTTATCAAATAATGAAGGAAACTATACCAGTGTTTATTGAGAAGATATCCCAGTTTGTAATATTCCGTATCCACCGCATTGAACCGATAACAGTTATCAAACATTCTTCGGAGATCGGCCAAAAACAAATGCTCCTGCAATGCTTAAGTAAACTTCAGATTAAATATTTATTAACACATACATGTGTGCATCAATATGATGAAAGATTAAATAGCCGAAAACTGGAAAGTGAGCAAATTATTATCCGCGGTATTTTGAATTTAATGAAAAGGTGTAGCAGAAACATTCGGCTTTGAAGCGCAAGCAACACCTCCAATTATTATATGCAACGTTATGCTAGTCTCTGTACATTAGTGCTTGCATATAATCTATAATGTGAATACATAGTCCATATTTCAAAAACCACTTGCAATATTCCTTCAAATTATACAACCATCATAACTCACGTGAACATAATACTTATCCTTCAATCGCTCTCCCATTGTTTGCAAATCGATGGGAAACTCAATGTACGAGTAATACTCCGGTACCTAAACAAGAAATCATTAACATTTGCTAATACTTAGATACAAAGAAAAGGTTGCTCAAACTGGCGAAGATTTTATGGAGTCTAACCTTAAATATACCAACGGTAAGGTTATTTAGTGGAAAGAAGCATAAAATACAGTATGAACTAGAAAATCAGGTCTCCGTCTTAAAGGATCGCAGTCACTACAAAATCGTCGTTTTTCTTCGAGTTTACTTGTATTTAGTAAAGAATAGAGACAAATACTTTACCAAAACCGAATAATTTGAATTCCAACTCAGAGAGTGAACAAGTAGAAAGGTAGTTCTACTTAACTACCGCAGGATCACGAAACGTGTTCATACAGCTGCTTCCCGATCGGGAGTATGCAAATTATTTCGGCAAATATCTGCATATTATATCTTTGCATATACTGCAGGGGTCTGCAGGCATATCACTACACGTTTCATAATCCAGCGGTAGTTAAAGCGAAATGCCAGCTCCTTTGGAAAATTTGCATATGATAAGCAAATCCTATGTATCCTATGCTAATTTTGCGCGATTGCCGTGGACGATCGCGCAAAATTAGCATAGGATACATAGGATTTGCTTATCATATGCAAATTTTCCAAAGGAGCTGGCATTTCGCTTTAAGTAGAACTACTTTTCTACTTGTTCACCCCCTGAGTTGGAATTCAAATTAATCGGTTTTGGGTAAAGTATTTTTCTTTATTCTTTACTAAATTCAAGTAAACTCGAAGCAAAATGCTGATTTTGGAGTGACTGCGATCCTTTAAGAGAATAAATGGGTTAGGCTCCATTACTGATTCCATGCAAAACAGCACCTAATTAAACAATTTGAAGAAAATATAAATGAAACGAAATATGAAAAGTAAAGGTGATTAACGAATCATGTTCTAACATGAGTCCCGCTATCGTATGCGAATAGTCAATTGGTACTAAACTTGAAAATTACTAATTAATTTAACTACTTACTAATTACTAAGTACTAATTAATTACTAAATTACTAATTAATTACCTGCTCTGCATCAACCGGTTCGAGGAATGGCCAGGCGTTGTCATCCGCTCGTAACTTTGCCAATATTGATCGCATCTAGAAAATAATAAGCTGCGGTATAGTGGTACCACAGAAAGCTTGCAAACGTACCGACAACTCACAGTTAACCGTGTATGTACGAACGCAAGCCCCCCCCCCCGTGTGTGGGATACTGGATACAGGAGTGAACTCTAGAATATTATTGCTGCTTAGCGTATTTAATCTAAGCTTTACTAATTATCTTTCCGGCAGGTCTCTTTGAGAAATGACACAGCTTCAATGCGATTGGACAGGGAACATTACACGCTGGCATATCTACCCTTTCGTTATATGTTTCAAACATATTCTAAAAAGAATACACAGCTTGCACTTGCAGTGCAGAAAGTAAGTGATGTACCTTCAGATTCTTATATATAATCAAACCAAGTGATTACCTTATTTTCATAATCCCCACGATGGGGCATCTGTGGCAGCTCGGGAGAACGAAGATTCTCTGCTCCAGGTATCAAATGGACAGGAATAGGACGACCGGCTGAAGGTAAAGAAAAAAGGTATAAAAGGAAAAGAGACGAGGATGCAAGAAAATAAGATTCGGAGACACAACACACGTTGGACTAAATTAAAGTATTCAGTGTTGTGTTGAGCTTGTAATTCGTGCTAAACAATAAATGTGCTAAACACACTTGGAATAAATGTGCTAAACACACTTTGTTTCCTTTGGTTGGAATTACAAGCTCACCACAACACTGAATATCTACACCATTCCAACTTATGGAGCGTGCATCTGTACAACTAAATTAAAGTAACTGTACCTAGCTATTAAAACTGAAATGTGCTTATACAATAAAATATCACTGGCGCCTCGTTGATCCAATAAACATTATTACGAATAACGCCCACCAACTGCTATATTAGCTATTTGTTGCCAGCTCAGCTGCTCAGCTCATCAATTCTTCGGTAAAATACTGTGCAATATTGACAGGGTAAGAATAACAATACCTAGATACTTGATACTTTCCAGTTTATCTAGTGTATATATAATATTCAACATACCAAATCTTAACAATAACTAGTTACTTTCCAGTTTAGCTAGTGCTAGTGTATATAATATTCAACATACCAAATAGTTACTTTCAAGTTTAGCTAGTGCTAGTGTATATAATATTCAACATACCAAATAGTTACTTTCAAGTTTAGCTAGTGCTAGTGTATATAATATTCAACATACCAAATAGTTACTTTCAAGTTTAGCTAGTGCTAGTGTATATACTATTCAACATACCAAATCTCCTATGCAGATCCTCAATCCCAGCTCGTTGCTGTCCTTGTTCCAGACCTTTTATTTTGATCATTTCTCGGAGTATATCGAAGCAGTCCTGAAGCCAAATACAATTATTTACACCGTAGAGTAGGAACTAAATGTTGATAGCGATATCCAAACATGTTGTAGGCCAACATTCCCACCTGCACTACGAATACCGCATTACGCCTTCTACCCACCCACTTCTGAGCACAGAAATTTGCATATAATATAACATATGGGTATGCGGGTCCGGATGTCCTGACCATCATACGTTCAAAAAAAACCACGTGCCATTCCGCTTTAAATAAAACAAACCTTCAAGTACGGTGCGTACATCGTGTACGGAAACTGCGGATGCAGTTGACATCCCATCAAAGTGGCTCCCTCATAATGTTTGATGAACAACTTGTAACGGTTCTCTTCGAGCAGAATTTCCTACAACCAAAACAATGAGCGCATGTCACATATCACCCAACTAAAAAGTGAAGGATTGTATAATATGAAATGAATTAAAGTATTGAAATTATACAGAATGAAAGGAAGTGGATTATATAAAGGAAAGAACATGTCTAAATACAACAGCAATAAGCATGCATACTCGTGATAGTATTATAGTGAAGAATAAAAGAATAAACTGGTCACAATGTGTTAAATAGGAAATAGGTCCACGTTCGAATCGAATCCCACTCCCAATTATTCAAGAATAAAACATAGTTTCTTTCTGGCCGTTTACCAAACAAAACCAAAAAGATAAATAAAACAAAAAGAGCTGAGAACCCACCGTACTGAACCCTTGCTTAGAGAAGTACCCGATAGCGTGTTGATCAGCGTACGTCAAAATGTGATAGCTACGAAGGACCTAAAACCGTATCAGAACATAAAAAGCTATAGGGCCATAGGGGTTAAACTGGACATAAAGCATAGCGCGATTGCCCTTGCCCTGATATACTCCAACGGTTCTAAACTCCGTACACGGCATTAAAGTACTTATACAAACATCAACTTCCCAAAGTGGCCTCCAGCTATTCAACAAAGAAAAAAGATGTTTACAACAAGTTTGAGTCCTTATTCTCACCTTACACTGGAATTCCTTCAAGTTGTTCATTAGATGTGTCCCGTAGCCTTTCACCTAAACAATGTTAATTTTTATTATAATAAAGAAAAAACATATAAGTAATGTGTAGTGTTACGGTAAAACATCAAATATCACAAACTGCAATAACAGTTATTTCGTTGGGATCGGAAATTCAGAGTTGATTCCCGAAATCGGTCCACTGGCTTCGTCTATGTATTGAAAAGAAAAAAGAATGTCAGAAAGAGAAATCAGTTTTCCAAACCAACCTGTTCATCTGCAGTCACTGCACAAAAGACGATCTCACTGAATCCTTGGTCGACAAATGGACGGAAACAGATTCCGCCAATCACACCACGATCTGCAATTATCTATCAACTATTTTCGGTTTATCGACCAATTGTGAAGCGTCATCTCTTCTAGATATAGCCATAAAACTTCACCAAACTTGTCTCTGGAACTCGCGGTCTACATTGTTCACGTCAGCAGAACAAGTCAATAGCAAACTTTGAAAACTATATTGAATCACTATCACCCTTGAACAAAGTAGCACGCTTGCTTTCATAAAAATTGAACAACGACGATTCTCTTTACATTTGAGGGACCAACAGATGCCCCCAATTTCTCCTCAATTATCAAACAAAACTCCCAACTCCCACCTTCCTTCAGTAGAGCCATATTCATGTGTCTCGGATCACAAACTAGTCTTGTGATGTACTCCTTGGGCATTTTCGGAAGTTGCACGCTGAACAGTTGTTGCAGCTGGAAATAAGCACGTAAGATAACATTTGCAAACAACGGTAACTCTTTGCAGTACACCTAAGTATAACACCTACTCAGAAAATTACAGTAGCATTGTTGATGCACGGTATACCGTAGCCAAGTAACCAATTCCAACATACCTGCCACAAATAGGAGGTGATTTCTGGATCGACCGGTTCGTCAACGCGGTTTTGAATAACGCGGAATCTAAAATGGGGGATGATAACAGACATTTTAACTTCACTTTCATTCACGTTCATAACTTTCATTAAGGGGCTTTCATTAACAAAATTCGCAATAACGTCTTGACACATAATGTCAATTCGCCTAGACACATCAAAATATAGAAGTTGAATAATCAAAGCAAACTCTCACTCTATTGTGCCCGCCTCTTCTTCCTTCCGCACTTGGTGACACCGGTATGCATCCACTTCGAATGAATCGTGTACGTTGAGTGGATGCTTCGGTCGGGACGCCCACTGAAAATTTGAAGCGGTATTGCCCGTTGTTCTGAAAAATGCTGAACAACTGCATTCGCGCTCCTGTATTATGCTAATGCCAGTGTGCGCACGATGGACTGTGTTCCGAAACCACGTAGCATATCGCTTGAACTTAACAAACGGTTACACATAAGCACCACAAGCGCCATGGAAAATGCCCAGGTTTATGTCAGTGCCAATAGACGCCACCGCATTAATTCCTAAACTGAACACAGTACCATGAATCAAAATGTCGCAAAATAAAAATAAATTATCAAATTATCAACTCACAGTTCTAACCGCTTGATCAAGAATCGAGAAAGAGATGTCTCCTTTCACTGTCTCTTCCTAAAAATGAATCATTAAACAAAAACACTACATCAACTGTTCATCACAAAGTTGAGGTTCACACATTATACCACGGAATTACGCAGTATTCCTATTCCTAGATAAGCTGAATTCCTCCTCAATTCACTTCGTATTATCATTACTTTAGGCAATTAGCAATTTCAACCATACAATGAGCTAAAAGCAACATGCTTCAACATATAGCTAGATCTTCTTCACTCAGTGCGTAACGGTAACAGTGTATAATCTCCCCAAAGGGCTCCGTTCAATTTAGTTTCAAGATATCGAAACTTGTAAACTACTTTCGAAGGGTGCTCACTGGTTACCTCGATCTCTGATTCAGCTTCTCGCTTTATGTCAGAAATCCTCCGCCGCGATGACCGTGATTCCATACTATGCGAATCGGAATGATGGACTGAAGTGGAATTTGGATTCGATTTAGACGACGATCCGGTTTCAAATTCGGAATCTAAAAACAGGGTTTTAATATAATTGGACGTCAGGGAGACTCTCTCCCTCTCTCTCTTCTCTCTCTCTCTCTCTCTCTCTCTTCTCTCTCTCTCTTTCTCTCTATGACAAGGGAGATCTACATCGAATTTCACTCAAACTAAATTCCTAGTGCGCGATATTACTCGTCGATTTATGCCGAGATACACAAAACATTCAATTGCAAGTACAATAATGCACGCCCAATAGTAATGCGAAAGCACTCTTTACCCTACCTAGATAAGGAGTGGTTAAGGTAAGGTAAGCTGGAGCTGGACTGATTCCTAAGAAAATAGAACAAATACCTTCTGAGCTAGTCTCTGAAATGCTGGACCAGGATCGTTTCCTCTTGCAGCCTTTCCTAGTTACAGAAAGCTGACACCGTTGTTTATGACTAAGGAGTAGGCGCTTGCTGTATCCACGAACACTGAAATGGAGTAATTAATAAATGTTTATTGATTACATAAATAACACATAATTAAAAGGCATCCAATACAAATCATAAGATAAAACAGAACTGGTCGTGAGTTCCTACGAAATACAGGGTAAAACCGAAAGATGAGTTACCCATGAAGTTATTTTAATCTATACAGTGTTAACGAAAATGAATGGGAGTCTACAATTAAGATATCAAGCTTATGCTTGGTATCCACAGGATAAGTTCTGAGGAACCTTTACTATCCTATCATTTTCTGAAAAATGTTGGGCTGTGACAAAAATGGCCCTACCACTATGAAAAGATCCACTAACCGATATCCAAGGTCCCATTTGTCCGCATCTTTCTCATCATCCTCTGACACAGCAGACGAATCGAGCAGGGACGATTCGCTTGAAATTCCATCCGAGTCCGTATCCGACTCGGTGTCAATCCCTTCTTCTGCCATCAACGTCATCATTGAAGCATTTCCTGAAATATATTCCTTGTTCATTCAAGGGTGTTTCGATACAGCATAAGTTTACTATTTGTTCCGTAGAGGGACGAGAATTCATGGTTCACCAAATTTCTTGGTCTTCTATCTAAGGCGAGGAGGGAAGCCTAGGTTTCTAGGTCGCTGGGCTGAGCTAATATCACGTTTCTAATTTCAAGAGCAGAACAACCGTAACCGTTTAGTTGCCTTCACATCCGATTCATTATTCCGAATCAAAAGCTTAGATAAGGTGGGCCCTCTAATAACTCCGGTAATTCAACGTTAAAACCGGATGCACAAACTCGAACACTAGACTAGTTGTTCACCACTCCACCCCCTATTAGGAAAAAAACATCATGGCATAAAATCGTGAGATTTTTGGGCTCTCAGTAATATGAAGCTCCTAATTTGGTCTAGACCTGAATATGACAACTAGCTCCATCAAGCTAATGCAGGCCATTACTTATATACTCTTAAATAACCCTAAGGAACTTACCCTGCTCTGGTTCTGGGCTCTTGCTCCCCGACTCTCCACCAAGTGTCTTCGTGAGCGGGATTGGATCACAAAGTTGTTCATCGTCTTCTTCTTCTCCTTCTTCCTCCAATCCCTGTTCTTCAGAATCTGGACAAACTTCCTCATATTCATCTGAAATTGAAAACTCATATCATCGCGAACTTTACTACTACTACCAATTACGGCACTTACCACCAACCAAACCTCCAGGTTTGAACATCAGCCAACGCAAACGAAACATACATAGGTAGAACCATGAAACATGTACTGCTACTAACACCTAGCCAAGTCAACGTCAACGTAAATCAGTAGTGCGTAGTGCGCAGGCGTAACATATTCCATGGAAATCACATAGCCAAAAACACCCGCATACAAGTGTATATATCAATTTCGTTACTTCTTCCCCTTTCTATATTCTATGATATTTTATTACATTAGAACATCCTCCTATTCCATCTCCCTCTTCCATATGAACCTTGACGTGTATTTCAGACACGAGAACCACGAGGAGTTCACTTCGTCGTGTAAATATGGGTCTGCCGCCCCCCCCCCCTCATTTTCTTAAACCATTAGTAATAAAACACACCATAGTCTTTTGGCTCCTGCTTCACTTTAGCACCTCCTTCCATCTGCTTGATAACTTCTTGTAGTTTGTCCAAGTCCACATGATCTCCAGCGGGAATGTAGAACAAATAGTGCAAGATTTCACGAACACACGAGACGAAACGTCTTCCACCAAGCTATGAATAAGAATAATTAAGAGATTTCATACAGCAAACACAGTACGCTTGGAAGATAAGAGGAAAACTCGGTTTGTCAGCTAAATAAGATCTAAACTTAACGGCTTGGTATCATAATTGTCTCCATAATGTGAATGTAAATATCGCTGAAAAAAGTTCGGAACATAACAAGATTCAAAATTCAAACCTTTTCCGCTTTTTTCTCAATGTACGATAGAATGTACGGTGCGCAAACTTTCATCAACCGTTCACCAAAAATTTGCACTGGTTGAAAGAGGGCGAATAGAGGACTGAGCTGACCCGCATGGCACCTGAAGAGAAGATGAATTTGATAAACCCAAAATACTAATTCAGAGATGTGTTCATTAATCCATCTCAACAAGATGACACTGGAAATATAACATATAACTCTAAGGGTAACAACAAGAAGCTAAATCGCGTAAATGATAGACTTACCACCACAAATGTCGTTCACGTAACTTCGCGTACTTTGCAGCGTGAAACTTCTCGACGACGTAGCCCAGTCTGCGCACTAAAACGACAAAAGCATTATACGCAAATCAGATACGAAAGTGTCATTGAGTGAAATACAATAAATAACAAAGAAAGGAAATAGCTATATTTTGACGACACATATGTGGTGTTTTCTTATCTTATTATGCAGATTAACAAAGTTTCCTGTCAATTGTCAGTTTGAATGTGAGGATTCACGTTAGGCTGGAAATGTGAAAAAATAAAGCACAATACCCAAACTACATACTAAGCTCACGATGCACACCCGCTGACACCTCGTGGGCACGAGCTGGTTTAACAAAATAAATACAAAATAAACCCACTCTTAAAAAGATATTCCTTAGCGGGCGGCATGTCCCATTTGTTAATCTCGCCGAGAATGAAACAAGAAGCATCGAGTCTTTCTTCCGGAAGAAACCGACTGCAATCAGCGCAAAAATTCATTAATTAAAGCGATATGGCACGCGGTACAGAACAGAAAGGCACACTGGATAAGTGTTTTCCTTACTTTGTATTATATGCACATACTGTTCCCTGTTTGCAATTTGCTAAGGTATACGATAAGGGTTAGTACTGTACTGGTGATGCTAATAATGATGATTAGATGATTATAACCTTTACAGCTGACAACAAGCACAGAAACAACTCCAACTGTGACCAAAAAAATAGCAAAATTTAATTAGCTCACCTTTTAACTGCCAGTTGAAAGTAGTTATTCATAATATCTTCAATAGATCCTGTTTTTTTATAGAAAGGAGGGAAACCAACAATCTCGGACACTTCAAATACTAAAAGACAAAAACAAATTTATTTTAGCAGTCTAATATTGTCTCTATTTTCTCTCCCTCTCTTTCTTTTTTTTGATTCAACTCTGTATCCTTCAACTCTCTCTCTCTCTCTCTCTCTCTCTCTCTCCTTAAAATAACGTGAATTAGAAAAAGCATACCTGGTTCCTCCGGTTTCCTCGAATGAATTCGCGCCAACAGAATCCGTAACATTCGACTGAGCATCTGTAAGTTAACAATGCGATGAGAAAGAGTGCATATGAAAAACCAGAGTACAAACGTACAAATACAACAGGACAATGTTAACTTAGAACTTCCAAACGCTGACCACGGCACCAATAACCACTCTATCGAAGTTGTACGATGTAGATCAATGTAGAACAACACTGGATAAAAAATCAATTCTAGCTAGCCTCATCCTAACAGTGAGCACCCACAGCAGCACATCTCAACCTCTAAGTTGTAAGCTCATAAGTCTCAAATCTATGCTCTACCTCTCTATACAGATTGTCACGTCCCGACGTGGATTTCCAGTGACTATAGCATACTTTCCTAATATGATCGACCTCGCGAACCATCACAAACAATTGAAACAAGGTGCAGTCATCCACAGCGAACAGATCCGAGTAATGGCTGACTGAAAAGATAAAAGATAAAGATAAAGTGAACCGGGTTATATCAACCGAATCCGCGGAAACGGTGCACCGGGGTCCAGCTCAGAGGCTGGACATACTGGCCATTTAAACTTCCCGGTGGCCAATCTGCTCGGGAAGTCGATTTATCTCCGCTGGTTTTACCCAGCTACCAACCTTTACACCTTTGGTGGGGTGAGGGGGTTCCGGCCCGGGATCGAACCAGTGACCGGTGGCGTGGTGAGCAAGGGCCTTGCCACTTGACCACACCCCCCCCCCCCTGAAAAGACTGAAAAGACATAGATTAAAATATAAAATACAAATATATTCGCCCCTAACCAATTTCAAAGTTTAAAGTTTATACATTATGCATTAGAATATAGAGTATCACCATGACAGAGAATCTTGGGTATTGTTGTCGAATTAGAGAGATCTTTGGAAAAATATATAATGTCCACCGATGAGCTTACCATCCAGACACCTCGGAATCGGAACGCGAACAAAGGACGTCCGTCTGGCTTCATTAAACTACCGCTCCATTTTTCGGATCGATCTTACATACTTGATGAAACATGACCATATTCACAGAAAATGTATCATGCCTGATGGTTTGATCACTAATTGTGAGTAAAAATTTGCAAAAAAAAAGTACCCAAATCATGTCCACACCGCTTGCACAAATCATGATTTCGAGGACATTTGGAGGAAATTGCATTCTGAAAAAGTAACATGTCGTTGAGTTTTTCTCACTTAGTCGAGGTTTTACATTTAAATTTTTAATCTAGATTACCTAGAGGTTTTACATTTAATTTTTTTAATCTACATTACATTAATGATTAATGATATAACATAAACAGTAACAAATTCAAAGAATTCTCAAAAAAAGTACACTTCTTGTTCGACTCTTGGACTGAAAACCGATGCATTTACATGGAGGAGTGGCGAGCAAATGTTCCGCGGGTTCTTTCTGAAGAAAAAGAACTTTCTTTACTTTCTTAGCAAAAGCAATTTACAATTTACTCGATCTTTTACAAAATAAACTTAATTATGTTCCTGTAAAGTATCATCTACATTTTGAGTGAGCAGAGACTGAGGCAGTATTCACCACCATCCACACAACCATTCAAGCTTCAAGAATTCAAGCCCTCAAGGCGCTTGCTCTTGCTTTACTAAAGTTGCTTATTTATTTATTTAATCTAAGATATCTAAGGTTAAACTGACTTTTATTTCTCTAGTTGACACAGGATCAAGGTCCGATGCACCACGTTGGCACTTTGAACGCAGACCAATTCGCCTCATCATTTGCAGTCGGACAGCGAACGAAAACAGAGAAGACTTCAACTTGTCATCTTTGGTAGCCGTTGCTTCCTTCGACACTAAAATTAAATTACACTTATTTCTAAACAACAAAAAACTAAATACTGAGGAAATAAAAAACACTAACTTCTTATGATTTAAAGAGAAATACCGGCCGGTTTTTGAAACGCATCCATCTCAAGTACTTGCATTCCTATGCATTTATGCAACGTCAGCAACGTGTGGTCTAATTGGGGTCTAGTTTTTATTGCATACGAAAGCAGGTGTACGATGTACGCATGTTGCATACGAAAACATAAACAGGTGTGCGCAATGCGTTTCAAAAACCGGCCGGTATTTCGCTTTAAAAAGATTTCAAACAGGTGAGGACTTACGAAACTTTGGAAGTAAGATGGGTTTGCTTGACGACGAGTCCTCGCGCACATCAGTGAACAACTGCTGGCGGTCGATTTTGGAAGATTCTAAATGCAGAAAGCTTAATCAATACAAAGTTAATTCAGGGATACACTCCGTGCGTAAATGAGGTTGTCTGTTTAGCTTCGCAGGGTATAATTTCAATGCATAACGTGGACATTTGCAAATACATATTTCAAAATTGGTTCCGGAAATGGTCAAAAGCGGAAAAGCCTATCCATCCGGAGATGGTCGATATGCCAACAATATGTTTCACCGAATTACATATAAGGTGTAACGGTCGATGCGTCTTTTTACGCAGTCATTGACCAGCACAACACCCGGAGACGTCAAGTCAAACAGCTCATACTTAATTTTGCGCTTCGATTTTTTTTCAGGTTAGGTCAGGTGACAAACATCAAAAAGGGGTACTATTGAACTTGTGCAACCCCAATAATTTTTTTTTCTGAAATTTTCTAAAACTCCACCCCAATAGGTTAGCGATGATGCTGGGTCCGGAAAAGTGGTTCATTGTGGGTCTCAGTGCTGTTGGGGGCCCGTTAAGTCCCACTTATGTCCCGGGTCCAAAATTATAAAATTCGCTGAAACTTCTCCACAATATGTTTGTGATGATGCTGGATCCAAAAAAGTGGTTCATATTCAATTTTGAGCCAATTGGGGCCCACTTAGGTTAGGTCCCAGGTCAAAAATTATAAAATTCGCTCAAACTTCTCCACAATGTATAACTTATGACACCGGTGCTCATTAATACGGCATCAACAACGTAAGATACGGCGACTAAATGTACGAATTTCTCTGGAGAAAACAACAATCGGAGGAACCCCCAACCCAATCTACCATTATTGGGACCAAGTCACCGCTGAATATCCCCTTTTGTAAATTCATTCCGTCTCTGAATCGTGCATCGTGTTACCTATGCCTACTTCTGTTGTGCGGACTTGTTGTCATTGTTATCTGTTATTGGAATAAATATGCTGTAGGGACTGCAGAATTAACGACGTCAACCGATTACCTCGGTGGCCCATTGGAAACGTCCGCGCTTCGCAGTCAGCCGACCCGAGTTCGAATCCAGCCACAACACACACTCAATGCCACCGAGGCGGGGAAAATCGAGGCGAATCCCCCATTGCCTAGCCTGAAGACTTCGAGGGATTTGTCCTTTCGTCTCGTCGTCACACACTCTGTATAACTCCACAAAACCTCATTGGAAAGATCAAGGATCGACATTATCTGAAGAAAAATCTCCCCTCCACGCATTCCCCCCGCGGATTGAAGAAGCACGACGCTAGAAACCTTCCGCACTTGTTCCATGTACTTGATTGTGTTAGGTATAACGTATACCTAGGAATTTAGTATTGTCTAGTATTTACTGTCTAGTGAATTAGCAGCTCATTAGCATACGAGCGTGTTCCATAAATAGTAGCGCTCTAGCTAATGAGGGATCGATCTCATATCGAAAATACTTTCGTCTCCAACTTCCGTGGTCTACAATAAATACTTCTTACTACATTTGTGTCGCTTACATTGGAGGACACAACACTGGCGTTCAGTGATTTCGAATATCACCGCGACTAGGATTTTCGAAAAGGATTTTCGAAATACCGAGACTAGGATTTTCGAAAAGGATTTTCGAAATTCGGACTTTTGGCTTTTCGAAAAGGTTGGTTCAAGTTTTAATTTCGAAAGTGTTACTTCAAACTACTGACGGCGTACAGTAATCTTACTCCCGAAGTGGTGCGAATACTCTTTTGCTACAGGGCGTGCAGTATTCTCACACCCTAGTTTTTCCTTGCTTGATCTGTTTCTCGGTTTTCTGTTGCTTGATCCCTCGTGACGATGTCCAGCGAGGACAAGACGGAGAAGATGCTGGGAAAGCTGATGGAGCAGCTGAAGGAGCTGAAGACGACCGTAACGCAACAGGCTCAGAAGTTCGCCGATACTGAGGCGACGCGTGAACAACAACTGAAAGATCTGGAGGAGAGGCTGATGGGACCACGACTCGAGGGAAATGGTGCTGACACGACGGATAGGACGACTACCGTGCGTGCCCCTGAAGCTGAGCTGTCGCAGGAGGCAGCTAACTTGCTCCAGATGTTGCACAAGACGGTGCCACTTTTTCACTACGACAAGGAATTAGGAACCGACTTTGAGGAATGGTATGAAAATTATGCTTCGCTATTGGAAGAGCAAGCATCATCAGTTCCAGAGACGAACAGAATACGGTTTCTGTTGTCACGCCTACAGCCCACTGAGGAGCAGCTGTTCAAGGGTCGGTGTCTGCCGGTGAAACCCTTGGAGATGAAGCTGCGCGATGTGATTGATAAGATGAAGACTGTGTTTGGAGTCAAGAAATCCATCTTCAGGGTGAGGAACGAGCTGATGCATATGAAGAAAAGTCCAGGTGATGATTTTAAGGAACATATTTCGGTGGTAAACAAGGCATGTGAGAAATATCGATTTGCGGATCTGCAGGACGAGCAGTTTCGTGTTCTCATGTACATCAACACTCTGAGGGAAGGAGAAGAAGAGCTGGAGCTTCGTGCGTGGTTGATCAAGACGCTGGACAGATCCCCCAAGATGAGTCTCGAAGATGTGGCAATTGCGATTGATACGTTATCGGAACGTAAGGCCTGCCTGGTGTTGGACCCACTGACTTATGTGAATAAAGTCAACAACAACAACAAAGGAAACATACAGAGAAGTAGAAGACCGGAATACCCGAGGAATTCGGGAGGGACCAGTTCCAACGACCGGAGGTGCAGTAACTGCGGACGACAAGGATGCCGTGGAACGGATTCGTGCCCAGCGAAGGATGCAGCTTGCCGGAAGTGTGGTCGACAGGGTCATTATGCAGCTGTTTGCCGAGGCAACAGTGCAAAGCGCAACGTCCATGGAGTGACTTCCAAACCAGTCTCGAGAAGGTTTGTCAAGGTCGAAGTAAACGACAAGAAGGTGCGACTCCAAATGGACAGCGGCTCAGACATCACGATATTGTCTGACGCCATGTGGAAATCGCTAGGTCGACCGAGCCTGAAACCCCCAGGCCTCACAGCGACCTCAGCCAGTGGAGAGGAACTGAATATCCGAGGATAATAATAATAATAATAATAATAATTTATTTCCAGTTGCATGATTCATTCAGATGATAAAAGGTAGTAATACTGTAAATGGAAAATCAAAGAAAAGAGAAAAAAAAATACTAAAGCCACTATGGCCACTAAAGATAACCGTACCGTAGGGGGAAATAAGAGTAAAACAGGATGATAACGTATCATAACGTTTATGCGGAGTGGTTGTACGTAGTATATATTCATGAATTGGCTACCCAGGAATTGGTGCATGTGTCCCAACGTTACATGAACAAATAAACAATCTACGTATGTGAAAATAAAAAAGGGCCACATAATGTTTAAAGAAATGGGGTGCTAGTCATTGGGATAACCCTCTAGCTGCAGGTACCCGGAGATGACGCTACGATGGGACACATAGTGCCGCAAATGGCGTTTTGTGGGAAAGCCACTTGGGGTTATAGCCTGAGAAAAAGAATGCGGAACACAAATAGTAATAGTAATATTTGAATAACGGTATTATTCGTAGAGAATACGTGTACGAAGAAAACAAATAAATAAATAAAATAACATAACTGCGCCAAACGGTTTTTAACAAACGGAAAACGACAAGAGTAATCACACGAGACCGTAATATAATAGAATCTCTAATACCCATAACTGAGTGAATGATGACTAGTTAATTACCAAGGGGGTAAGTCGTCGAAAAATAATCGGATCATTCGAGTGCAACATTTCATGCCAGGGAGAGCGCATTACGGGGATTGCGCACGTCTACAGCGGGAGGCATTGTCTTCTCGGGCTGGACTGGATGGAACAGTTCACGGTTTTTCGAAATTTGTTCGATACAGTATGTAACCGTGTCTCCAAGGGAATTTCTACAACTACATCATCAGAAGCAACTGCGAATGGAACGAAAGTGGAAGCGCTAAAGAAACAGTTTGCTGATGTATTTTCCACCGGACTTGGTTTGTGCAAGAAAACCAAGGCAAGCCTAGCGCTTCGGGAGGGAGCAAAACCGGTGTTCCGCTCCAAGCGAACCAGTGCCATTGCCGTTCAAGGATAGTGTTGAAATGGAACTGGACAGGCTAGAGCAAATGAGGGTCATTGAGCGGGTCTCATATTCTCCATGGGCCGCTCCGATATTGTGTGTAAAGAAGCCGAATGGGAAGATACGAGTCTGTGCCGACTTTAGCACAGGACCCAACGATGCTCTTCAGGACTACACACACCCGATTCCGACAGCAGAGGAGATCGGGACGACGTTGAATGGTGGAACTGTATTCAGTACAATCGATTTTGCGGACGCCTACCTGCAGATCGAACTGGATGATGACGCCAAGAATTTGCTCGTAATCAACACACATCGTGGATTGTACCGCTACAACCGGCTGTGCTTCGGAGTGAAGACAGCACCTGCGATTTTCCAGCAAGTCATGGACGCGATGCTGGCAGGACTGGATGGTTGCTGCGCGTACTTGGATGACGTGATCGTGTTAGGACGGACAAGTCAGGAACACGATAGGAATCTGTTACGCTGCCTACAGCGAGTCTCGGAGTTTGGATTTCGTGTCAACTTCGAGAAATGCACCTTTGCTGCACGAGAAATCCGGTACTTGGGGATGATTATCTCTGCAGAAGGACGCAAGACCGACCCCGGTAAGATCAAGCCAATCTTAGAAATGCCAGAACCAAAGGACATAGGTCAGTTGAGGTCATTTCTTGGTAAGATTAACTACTATGGCAGATTCCTGAAAGACCTGCACAAGCTGCGGGCACCCTTTGACGAATTGCTGCGAAAGGACGTCAAATGGAACTGGACGAAGGAATGTCAAGAAGCTTTCGATGCTGTGAAGAAGATTATTGCTTCTCCAAGGATGCTGACCCACTACGATCCATCAAAAGAACTGATATTGGTGACGGACGCGTCACAATACGGACTGGGTGCAGTTATTCTCCATCGCATGACGGATGGATCACAAAAGGCAATCGAACACGCTTCAAGGACACTGAATCCAGCAGAAAAGAACTACGGCCAGATCGAGAAAGAAGGATTAGGGATTTTCTGGGGCCTTAAGAAGTTCTACAAGTATCTTTTAGGCAGAAAATTCACTCTTGTGACGGATCACAAGCCGTTGGTCTCGATTTTTGGATCCAGGAATGGA
This sequence comes from Pelodera strongyloides, assembly GCA_036852015.1. Lineage (NCBI taxonomy): Eukaryota > Metazoa > Nematoda > Chromadorea > Rhabditida > Rhabditidae > Pelodera > Pelodera strongyloides. Next base: position 118,389 of record JAANDG010000228.1, read on the forward strand.
ATCCCGGTGACGACAGCAAATCGACTGCAGAGATGGGCACTCTACATCAGAAGCTTCGATTTCAAGATCGTTTTCAAACCAACCAGTGAGATGGGCTGTGCGGATGTCTTGTCAAGATTGATCCCGAAGTACACAGGATCTACGGAGGACGTGGTGATAGCGAGTGTGGAAGTGGATGGATACGCCAATCTACATCGTGGAACCATCGCGGCGCTGCCGGTGACAGCCAGGATGATTCAAGAGGCTACCGCAGCGGACAAGACATTGCAAGTCGTATTGGAATCTCACAAGACTGGGAATTGGCCGGTTAGTTCTAAAGACATTAAGCAATTCGAGAATAGAAAATTGTCGCTCTCGGAGGACAATGGAATCCTGATGTGTGCGGAAAGAATAGTCATCCCCGCGACGCTAAGAGGAAGGATTCTGAAACAGTTGCACAATGGACACCAAGGAATCGTCAGGACGAAGTCGCTCGCTCGGAGGATGGTATACTGGCCAGGAATCGACGAGGACATCGAGAAGATGGTGAAGTCATGTGCAAGCTGTATGAAAGCGCAGAAAGCGCCTGTGAAAACAAATTTGGAATCGTGGAACAAGACAGAGAGGCCGTGGCAGAGGGTTCACGCAGACTTCGCTGGACCGCTGGAAGGTAAATTTTACTTACTGGTAGTAGATTCGTACAGTAAGTGGCCTGAGATTGTTTGTATGGATATGATTACATCCAACGCCACAATTGCCAATTTGAAGAAGATTTTCGCTCAGTTCGGTATGCCAGTCACACTGGTAACAGATAATGGAACTCAGTTCACGAGTGGAGAGTTCGCAGTGTTCTGTGCAAAGAATGGCGTGGAGCACGTTCGCTCACCGCCATTCCACCCGCAATCGAATGGACAAGTGGAGAGGTTCGTCGACAGTTTTAAGCGGGCGTTGCTGAAGTTAAAAGGGGAGGGAAGCCCTGCTGAGAATCTTCAAACATTTATGCTCTCCTATAGAATGACCCCGAGCGAATCTGTACCGAATCGGATGTCGCCGGCGGAAGCATTTCTTGGAAGAAAACTACGGACATCTTGGGATCTAATGAAGCCAAAGGCCGAAAGGAAGATGCTCAAGGATGTTCGTATGGAGGCGCAGTTTAACAAGAAGCATGGTTCGCAACCGAAGGTTTTTCTTCCTGGAACCTTGGTATATGTTCGTGACTACCGTAATCCGAGTAAGCCAACCTGGATAGAAGCGACTGTTGTGAAGAAACATGGAGCGGTAATCTATGATGTGAAGGTCGAAGGACAACAGAAGACTCACCGACGTCACGCTAACCAGATGCGGTCTCGATCAACTAGGACGCCTGGTGCCCTAGACATCCTATTGGATACGTTTGATCTGGAGCCGATCGCTGAACAGAAAATAAGGAACCATGACCCGCAACACATCTACGGTACTGATTTGGATGTACCCGACGATACTACACCTGCGACCCCGAAGGACGCTATGGATGGAGCCGAGAAGGACAAGCCAAGGAGCCCAACTTCACCAGTGCTACAAAGATCTACTAGGACGAGACGTGCCCCGGATCGACTTCAATATTAAGCTCAAGATTAAGCCATATTGAGTTGTTAGCTAAAAAGGGAGGTGTTAGGTATAACGTATACCTAGGAATTTAGTATTGTCTAGTATTTACTGTCTAGTGAATTAGCAGCTCATTAGCATACGAGCGTGTTCCATAAATAGTAGCGCTCTAGCTAATGAGGGATCGATCTCATATCGAAAATACTTTCGTCTCCAACTTCCGTGGTCTACAATAAATACTTCTTACTACATTTGTGTCGCTTACATTGGAGGACACAACAGATTGATTGATGTTGTATCTGATTGATTGTATGTGTGAATAAAGTAGTGATATTTTTTTTTTTTAACCTGCTGCTGCGACTAATCGGTTGACAAGACTACGAGCTTTGGTCATAAGTTGGCCAGAATAAGTCCTATTAGCCTTACCACCTGAAATAACATACTTAATGAGCACCAGTGTTATAAAGTATACATTGTGGAGAAGTGTCAGCTAATTTTAATTTTGGACCTGGGACCTAAGTGGGTCCCAATTGGCTCAAAATTGAATATGAACCACTTTTTTGGATCCAGCATCATCACAAACATATTGTGGAGAAGTTTCAGCGAATTTTATAATTTTGGACATGGGACATAAGGGGGCCTTAACGGGCCCCAACGGCGCTGAGACCCACAATGAACCACTTTTTCGGACTCAGCATCATCGCTAACCTATTGGGGAGGACTTTTAGAAAATTTCAGAAAAAAAATTATTGGGGTTGCACAAGTTCAATAGTACCCAAAAAGGTAATACGTTACAAATGAAAAAATAGGTACGACACAAACAATCAATCTCACCATTTCGTGTTTGATCTTTAAACTGGAATATTGTATGCCTCGGAAGCCGGTTTTCAAGCACGGGTTCAGGTTCGACAGTCTTCTTCAACTCCTTCAAATCTGCCTCTGAAGACGGAGCGGGACGTCCGTTTGTTAAATGAGTACCACCGCCCCGAGGACGTTTGGGAGTAGGGGCCACCCTTTTTCGAGGAATTTTGCTGAAAATAGCAGTTTAGTACAAGTACAATGCACCGAAAAAAACCCAGCCAAGCGGGGCGAAATGGAACATCACGAAATAAACAACAACGATAGTACTCTACGATAGTAAAGAGAGGTATATACACATTACCAGACCCACCACATACAGCTGACTGCAGTTTTGAAAGCCCGCGCAAATAGGCCCCGTCTCCATGAGACGACACAAGAAAGAGAGATAAGAGACGCGGAGATGCAGGACCTCCCAAAGATGTATCAAATCAAACATAATAAAAAGGAAAAGAAAGCAAACCTATCTAACATTCAACCGATATTTACTTAAATCTAAGCGCCGCTGATATGCAATGTCTATGATCCAACATACAAAAAGAGAATGTGCGGAACATTTATCCCACTTTACTGCTCTGCCACTCAATCAATAGTGACAATCCGTCGATGATTCATGTAAAACAAAATACAACAAAGTAAAGTGCTCAGAAGAGCCGAAAGACAAAAGGCAACACAAAAAACACGAACAAAATGAAAAATGAGAAAATATAAATTTTATTCAAGCACCAATATTGCAATCTGCCTGGTCACTCAACTCAACGAGATCGAGCGCGTTAATTTTCGATTTGAACGATTCTATAGTTGAGCTGCGGACAGTCGCCTCGTCAAGAGAATTCCAAATTCTAGTGACTCGATGCTTAAAAAATGATTGAGTTTGTAACGTCGAAACCTTTCCTGACGTATATATAAAGAGTTACCATCTCTCCTCTGTCTACCACCTAAAATGAACATACTGTCGAGCACGGGGTGTTTATGCAACCCAAAACCTCGGACGATCTTAAAACATTCTATGAGATCGTACACGATCCTTCGATGTTGTAGAGATTTTAGACTAAACACTGTTAACCGTTCCTCTTTAGTGAAATTATGATACATTTCACTATTGATTGATCTTATTGAGTGCTATTTTTGTGAAACGATTTTGCACTTTCGTTCTACCAAGGAGACATATTTTACCAAGATAAGGAGACGGACATACAGAGAAGCATATTCCAAGATGGGACTTTTAAGGACATAAACAGAAGTATTTTTAAGGATAACAATGGATTTTAGAGGCTGAACAATTTTTAGGATACAGTTGCAGTTACCGTTGCAGACCGGACTATTTTCTCATATGCGAACTGAAACTTAAGTCCGACGAGACCATAATACCGAGATCGCGAATAGTATTGATTTTAGGGATGATAGAGCCATTGATTTTCAGAGGGAATTCCCACTGATCACCAATTGCGAGGTGCTGGCATTTAGGCTCGGAAATCTTCATTTTCCAAGTGTTTGACCAAATCAGTAAATTTTCCAGCTCCTCTCGCATTTGGTAATATGCAACATGAGGGTCAGCCTTTTCCATCACACGTGAGAGTTTTACATCATCAGCGTACATAACGATGGAGCTTCCCCCCAAACTGCACAAATCAATGTCGTTAATATAAATTAGAAAAAGGATTGGTCCAAGAATGCTGCCTTGAGGAACACCACTAGAACATGGGAGGGATTTTGAGACAGCATTTTTGTACTTCACTTGAAAAGTGCGATCAGACAAATAGGACGAAATCCAATCACATACTAGGGAAGAAATTCCATACATACGAAGCTTATACAACAGAAAACGGTGGTTAACAATATCGAATGCCTTCGCAAAGTCAATATAGATACAGTCCATTCATGTAAAACAAAGAGAACCTCCAAAAATATTCAATTACATTACATTTGAAAGTAATGTTAAAAAAAGCAAACCCAACGGAAGCCACGCCCACTGGCGAAAAAATCGTTTCCAGTGCGATTTTGCACTAACTGTGCGCTTTCTGAACAAAGTTACGGTGTCGGGACATTGAATAAAATGCTCCCCATTTCTAAATTCCAATCACACCATAATTAATTATTTTGTGCGCGTGTTTGAAAACGTAATCATGCGATTCCCGTTTTTAGTGACCCTTTTAGACTTTGCACGCACATGTCAGACATATTTCTTATCAAGAAAACCGAACCATTTCCTCGCACTCTCGGTATATAGTGACCGCTGTTTGTATTGTTACAGTGCTTTAAAATTGCAACATATTTACAATGTACTTATTTTCATACTTATTTTATATTTCCTTAGACTTAGTGTGTTCATTATTGTATAGTTAGTTTAGTTAACATTTATACCCCAACACTGTGCATTCTCACCACAAATCATATTCGCTAACAATAGGTTGTTTGGAAGATTAAACAACATTACTACATAATTATTATTCTGGTCTTCTATGTCTCATCTGCTAACTTTGGTCCTTGACCCCGTCTGGTCAGCTGTTCTTTCACTATATGATCCCTACAATGAGAGAGCGCAAACGCTCAAAACACAATGTCAAACTATCACCCCACTTCGATCTTAATTTGCTATGTGAATTACTAGAAGTTGATATTTACTTATATTATAAATATATAAATAAATCTTTCACGCCACAAGAGCGTGCTCCTTTATTCAAGGACAATACATTGTTCAAAGCTCATGACTTACTTGATCGCAGCGGTCCTGAGTGTTAGGCGACGAGTTCCAGATAACAAATTGCTCGAACTCATTTTATTTATTGTTCATTTATTATTATTTAACTCTATTCATCTAGTTAGGATATTAAACACTCAAGCACACTTAATCTCAATGTTTTCTGTGGTTTATTGTGAAACAAAAGAAATCCATTTTTTGAGTTTACTGTAAATGTTTCATCTATCTAACGGTTATTACTGGAAGATGCACTACACTTGACTATTGTGTGCTTTTTTCTCTGACGGTTGACTTCTCGTTCTACAAAATCCAATTCTTCCACAGCTTTCTCTAAAGTATAACATAGAGCCACATATAACTTCTGTCTGCAAATGTCACTTGTATTCTATTTTAGTTCATATTCCTTTTTATTCTTCTCCTTCTTAAACGTCACTCAAAGTCCTAATACACTACCATTCTTATCTTTCTTCAGTATTTAGATTGAGCACATTTTTTTTATCTCAAAACGAGCCATTGTCTTTTCGTTCTAGTGTTTAGTGATTATTACATACTAGCTTCTAGTAAATATAAGATTTTCTTAATTAATTAATTCATTCATTGACTCGTATTCAAACAATGTTTATCAACTCCATGAGTTCGTGAACAATTTCTCTCCTTTCTTCAATATAATTCCTCGTTAGTGAGTGTACTGTATGAATTAGCATAATTTGATTTCCATAGCGGGACATATGCAAATTTGTATTAGCAGGTATGGATATGCAAAAACTAATCAAGTGTCTGGCAGTGGTTGCTAAATCAGTTATTTGTTGACGTTGATGATTTAGTCTGCAAAGAACGTCAAAGATTGTGCATAATTTAGTAACTTCCCTTTCATTAGGTTTTTAGAATCCAGTTGCACGCATATAGAAAGATATGGTCTTTCGTTGTTTATACCATACGATATGATCTTACATTGGAAACACTGTGCCCATTTCGTGACTGGTCTTTTTAGTCGAAAACCGTCCTAACATGTCCAGGCGCGTCCTGACACCATTTCCTGTGTTGCACTTACTCGCACCCAGTTTCTTTTGCAGAATGCACTTTCTAGTCTTTTTTGTTGACGATAACAAAAAAAAACTGGTTCCACTATGTGCATTTATTATATTGTATCTCTTGTGCTATGGTGCTATGGTGCTATTGTGAAACCCCTTACTCTTACTCATGTTTTATCGAAACCTCTTCCCTCTCGTGTCAGATATATCGTTATATTGTATATCGTTATTTTATCTTCTGTATATCTTAGTTATATTACAGAATGCGTGACAAGGCTAGTGGAAGCTTCGATTATGAATACTTGGAGAAACACCATGTTGCTGGATTCGATACCTACCGAGTAAGTAAGCTGAATTGATTCGAAACAATGAGAAAAGATAGCTAAGCAAATCGCGCTTATCTCATGCTACATACCCGCGAAAATCCGCGCGAGAGTGGCGTTGAAATGGCGATCATAATGTGCGCCGCGTGCACGCGGCTTCTCCAACCCGTGGACGCGGCTATTTCTATATTGACATCTTCGGTGCGTTGCTAGGCGGTTCCTTATAAATATCTTCAAAAGTTCTGTATGTTTAGTAAAGTTTTATATAATTTCAGTACAGCTGCATCGATAACAGTCCTATCTCCGTCTACGTGTCGCATCCCTTTTGGAATTTCATTGTTAAGGTGAGGGGTCTATCATATGTTTGAGCAAGTGGCGCAGTGGTGTAGAGTTGGTACCCAACAACCCAACCTTACGGTGTTCTACTGTGTGGCGTGGCACTAAGTGTTCTCGATGTAGAACTGTAGACTTTCGACGTCCTAAGACATTGTCATATATCTACCTTTTCAGTTCTATCCCCGTTGGTTGGCCCCCAATGTGCTAACTCTGGGTGGATGGGCCCTGGTGATGGGCTGCTTCTTTCTAGAGTCCTACATTGACTATGACCTCACTGCTGGATCTGTTGGTTCTAAAAATCCGGTACCTGGATGGTAAGCGTTTACTGCATTATTCAGCTAGTTACTGGCGGGGTCGTTTCGGCTCCACACTCCACACTCCACACGTCGTAACGGTCAACGTGAACTAGGATGCGGGGGGGGGGGTGTCCGCCAAAAGGTGTGCAATTGCAGTTGGCGCACTGTGGCTGACTTTGGGTGTGTGCACGGTATGTGTATGCGCGGTATGTACGCCACCAGTGCGCCTCACGTGAACCACCTCCCGCGCACCCCGTGCGCTTCCCCGCAGTGGCTGACCCTATTTTTCGTGCGTGAAGCTGATGTTGGGGACTAGACTATACACCCATAGTTCTTCTCTTGCAGGTTCTGGGTGATGGCCGCCATTTGCACCTTCGCCGCTCACACAATGGATGGTACTGATGGAAAACAAGCGAGACGGATTGGAGCCAGCGGACCGACAGGAGAAATGTGTAAGGGTTTCACCTACAGTTTTGTAGAGAGTATCACTTGAAAATAATTGGACTACATGCCTACAGGGCTCACTTCGGGGAGCGGGATGAAGGACTTTCCCATTGTTAATCATCCATTAAAATCGTCATTTCAGTCGATCACGGACTGGACTCGTGGTCAACGGTGCCTTTCACGATCACCATTTTCTCGGTATTTGGTCAAGGAGATTTCAGGTGGGACTTTCTATTTACCTTTACTTGGAGTTGTGGAATAGCCAATATGGTCACGCGAGGTAGTGACTGGAAGGAAACATAGAAAGAGAAGAATCTTTTATGTGCAGAGGAGGCGAGACGACGAGTTTCAGATGATTTTTTGCCCGAAGTCTTTATGCTACGGTCCTAGAGCCATGATATGGTATTTAAGGTAATTAAGTCTCTCTGTTTCAGTATCTCCCCCGTGCGCCTCCTTCTCGTGTTGATCAGTGTGCAGATGGTGTTCATCGTCACCCACTGGGAGAAGTACAACACTGGAATTCTCTTTCTATCATGGGGATACGATGCCAGTCAATATGTAGGCCTTTGTGGTACTTGCAGGGTGTAAGCCTAAGCCTAACCCTACTCCTACACATACGCCTAAGACCACGCCTACACCTACGCCCCAGCTTAAGACCACGCCTAAACCTAAGCATAAGACTAAATCCACGCCTATGCCTCAGTCTAAGACCGCACCCAATGCCTAAATGTAAGCCTGCGTCCACGCTTACACTTACGCCTAAGTCGAAGACTATGGATTTGCGACCTAGATGCTCCCCTTTAGACATGTCTACACTTCAAAAGTAAATGCTGAAATCTAAATTCCAGGGCCTTTGCTTCGTCTACCTGTGGACCTGGTACGTCGGTTTTGAGTGGTACAAGTTCTACGTGTTCGCCGGTTTTTCTTTCGCCGAGGTCTTCGAGATTGGATTCTACCGTAAGATTTACTATTTGGTTATGGGGTTTACCTCAAGATTTCCAGATGCTACGGTAGAGTTGAATTCTACAGTAAGACTCTTGAATTTATTTTCAGTTTGCTGCGCCATGTCGCTCGTCATGTCCGCGTACAATATGTGGTATGCGTACTGTGTTGATGGCAAGGGAAAACAGGTAAAACATTGTTTGATAGTTTCAAAAGTGTATTTAAAGCGGTTGTCTCGTGGTTTTGAGAATGATGCATGCCAGTCAACCGCGTTCGCATGCACCATACGAGAGATTGAGTACGTGAGACGCGTAACAGTACAACTTACCATGCAAAGATATGAACTCCTCTTTATTCAGACTTACAATCATCACCCATAGAATTAGTCATTTAGAATCCAGGGTCCCGTTTTTTTCTCGGGAGTCGGGGTACCATATAACTTTAACTCAGTTACTTCGGGTATGTACATTCATTGGACTCAACTTCCCCTAATTTCAGCCGACCTTGTACGAGGGTTGCCGTCCGATGCTGCCCATAATGGTTCTGTTCGGTTCGTCCGTCTACTGGGCGGTCCTCTCGCCCACTGCGATCTGTGAACAGGACCCGCGAATGTTCTTCTTCGCCATGGGAACCGTCTTCAGTAACATTGCCGTGAGTCTCAATACTTTGATTTAGTCAGTAGCCGTAGTAGATCTGACCGGGTGTGCCTCCCGGCTCTCCCGTGGGAGGGAAGAAGGATTTTCTGGGTTATTCGCTCCATGGTCGCATGTCCGCAGACAATAAATACACTTGCGTTTTTACTCCCGAGGTTGAGTGACAGAACAAAACAAGGCAACATTTTTACCTGTATTCAGATAGGCGTTAGTATTTCTTGGATCTAGATTAGTTGAGTCTTACTGTCTCGAACGATTACTGTGCTTGAAGCGAAATACCAGCCGGTTTTTGAAACGCATCTCAAATATCTGCATTCTTATGCGGTTATGCTAAGAGGGGTCGAATTGGGGTCTATTTTTTATTCTAATTTTTGCTCATTTGCATCTGATGCATAAGAAGGCAGGGGTACGCGATGCGTTTCAAAAACCGGCCGGTATTTCGCTTTAGCGTTAGCTGAGTTGATCGAGATTGGCTTGTCCCTCTTTTCTTCTAATTATGTTTTCTTTTCAGTGCCGTCTGATCATCTCTCAGATGTCGTCCACTAGGTGTGCTGTCTGGAACTTCCTCCTCGCTCTCTGGTGTCTGGCCGCTTGTACAGGGATCGCTATCCCTTCACTGGAACTTTACATTCTTCGTGCCGTGACCCTCGTCATTCTGCTCGCTCACGTGCACTATGGAGTTTGCGTGGTGAGTGCTTTTCGGTGTGTGCGCAGTTGATGCGCAGCGTGAGACTGGCACCAACGTCGCTAGGTTCTCGCAAAGTGCTGGTACTCGATGAACTCGCGGGAATATGGTGGGATTCTTGCTTAGGTTGTGCGACAATTTTAACCGCACATCGGGAAAGCTTCACTTTCCTTTTGGTAATTGGTAGAGTACTCAATTGTGTGTGTATAATGTTTATGCAATCGCGAGAGTATGGGCGTGATCTAGTGTAGTGGCATGGCTCTGGTTTGGAGGAATGGGTCGCGGGTTCACTTCCACCTGCGATGACTGTGATTTACGAAACCTTCGTTTAGGTCCGCCAGTTGTGCGCCCATTTCAAGATCCACGCCCTCGATGTGTCCTACTTGCAGAGTAAGAACCAATAGGATGAGGAGGAGTTGCTCACCGCTGATGAGATCGAGAAGGTCTAGCTTTGAATGCTGGATTAGAGGGAGATTGGCCGAGTGGGAGTGAGCGCTCCACAACTGGGAACGGTACGGGGGTTCGACTCCCACCCGCGTTTATGTGTTTTTACTTTTTTTGTTGATTTGTTGGTTTCCTCGCGCACATTTATTTGTTCTGTTGTGCCTTTTCTTTGTCAGCGCTAATTGTTGACATGGCTTGGGTTTTGTAAGGGCTTTGCCGCTGTGGCCATATGCACGAAGCTGGGAGAATGCTCCCAGCCTCCCGAGGGAGGTGAGAGTAAGGGTTGATCACGTGAATTAGTGAGACGTAGCCACCCGGGAGGTCGGAGAGTCCAGAACTTCGTGCCTATGGCCATTTCAGTATGTCTTGCTACGCAAGGCAAAGCAAGTACAGGTATTGTTTTAGTCGGGAAATTGTTAGCAGTGCTTTATTTTAGGGTTTTCTTTTTATCTATAGTTTATAGTAATGTATTTTTCGTATGGGAAAGTCCTAACAAGCTGGGGCTTGTACATATATAGCCCATATTGACGCTAACAATTTTTGCCTCTCTATTTAGTTTTCTTTCTTTCTTTTCTAATGATTTCCCTGTTTGTGTGTTCCTTTTCTGGCACTTTATGCTTGAGTTGAATTCCGTACAGCAAGAAATAGGCAAGGTTACGGCGTGTCAGCGGCGTAGAGAGAAGTGGGCGCCGCAGTGAAGTGGCGTACAAGTTGTGAGCCGGAACCGTGCCGCTTGCATACCTCTTGCCAATGTAATACAACGCATTTTTCACGCCAGCGTATTGTCTAGTGCTTCTTGTGTGCCGTTTCTACGCAGCTTGCACGCCAAATTTTTTTTCAGTGTAATAAGTTCACTACTGGCTCTTTTTAGTCATGGACTTTGTTGTGCACTAACAGATCGGCTTTAAAATTTTGTGCCACTAAAGTGTGCATTCTGACACGATTGTGCCATGAAAGTTTTTCTAATCTCTATTTTTTTGTTGCTTTTTTATGGTGACTCTCGGTAGAATCTCCCTTTTTACTTACACCCTTTGTCTTTGCTCTCTCTCTTCCTATTTGTTATCCCTAGCTTTTTGGATTGGGAAAACGTTTGTATTACCATCGTTTGAGCTTATTTTTCTGTTTCATAATTTGCCTACAATTACTATTACTAATTGTTGATAAATAATTATTTAATGAAGAGTTTTGATTGGTCTGATTCACATCAAATGCATGACGGTAAACACAAATTATTGAATTGATAGTAGCTACAGGAGAGCAGATAGCTTCGAAAGTTAAGAATTACACAATTATTCAGAAAGGTTTATATGGCAACGAGGTAAAACTAGTAGGCTTATTAGATCGCTACTTTTTCGAGTTGGGGCAGCAGGTAAAGCAGGTTGTTCATCACATTTTATTACTGTAGAAAAGAAAACTATGAATTAACATAATAGCGAAGGCAAAAAAAGGAAAACCCGTAGAACTATGAAAAAAAAACAGGTTGTAAATGGTAAATGTAGTAGAAATTTCAAATTTGTAACATAGAAACGCTAAGTAACTCAGGAATGGCACAATAGGTGAGGTATGTAGTTTGCTAGCACTAGCCAGTAAGTAAATGTCATAGCATTGTTACAAAAAATGTTGTTCAAAAGTGAAAGAACTCACTAGTTTGCGCGGCAAACAACTTTTTAGAGCCAAAGGCCAAAGCGACGCACGTCCGCAAGCACAGAAATTAGAAAACTTATGAACAATGAAATAATGTTCAAAAGGTCTTAGTTCTCACGTACGTAGACTTAGCAGAAGTTATCCAAGTCATTAATCAACATCAAAGTGTCTTAGTTCTCTCGTAATTAGGGCAATTAGCCTTCGCACAGCGAGTTCTTGCTGTGCTTCGCTGTAGTCACGTGGTCAGAGAACGTAATGAGGTCATCTCAGTTAGTCGAGTATATCTCTTCTGAATTTTCTCAGAAGAATAGCGCTTCAGGGAGCTGATGCGTCGGGGCATCTGGAAATTAGAAATTGTGCAAAGGAAAATTCTTCTTAAATTATTTTGCGCTAATGCGAGACGGCACACCTTTGACTCGTCTTCCGCGCTTGCTCTAAAAGGTGCGCCGCTTCAAAATGACGTGAGCCAACAAGAATTGCGCACCTTTCGCTCGCACTCTAGGAAGAGAGTTCGTCTCCCGGCGCGGACTAACGTTGTGAAACAACCGGCGAAGTTTTCCATTTAGATCGCTTGATATTTGCAGAATAGAGGATTTATTAAGCTTCTTGGACGCATAGAAAGACAACTGAAAAGTGAGTAAAGAACTAAAAAAACCAACATGTTTCAGATGTCTGAGACCCAATTGTAGTTCGCGTGCAATTCGTTCCCTCTGCCAGAATACTTGGGCGAGTGGATCGTAGACACTTCGATCACGGAGCACCTCAAGTATATTAAAATGTTTATTAAACCAGTGATGGCTTGGTGCATGGGAATGAGAACTACTGAACAAATATTAATTCTGTTCTGGAGCGTAACGTACATCATCCAAACATACAATAAACAAATACAAGTCAGTCCCTAACAAGAAAAGTAAGTAATTTCTTACAGTGAATGCGGCAAGTTTGCTCCCGGCACTGGGAGGAAGCAAGGGATGCATCAGACGAGGGGCAGAAGTTCTTGAACCTGGTTCCGTATCGGAGACCTGAAAAAAAGAACGATTACACAAAGAGAGCGGGAGAGAAATGCAGGGAAAGAGAGAATTATTGTTGACCTTATGATCAGCCCTGTATAGAGGAAGGAAGCGTCCAAATCTCATGGCAATGCGCTGTATGTGCGCTGTAATGGCAATGCGTATGTATAGCAAAGAGGAAGGAAGCGTCCAAATCTCATGGCAATGCGCTGTATGTGCGCTGTAATGGCAATGCGTATGTATAGCAAAGAGTAAGGAAGCGTCCAAATCCAATGGCAACGCGGTTGCGCGCAAAGCTCGCGCCGATAGAAGGCCGCGTGCGCGCCAACATCACTGGTATGGAGCTCACCTTATTAAGTGCCACAAATGCTCGCCCAATCATTCGGTCGCATCCAAATCTATCATGGTGAAGCAGTGAGACACAAAGCGTTGCTCCATAAGTGAAGAAACTCGTTTGCGGGATCGAACTGCAAAGAGAGTACAGACAATAAAAAGAGAGTAAGAGGGTACCAGTAGAGTCAGGTTAGAGGGAAATCATTATGGTAGACGAGAATTGTGGCCTCACTTCTCACAAGGACTGAATATTAGCGGTGTAATACCACAGAAAAGGGTTCGCCAGTATGTAGCAGCAGATTGTCGTTTTTTATGAGGAAATTCTCACATTTTAAATCCCTGGTTGAACTTCGGTTCACTGGTCCCTGGGACTGCACGGGTAGCCGTTGGAGGAAATTTATTCTGAAAAAGCCGTCTGCTTCATAATATGAACGTATATGTCACTTTAAAATTCGCAGTTCTCTCACTTATGATTAACCTAATAATTTTTTTTAAAATACAGTAGGCGCAGTTGTTGGCTGATACTGACCGCTGAACCTACCTCGGGGAAGATATTCTTCGGCAACAGCTCCAATTTGCAGACAACATCTTGGTTCTGAATACTTCGTCCGCTTACAGGAGAAGTCGGATTCATACTACTCAGACGGGCATCGCGCACTGAAATGAAATAGTGGAAGTTAGGGCTTATCGTGTTGGATAAGGGGGTGTTCTGCGTTAGGACTGAAGAAATCGTAACCAAGCATGTTGTCCAGTTTATTCACCGTATTTTATTCACCGTATACACAACATACCTGCCTCGACAGTTTATTTTATTGGCGAAGAATGATCACGAAAATAGAGAGGGGGGGGAGAGAGGGAGGAAGAGAGCTAGACAGGGAGACACAGAGAGAGAGAAATGAAAAGCGAAGAGATACTAACACATAAATATTCCCACCGTTGATCAAGAAGACAAGTTGATCATCGCAATCCTGTCTGATTGAGCATTCCTCACAGAAGTAAGCCGTCTGTAGACAGACGCTCGGCCCCTCCCATGTCCGATCTCCAATATCCACCAGCTCTCCGTAGTACTGTAGAATGAGGTCTTCGGTCGATTGACTCTGGAAATAAGGATTCGATGAACTGGTTAAAGTGGTATAACAGCTGGATTTCGACGTATCCTGGACCCTGTACTTCCATGTAGTGTATGAAAGTTGCTGCGCGATACTGAGCGAGTTTCAGTCTAATTATACTCATTTACATATAAAATATGGGCATGCAGTTGGACAAGATACGTTTAAAAAACTGAATACCCGCTCTAAAATTAAAGTTCGATAGCCGTATGGACTAAAAAATACTTACCTTGAGATGAAGCGTTTGATAGAATTCCGACTGAACTCGGGGACTTTCGAATATTTCACGGGCGAATCGCATTCCGTCCTGGAGAAATTAGAGTTTAGACTATGTTATAGTAGCACCCATCTCTGATCGAAGACCTTTCCCAAAAAATGGGTCCCTCTCGGAGCCCGTCCTTCTAAAAGGAGGGCGCCGAGGGATGGGTATGGGGTTTCGAGGTGCTGCGTCGTGCTGTTTGTATATAACGCGGCAGTATGCGCAACAAGCCCGCATCAGTGCCATACGTGGGCCAACTGGAATTGCACACGTCTCGCGCATCTCTGCACACCCCCTGAGAAAGTTATCAAGTCAATGTAAGGTTAGCCAGAAGACAGACTTACATATATCCTTCGATAGTATTCGTGCAATTGATAGTCTTTGAGGCTCTTCGCAACTTCGTGTTCAAAACAAGCGTGCAGTTGACGACAAGCTCGCTGAAAACAAAATTATATTTAAAGAAAGTCAAAAATTTGGGTAATCGTTAACACCGCAACGCGGCAAATGACCTTGCGGCGACGCACAGCTTTCTTGCGCCAAAACGGCGCTGCGTACAACTCTGTTTTGCCAAAGTTGTCCCACCTTGAACCTCAATTCATTGAGTTCCGAGCGTAATTCTTCCTTGATTTTCACCATCTTTTCCAGCACGTTGTCCATGTTGTGAAGGGAGGCGTCGATGCGGTCGCGAACATAAGAAGCCTGAATTAGTTCAGTATCAGGAATACATAGTGGTACTCCTGAAAATAATGACCGAAAGAAACGTTTTTACTTTTAATTATACTTCTGAATATAGATGTGTACAGTATAAATCCACCTAGTTCATAATAATAATAATTTATTACATCAAAGAGATGCGCACAAAAGCCAACACAGAGTAAAATGTTTGAAAAACAAATGAGATCTATTGAAAGGAGATAAGGACACAAAAGTAGGATCTTTTTTGGGACTTATAACAAGAGCGTGTATTAGCCGAGCACTACAAACCCAGTAGCTGGACACTATCGGACACTAACACACATAAGCGTGCACAGACCCAGGGTTACGTCAGTGGCTAAATTCATACTATGCAACAAAGTTACGGATACCTGAACCATAATGAAAAATTAGGAACCCGAAGCCGCAGTTTATATGTGCGAAAGTGAGCTTCGCCTGCATTCTCAAGTTCCTATACACAGGAAACCGAAATAATTGCCGAAACCACAGAAAAACGGTAGTTGGCCCGGCACCAAATAATTTTTTTTCTCTCGAAAAAACATCTGGTGACTGGTTCGTCACCATTTGGTGACCATTTGGCTTTCGATGAAACTTGGTCATCACATGGTCAAGACATGGTCGGCCCACGAAAAAACAAGTGAACCGTTACCGAATGGATTCACCCATTTCTTATAAACTTATAGAACATGGAACATGGGCACATGGGGACTTCGTCACTCACAAGTGTTTTCCTATATTCCTTTCCATCCAGACATAGTTGTCTTGCCAATTGCACGGTCATTTCCCGGCGTTTTGCACAAATTCGGTCGACAATCTTGTCAGCAAAAACGTCGATTTGCTAGAAATATTGCAACTCGTTAGGTTAAAAAGGTTAAGATTAGACCCGTCTTCGCAAGAACTGAATACATGAGGAACTTGACATGGGGTATCTAGGAAGGAAAAAGAGACTGCGCACATGTGGCACTCGTTTTGGAGGTGCGCAATAAGTGTGCCACAGACAGGAGAGCCAACTATGAACTATGAACAATGAAAAGAAATTTCTGACACTTTTATAGCTCCTCAGCATTGATTCGACCGAGGCAGACACATGATCCAATTCACTAGGGGACACTATTGATTGCACCCTCTGAAACGAAAACAATCAGTGCTGGGAACATTCACAGATAAATCTAAGAGACTTCGCCGCACATTTTTGGCGTATTAGTGGCCATCTCTCCACTGCTGACGACTGCGCTTGACAATTTCGCCTAAAGCGCGTCACATGTGAGCCAACAATCACTCGAGATACTATTTACTCGCGTTGAGGCTATGCTTTGACAACAACCCGTCCTCCATTTATGAGGTCGGGTTAACGAAAAAGCATGATAGTCTTTCGTGAGCCTGGCCCTTTTATATTCAAAGTGTAGATCATCGTTTCTCACCGGCCAATCCACGTATTTCTCCCAAGTTTCCTCCAAGAAGTACCAGGCATGGTCAATTCCATTGACTGCACGGACACAACGACAATAGGCGGCAGACGTCGATGCAGGCTAAATAGGGAGGCTTATATTTCACATCGGTTCAATTACCCAAGTTTGAGATGTAGTCCTGATGATCGCCTGAGGTATTTTGGCTACTTGATGGGGACTGAAGCTGACAAAATGTTACAGATTTACGAAGTAGGTAGTACCATTGGATTGAACACGCCCTTCTCGTCCACAAGGCCGACCTTGGATTCGACGTACAACTTGCGAGCATAGTCACGGAGGTTTTCACAGAGGATCTGAAGTAGAAGACGCTAATGAGAAAGAGAGATAGAGAGGGAGAGAGAGAGAGAGAGAGAGAGAGAGAGAGAGGAGGAAGCTTCCTTGGCTTTACAATCAGAAATAAAAAAATTCTCAATTTCCCTGGCTAAATCATCGACAGAGAATGAATACTCACATAGATCGCCTTCAAAGTAATGAGGACAACGTTATTCGAATCCTCCAATTCCAGCATGACCACGTCTTCTGATAGAGTTGTCTGCACAACTAGAAAGTTGTACAGTCCGGCGGGTTTCGGACACTCTTCATTCTCGCGGCGCACATCTTAATTGGTGAACTTTTAGATTACACTTTTGCGGGGTTATCCGCAGCGCCGCGGAGTGGTGGCCCCTTTTTGAGCGGCAGAATAAAGCACGGAGAGTGTGCCAACTTTTTCTGAACCATAATATAAATTAGGAAACTTTTTAAAGACAGGCTCACGAGGAAACCATTGAAGTGAAAAAGTACCATCTTCCTCTAGAGATTTCGCCTTTTCAACTCTTTCTCTGCACAATTCTCTCCAACAAATTGTCCAGTGCACAAAACATTCGGAGAACCAAGATTCCCGGTCGTCGAGGTTAGGAGGCACGACACTAAAACAATGAAAATTTTAAATCACCTACACAAAATAAGCAGAAATAGCATTTGTATGTTCTCTCACGGATCTGAGCTAAAAGAGTAAGCATTTAAAGCACATAATGGTCTCAGCAACTAAATAGAGCGCGCAGGCAGAAGAGGTTTTCGCAACGTTCCTCCACACAATACTCAACTGTCGATGAGCTATTCCCCTCGAATATATCACCAAATATTCCACTATAGCCATATCTACCTCCTTTTGGACGCAATTTTCCTCAGGTTTCCGAGTGCTCTGAAGCAGTACATCGTATTGGATGAGAACTGATGGAGGAGTTCGCTGTCATGACAGTTGAGCGTCTCGGTTTCATCACCACGCGAGATTATATGCTCAGTCTCAGCCTTGAGAATGCGAAGAGTTGTCTCTTTGAGCTGGAAGAAAATGTATTTTAAAGCGATATAACATCCAGCAAATATATTCCTATGTATCTATGCTGTGCTAACAGGGTCCTTGCTAATTTCACTATGGGGACACAGTTATTCCGCATGCGTTTCGATAGCCGGGGCACCTGGCAATATGAATGGGTCTCATGTTACAGGACATATATTACGGTAACGCATTTTTTGTGGACTTACGACTGATATGCCGCAAGCTCGCCAAAGTTCTTGCAAGTTACTTTCAAAATTGACTCGAAGCTGACAAATCTACATATTAATTAGGGTATTACCTACCGGTATATCCAAGGTCATCAGTGCCGACTTTATATAGTCGATTGAGAATTGATTGAAGTAGATACAGTATGTCTTATGCAATGTGTGCAGTGACTTGTTTATGTCCATAATGAGCGTGCACAACTCGTGAGCGTTGAGGCCCGGGGCTTTGAGTTTCACCTAAATGGAGCAACTATACGGTAATTCTTCCAATTGTTAGCGTTTATCGCGGGTGGAGGCGGAGTCCCTATAATATACGGTACGGTGTCTTGAGCTGATGGAATACATAAATAGGGTTCAAGGAAAACCTTATGTCAACTTGATTCAATGTATAAGCGTTACTGATCATTTTTTCTCGTTTTTGACGTCATTTTCAGCTCATCCATTGGTTTTTTTTTTGCTGAGCATGATTGATTTTTTTTCTGTATATTCAATAAAACCACATAAAGTAATGAGTGCTCACATCACACCAATTCTTCACACTGTCCACTATTAACTGATCGAGTTTGGAGGCTAGGTAATGCCCGGGATCCAGTGTAGGATGTTCACTCCATATGGGAAGCACGCATATCGAAGCTATCGTTCTAAAATAACGAAGTTTCTTGTAAGCTGGCTGCAAGCTTAAAAGCATTGCCGAGGTAAGCAGTTGTGCTAGTTTATGTGACTTTCGGGAGGAACCGCGGCTGTTACACTACAAGTGAGCCGTAGGTGCGCCACAAGTGAGCCGTTGGTGCGCCACCCCCGTTTTGTGCGCGACGTATTTACTGTGTTTCTCGCTGTATATGAAAAACAAACCTACTTGAACTCCTGTTGTAATTTACTAATATCCTGACCATTCGAGGGCGGGAACAGAGATAATTCGATAGAATTTTCGTAATGATCGTCAATGCTGCTTGTCACGCAGGAGTAGAGATGGCACATCGTCGCTGACTTAATAAAGTGGCTCTAACCATAATGTAAAGCGGCATCGCATGCGGTTTTTAAGCTATTGATGCATTGATGCATGAATCTCTCAAATTGTGTGAAATCTGGCACATAGTGAACAATATTGGTTAAATTGGTATAACGGCCGGTTCCTGACACGTATGTTGGACAACTTGGACAACTACATTCCCATACGTTGCAGACAAACGAATATAATTACAATAAAAATCGCGCAGTTATTTGCATGCACTACCTCTACATACACTGCCCAATATACGTTCCAAAAACCGGTTGTTATGCCGCTTTAATTCTCTTGTTAGGTATTGAATGGATAGTTCAACGCCTACCATCTCTTCTGAGGATGTTGCCAATCCAGGCTCTTGTACTGTCTGTAGACTTTTTAAAGTGTTGAGCACTGCCACATCGGTTAACTCAGCAACGTTGTAATCCCAAACGAGGAAGACACTCAGTACCCTGAAAGTTGATCAGGTATGAATCAATCAGGGCTGAGTGATTTTTTTCTTTCAGTAAGTCATCATCATCAATCACTGATAATGTCATCATCAATCGCCTTTTCCTATCGAGGCATGAGAGTCAGGCACTCTGCTACGTCGGAGTCAGGCTTTCATCTAGGTCCGATGCAACTGTCGCTTCGTGGCAACCAAACAAATGCCCAGCGGTTGCTTACCTTCTATATATGGGAATCTAGAGTCAACAACTTTTACACTACAGAATGAAACGCTGTTTCCAGTATCTGACTTGCGAAAGCCTGCAGTTCTGTCATATAAAAATGTAGCATAACTTTATATCGAAACCATTCTCACAGTGCTTTTAGAAGTGACGGTGGAAATTCATAAAAGATGAACGTCAAATGTAGGATAGCAAACGATTCTTCCGACCGCAGTTCACCGTCGTAAATTTTTGGCTGAAAAGGTATTTCTGCATTTGATAAGTGTATGACTCTTAGCAATCACAGTGAATTATTGCGGAATACAGCGTCTGACATATGTTGCAAAACTGGCTTACGTATACGGCAAAACGTATACGGCTTTACCTGATTTCTATAGTTCCCGCCCCGAAAAGACTTTTAGATATAATTGAAAAGCAAGAGATTTACCAAGTACGAAGATCCCTCAAATTCGTGAATTGTCCTCACAAACTCCAATAAATCTTCGAATTCCAAGCTGGGAAGTTCTTCGATATTCGGTTTTGGACACTAAACAAATGTTGTATTTAATTTTTCGTATATTTAATGAGGGAGGCCGACATCAAGAAAGTGCAAGATATATGATAAGCATACGCATACAAATCCCTTTTTCTTGTCACATATGAAATAAAAAGCTCGCTTATGAAAATATTCTTGTGCTCGACTGATGAGGCCTATTCGTAAGAACATTGATAACAGAATTAAACCCCATCATTACTTATTCCTTAGTCTTACCGTAAGGCTTGCCTTTAGCTTAGCGTTTTACTGTTAGTCTTACCGTAAGCTTCATGACTGCGTTATATGACCGTCCCTTGTAGGTAAACGTCTTCTTTATTGGTTCGTCCAAGTGCAGGGAACTTCCTTTGATACACTCATTCTCTGCACTTTTATCCGAGATGACTCTGTAAAACCCTAATTTTAAAGTGGTGCGGTACATGTTTTCTTTGCGAAACGCATACCTGGCAATCCCCCTTTGAAGCCACTCACGTATCGTGGTGGATCTCTTTTGTCTAGCAAACTAACGATAAGTGAGTCTTGAAAAAAACGATGTGCAACTTTTATTGGTTCAGTTATATCTTTTGTTTCACAATGAGGTGTTTGGCTAAATGGTACTTCAGAAAATAAGTAATACCGTCTGAAAAGCGAGTTTCTTCTCAAAACCGCCTTCGCGCTTTGACCGTTCATTTTCACGAGAGCACATCGAATGTCGACCTCTCTTGAGTGACCGAGCTCACTAAATGAAAGTTTACCAAGACGGGTGATCCAAATGCCTTACAGATTGCAGACTACAGGGTGGTTGAAATGGTCTAAAAATGTCTTACATACATGATTGACATGGGGGTCGAAATGGCTTACAGGGTGGTCCACCTTACAGGGTGGTCCAAGAGACTAACACTGTCACAAAGTATGTGCACGGAGGTTGCTACTGATAATGGTCAATGTTTACCCACACTTTGTACATTTCATCGCAGTTGAGTGTTCGTTGTATGGTCTTCTTTCCACTGAAATCATAATTGGCAGTTGGAAATTGGAAATTGAAAATAAAATATACACATAAGAGGAAATACCGTGTCGAGTAATGAACCATCACGAGAACGTGACTTTTCCCCAAGAAGTAGTAGCAATATACAACGTTATATTCAATGGGCACACAGTGAACAACAAAATTACGCTGGGAATGTAAGCTCATAAATAAAACAAAAATAGATTACCTCTCAACAAAAATCTGCAGATTTTCTGTAGCTCCGAGATCATGAGCAGTAACTTCCAGCACAAACTTTCGCTGAAATTTTAGGAGACTCGTGGGAAATGTGGGAAGTCGTTTTTGGTGACGGTCCCTTTTTTTCACCGGCCAAATTATTTGGTGAGCACTGTGTTAAATTCGTCTAACATTGCCATTTTACGAGTTCTTTTGCGGGTCAAATATATGTTTCTCAGCAAGGATAATGTCAACACTTGTGGCACCCCTACACCAGAGAGCCAATGACTTAGTTCTTCAAGTTTAAAGCCAAATAGCGGCCGGTTTTTGAACCGCATCGTGGAAAGCTCCATTCTTATGCAGGTGGGCTATAAAAACAAGTTTTACTCACATATTTGTAGCATTCATGCAGCAATTTACGGTGCTTATCCCAGGAGAATTTGAAGATCTGAAGCAAAAATAAACATTAGCAAAAATGGTAATAACGACTGCAGTGAGACTCCTAACAACCAATCACTGTGAGGTAGACGCGGTAAGCATAAATGGTTACCAAACAATGTTCAGTGTATAGTATACTTACAATTAGTGTAACTTATTCTTTTTTATATGTATGACTGTGAAGTTTTGCTCATGGATTTGTTAGTTAGGAAGTTCTTAGTACACGGGTATTCTCACTGTATATAAGAGCTGTGCAAGTAGTTATGTTTCTGATCTGGCGTATTTTTGTGTTTTGTTACACACTTGTCATGGTTACCTGACTCGATGGTCGCGCGGCGCCCCCCGCGCGGCGAAAATGGTGCGGCGGAAATACGGCGCACCCACCGATTTGAGACTAGTGGGAGCAGGGGATGGAAGTGGGATATACAGAGGGGTAAGGTAGGCAGTAAGAGTAATTTTAGCTTTAGGTAGAAAACTGTTGAAGTTGAAACCCACATTTCTAAGATGATTTAACAAATGATGGCATCTATCGGTATCTTTCGTATCAGTATGAGAATGAAGAATGGCGGTCACCACTGCTCTATAACCGTCATTTCGCATTCTGAAAGGAAATATAATTTTTTTCAGAACTCTTTTATTCGTCCAACAAGAAGAATGCCACAATATCACATTTAATTGTATTCCAGGCGTGATTCCTACGTATTTAACTCCTCTTATTAGTGCTACAGTTACTAATTAAATAACTTTCAATAGTTTTTGTTAAAACTTTAAATCCTAACGACAGACAGACATGCAATTTCGCCACGCACAAAAAAAAGTGGCGAAATATAAAGAAAGATCAAAATGGTTTTCACTTTCGATAGTCGTGAATATAGAATATAAGCACAGAATCAATTTAAAACAAGTGTTACGTGACCAGATATCGGTTGGAAATTACCAAACAATTCAAAACAATATAGTTGAAAATAAGTTTTCACTCCTACTGACACCGTTAAAACAGGCTGATTAGCAAAGAAACACCTGAGAGTTAGAAGTTATCAGAGCTTTAAAATAAATCAATATTGCCCTCTTGAAACTGAAAAACGTATTCCTCTTTAAAATACGTCAGATAAGATAGTGCAAAAAGGCTGACAAAGTCGATAAAGCATCGTGTTTCATGGACAAAAATCAGATTTTTTTTGT
Source organism: Pelodera strongyloides (assembly GCA_036852015.1). Lineage (NCBI taxonomy): Eukaryota > Metazoa > Nematoda > Chromadorea > Rhabditida > Rhabditidae > Pelodera > Pelodera strongyloides. The sequence goes on from JAANDG010000228.1 coordinate 141,748, forward strand.
TCTTCTAATCATCAAAGCTCAAAGTTAAACAAGCAATATGAAAAGAATGTCGTTGTGACGTGACGTTGGCGAAGTTTAACGTGGTATGGCATGTGGTTTTGAGCCGTTACAACCATGTGCTATTTTTTCTGCATTCTGAGCCTGAATACTGTGGCACAAGGTATGTTACACGTTTCACAAACCACATGCAATAACGCTTTAAAATCTAAGCCCGACAAATACACAGGATGTCGAAGGTTTAGTAAAACAGGACAACACTCGATTCATAGAGCAAACAAGACGGGGAGCTGATTTAAATTTCAAATTCAAGATGACGTATTGCAAAACGATCCCCCCTCTTATATAAACACGAAAGTTAATTATTATTCGAATAATGGATGATGATCTTTGTAATCTTATATAAAGAACGTTTAGAATGATTTTTTTTATGTGTAAAACAATTTTTCGATATAGATTTTTTTAGAGAAGCTTGAAGGTCTAATGAATATGCTTATTTTTTGTATTATGTGATTCCACAACGTGTGGAAATGTGGAACTTACTTTTTTTTTTACTTTTTTTGTCAGTTTGGTGTGCATACACTTATCCTTCCCATCTTAGAATTTGCATAAGTGGAGTACTGTATCAGTACTCGCATGTAAATTTTTCTCGCTCACTGTAGAATTCTGCAGTGTTGTCATGCTCGAGACAGAACACTGCACAAAGGGGGCGGGGCCATATTTTTCACGTGCATATTTTTCGGGCGTGCGAAAACAAGTTTTCGATTTCGGTTTCTCGGCTTGTATTGTTGACCTTTTCGCAACTGATCACTATTTTCCGGGAATTCCCTTTCATCTTACCAGTTAGTATGCTTCCGAGAAGGGGTCTGAGCACAACTGCCTTAAAAATGTCGTTATTATTGCGTTATTCCCATCCATTTTATTTTGACCAAACATTTGCATAATGGAGCTATTCTTTGTATTTAGTGTCTTTATGTACGATGTTGGTAGTTGTCTGAGATTGCTCACACACGACCCTATACCGACAGTATTACGCACCCCGTAACATTGCCATTGCGTCATTTTTATATTTTTTTATCTCTTCTTTGTTCGAGTAAAATATATCGAACCAACCAACCTTGATGATATTTTGCTTTATTCGTACTAATCATCACTTACTTAAGATGCGTCGTCCGAGTACCGTGCTTCTCATTGCACGGAGTCTTCGCGATGTGGAGCGACGTGCCTTCAGATCGTCTGTCATACTGTCATGCGACGGGACAAAGGTATGAACCTTTTGTTATTACTTGGGGAGCTTCACCATCTTTGAAAAAGTTATAGATATTCAGCCATATGCGTTAGTAGGGAGCTTTGTCTTTGGACCATTTCATATAGCACATGGTTGTCTTGAGCAGTGTTTTTTTATTTAGACTTTTAGACATTAAGTACCACATTAGTAAATAACTTGAAACCAATACGTATCGTAACTCACACTCACATGCAACTCCAGAAAAATTCCCTTATACCATTTCTTGCCCGGTTGACCTCTTGGTTGTACCCATTTATTGAGCACATGCACCAGCGACGAGCGACTGCGACCTTGGCCTTGGGGTTATTCTCCTGTATTTCTATCCTTTTGTGTCTGTGCGTGTGTCTCTCTTTTTGATTTTACCGTGGTATTATAAGAAACTATTTCCTTTGTCTTCAAACAGTAAATGATAGTGGGAAATACTGATATACTAATATAAACTTTATTTATTATTCATTTTATGATCATACTGCCAGTTGGCGATTAGGTCCTATTCTTATTTTGCAACATTGCTCTTTTTTTCCCACCCCTAACATAGTGTTCATCTGGAGGCTTCCCTTGAAGCTTAAATGACTACGAGTTTAAATTATTTATTAAACTTAGTTTGTTCACTTAGACGGTGAAGTAGGTAATTAGGTTATCGGTTTATTTGATCATAATATGACGGGGAATTAGTGTGAATGCTTAGACACCCATGATATTCTCGTGCGAGCTTGAAGAATGTATAATCTGGGACTTTCACTTTAAATTATTACCGGCAAACAAGGAAACAAGTATATGATCCATCATTTTTTTTTTTGTCTTAATTTGGTCATCTGTTTGAGGAATTGTGTTTTCTCTATTTCACAGTTTTTTTCTTTCTCACACGTGCTTTCTATCTATCTGTCTTTTATTGGAAAATGAAAAAGCGACACATGGAAAGGAAACTGAAGTGCTTGTTTTGATGAACCTTGCACCGATGTTTTAAGAAAATCATGGGACTTTTCATATTATTATTTCCTATGGGAACTGTTTGCTAACCCAACGACAACCGACGAATTATATGCTACTTTCTCCTTTCTCTTCATCACTTCATTGTGATGCACATCCTGTGGTGTTATTTAATAAATAAATAAAATTATGTGGCATTACCGCATTCGTTGAAAATGAATACTTTTGATCAGGGGCTCTTATTTAGACTTAGTTATCAGGAGATCTTTCTGGAGAAAACTGACCATAGATGAAGTCAAAATTTCCAATGCTATACTGTGCTACGATGTAGCTATCAGGTTCTAGCGTTTATTTATTTATTCCTGAAATTATTAAATAAGATAATAATTTCAGGATGGCGATATCACCCATATGCCACCGAATAAGGCGGCACGCAGCTACGGCAACTGCAAGGATTGTGGACGACCGTTGAGCAGTGCACCCACAAAAATGCGTTAGTTTTTTTTACTTGGTTGTAGCCTCCGCATCTGGTTAGATTTCCAATTCCTCATTGAAAATGAAATGTAAATAGTATTTTCTGTTAGAGTGCATAGCTTCTATGTGATGTTTTTTATATTATATTTTCATTTATACGGTCGCAAGAATCGAACATTATCTGGATACCGTCATAATAACCAAAGTCGCTTCTCTTTGCTATTAATGTAGTGAATAAGTGAATTGTAACACATAGCTAGTACACACACTTCAATGTCGCCTTGTGAGGGTTTTTCATCATTACTCATTAATTGTTTTCCCTCTAGCCACTCATCGCTACCTGCATTGTGAGAGTTGCCACAAAGTCTATGTGGGTGGCGGGTCGGAGGATCAACAGAATAAGTGGAATCTATTGAGAGCGGAACAGAGAAAAAGTCCACCGTATCCGAGTCAGGTGAGCTATCAATTTTAACCTTTTTAGTACTTGCACATTGTGTTGTGTGGAGAATTTTGAACTGGTGATGGTGACTGTTGCTGAATCTGTATCTCCTGGGTGCGCTAGGTAAAACGTTTATTCTGTGCTTAATAACAGCGCACATAAGGACAAAGTGTAAAATCAAATAATCAAAAGTAATGCCCAATCGGGTTATCGGGATGAGATACCCGGTCACTTGTCACCTGCAAAAACATTACCTTCAACCTTCGTACATATGTTTAGATAGCCGATTATTTGGATCGTTTTGTTGTGGGACAAGCAAAGGCCAAGAAGACCCTGGCTGTTGGTGTCTATCAGCATTACCGTCGACTGGAACACAACATTGAGAACAATGCACAATCAGTACTGAGCATGAGTGTGAGTCAGACGGCGGGAGCAACGGATCAGAAAGTACCCAGAGGAGTTCTTTATCAGGTAACGAGTTTCCCTTGTGATTGGCGTATAAGCACATTGCTTAGGCTTAGCGTTGCTGTTTCTTCTCATTCGAAGATTGCAGATACTGGATACTTTCTAAAAATGTAGTTAACTGGAACGAACAGATTTATTGTAAATTTACCGTGTTTTATTTGTTGTACTCTTTGATCTTTGTACTTTATTAATTGTTAACTGGGACGCTGGCGTTTGCAATTAGTGCTATGTCAGTGTATATAATAAGTTTTAAGTACGTTGAACTCTAATAATTGTTTTAATACCTGATTAGTGATTGTTAATTTAGGATGAGCTTCGTGTCCCCTCAAGCGCTCAAGTCCCGTATATGGGTATGCAAATGGGTCAGATGAACCAGATGGGAATCCATCAACAGAACCAACAACCGCAACAACCACAGAAGAGAGCACCGCCAGTGTTCAGAGGAATTCCGGAGAAGGTGCGGGGAATTATAGTTATTTTATTAGATATATTGGTTTATTATTGGTGTTATCAAGTAAAATGATTGGTTCTTTTGTGACGTATAATGGGTTTACTGATTAGTGTGTCATTCATCAATGTAGTGCTGTTGTAATTTGCGCAAAGTGACTGAAGTGAAACATGCTTCAAACTTTGAATATCTAAAGGCTATAAAGGAGAGCCGGAAGTGAAATTCGATTATCCGTTGCACGTTTCACATAAGTGTGCATTTTAAAAAGTCGCCTTCATGGTTTCAAAAAGTGTTTATTTGGTTGTAAGAGATTGATTTCAGTGTAACTTACGTATATTTTTGGATCATGCCTTACATAATCTTACGGCTGACTTACTCGTAATATTGTTCTTTCATGATTTGTGTGTTTCTATTACTTATTGTTGATATGTTAACTTATGATGTTTTATATTATAGGATGAAACAGTCCGTCTCGAGAAGTCCAATGTGCTACTGATTGGCCCATCGGGAGTGGGAAAAACGTTCCTCACACAGACACTGGCCAGAGTACTGGATGTGCCCATTGCTTTGTGTGATTGTACGTCGATGACACAGGTAGGACTGCATTGTAGTTTGTTGTTTATAGTATTTATTTCACGATATATAAATATCTCTAACGAAGTAGCGTCTGAGCTGTGTCACGTATTTTCTAATTCAGTTGTAGATTTTTTCCAAGGACTGCATTGTAGTTTGTTGTTTATAGTATTTATTTCACGATATATAAATATCTCCAACAAAGTATCGTATGAGCTGTGTCATGTATTTTCTAATTCAGTTGTAGATTTTTGTATATTAGTAGCAGAGAAAGGTAGGCGTAATCAAGGTGCTGAAAATGCTTTGAGTACTTTCTGACTGTAGCGTGTTGCTGATGCTGATGTAAAGTAGCTTTCTTTGCTGGATATCAGGATGTTCCACTTTTTTATAAATTCGCTTGATGAAAGTATTGAAAATTGAATTTACAGGCCGGATATGTGGGCGAAGACGTGGAGTCGGTCATTCAGAAGTTGGTACAAGCCGGAGCAGGTGGAAAAAACAACAGGGAATTGTATTCCTTGATGAGATGGACAACTAAGAACCTCATTTCCTCCTCCTCGCTCTCTCTCTCTCTTTGAAAGCGCGCATCGCGAAAATAACAGTGTTTCTTAGTAATTGAGCGAGCGGTAAATGGCATTGTTACAAAATAAACGGAGAGACAAGCTTGGCTCATTTATATAGAAAGAGACCGAGCTTGTTGATGATTTCCGCCCTTTTCAGATTGCTGCAGCCAATGAGGGACACTCTCATGCTTATAGAGACGTGTCAGGAGAGGGTGTACAACACGCACTTCTCAAACTGGTTGAAGGTGAGTCTGTTGTCTGTGTTATATTGCGTTTACGCTTTGGGTCGGATTCATAATTTAATTTGAGATTTGAGCGCGAGTGCTGCTCCTTCAATTAACGTATGTTCAAGTCGTGGAATTTTGTCGATCTTGGATCGGGGTCCAGTATTTGATGGCTAGACGCTATACTAGACTTCTTTAACCTATATTTATTCGAATATGATACTGTGTATATTTTATGAGACATTTCCCGCTGTTTCCATTTTATCAGGTGCCTTTGCAAGAGTTACAGGACCTATTTCTTGTGTTAAAGCGAAATGCCAGCCCCTTTGGAAAATTTGCGTGTGATAAGCAAATCCTATGTATCCTATGCTAATTTTGCGCGATTGCCGTGGACGATCGTACAAAATTAGCATAGGATACATAGGATTTGCTTATCACATGCAAATTTTCCAAAGGGGCTAGCATTTCGCTTTAAATGTTACATCATCCCCATAACGATTACAGGAACCATTGTGAATGTGAAGAGCGGACGTAAAGGAGTTGGAGCTCAACAAGATACTGTGCAGGTGAGGACTTTATTTTTTTTGTAAAAAGTCAGACTGTCAAACAACCTATAGGTGCGGTAGTAGTAGTAATAAACAACGGCGCATTGTTGTTGAGACCGTGAAACATGGCGTTTTCGTTTCCTAAGATTTTGACCGAATCTGTGTGACGTGTGTGAACGGTGAATCTCCTGTCACGTTTTGCGATATTATTTAGAATCTTATTCATTAACTTTTAATTATCGATTGTGATATCTACTATTGATCGTGCGCCTATGGCGCTAAGGCCGAAGATCATACGAAGGAGAGGGTGCCGATTAGGCTCTGGTCCTCAGGCGCGCAGCGCGGAAATGCGTAGCCGCCTCCGCGGGAAAAGAATCGCAAAATACTTTTGGTTAGGTGTAAATGTTCTTCTTCATCACTTATTATTCTCGTAATAGATTGATACGACCGATATTCTCTTTGTGGCATCGGGCGCTTTTTCCAATTTGGACAAGATTGTCGGAAGAAGACTCGACAAGAAAACTCTTGGATTTGGTGAGTTCTGCGTTTAAATTATTTAATTGAGTTCTATTTACAAGCGTGTTTCTTTGTTTAAAGGCAATATTAAAAGGATAGTGTATAGAGGACAGTGATGATTGTAAGGACATAGTACCATAGTACTGCATGGACATCCTAAAACCTGGAATGGGTTTGCGCTATTTGATGTATTCATTTGATTGTTGGTTCTCAATCTCAACACGTCTTCGGTTATTTGAATTGAACTGATGTGTGATTTGTTCAGGTTCATCGCAAGGCGAAATGAGAATTACCGGAGATGACATGGAATCGGCAGCCGCCAAGAAGAGAGACTCTCTTCTGTCACAGGTAGAGATTACAATCTGATTTACTTGCTGTGTACCTCTTATCCAGTATAGATTGTTCGATTGTCTTCGTCTTATTTTACTTTACGGTATACTGTACTTGAGGTTTGGAATTTTCTATATGTTGCGGTTACTCTGCTTATAGTGACTACAGTGTTGTTTCTGCTGTAGATAGTGAGAGCTCCGCAAAATAAACAGACGAGTGATAATATACCTGTCTCTTCATAATTTCATATCATATAAGTCTGAAAAATGAAGACAGGTTGTTTATACCAGGCTACCTACCACCTACATGTCCAGCTTGCACCTCCTATCAAACTCTCACCAATCTTTCTCCTTTCTTACAGGCTGACCAAGGAGATCTGATCCAGTTCGGAATCGTCCCCGAATTGGTCGGTCGTTTCCCAGTACTCGTGCCGTTCCACTCGTTCGATCAGCAAGTAAGTACAGTATTTTTGCTTTGCGCGGCACAATTGCGCCTAATTATATCGTTTCGTTATGGTACTGTATGTTTTCACGGTTACGGCAATCCCAAGAGACTTCATATGTGTAAGTTTTATGTATAAATGAGCAACATGTTGTATCATTATGATTGTATGTAAGTCGTGTCTTTCAGATGTTGGTACGTGTCCTGACGGAGCCACAAAATTCATTGATCGCTCAGCTGAAACTTCAGTTCGCCATTGATAATGTGAGTGTTTGTTTGCTCTTCGTGTAATACTAATTGCAAGCACACCCATTCAAATACGGGTGTGAGTTACAAAAATACAGGTTTTGGGTTGTATGGTGCATTTATCTTTGAGGGTACGATAAGTGGCAATAAGTAATGTTAACTCTGTAGGTGGACCTCTCATTCTCTGAGGATGCTCTTCATGAGGTGGCCCGCATGGCCCTAGAGAGAAAGACTGGTGCCCGCGCACTTCGATCCATCCTGGAGAATGTTCTATTGGATGCCAAGTTTATGGTACCGGGCAGTGATATCGAGAACATTCACATCACGGCCGCATGCATACGGGTGAGTGTTTTTAACGTTTGATTTGGGATATCTAGGTTTAGGTACCAATAAGGATAAGCTGTTAAGTTATCGCAGATCCCCGTTGGTTCGCTAGTATACAAGCACAAGGGGAGATCATTGTGAATGTTAGTTGATATTCGTTCAATACGAGATGCATTATCGTGGATGGATTTTAATATGAATTTTCTATTTGGTATGGTTCAGTGTTTTCATTTCAGGGCGAGGAGCCTTTCCACTTTACACGTCGAGCAGTCCAACAGTCGGCATCAATGGCATAAGCTAATTATTAGGAAAGTTAGTTGTTAGTCACGTTTGTGTTTTGTAGATTGTGTGTACTTTGCTAACCCTTAGGCGTTAGTATCATATCAGTACGATAATCGAACAGTAATAAGTAACTCAAAACAAGCAGAAAAACTGATAATATAAGTGTCTTTATAGCAATACTACTTTGATTGTTCATTGGCCTTTTGATATATTCATGTCAAATCCGAAAAAAAAGTAGTGCAATTATTGCACCTTACGTATTTTTCTGCATGCGACGTACACATGCTTGTGGATAATATATTTTTTCTAACAGTAGGCGTATTTTCGTCAGAGGCGTAAGTAGGTTGTTTATTCAGGGGTATATTCTGTAGTTTTCGTTTTCTTTTCTAGAATAGTGCCTGCTTTGTATGTAGACTAACTAGATTATTTACCCTGTGGTGTAAACCCCCCTCCCTTTAGATTTATTATTTTCTTTATCTCACAGCTTTTCGATGTACATAGACAACTTGATGAGTGGTAGTATGCATATATGCCTAATAGATTTCATTCTTGCGTACTACCCTTTCATCGATAAATTGGGTTTATTTTGTTTCCTTTTATAACTTAGATTTGTTTTCATATTTTCTTGAAGAGTATCGCAACTGTATATTTTTTGGCTCCGTATTGTGAATAAAGTTCTAAACGTAGTCTGTACCATTCTAATATTTTATTAATTTAATTAGCTATTTTAATTTAATCGTGTCGGTGGCGTGCGGGCGGGGCTTCAAATCTTCAATGACCGGGGTTCGACGTCAATTTCAGATGGCTCTACGGAATAGATTGAAACATCTGAGAGTGCGGTCACTGAGAAACCGGACATGGCTGAAATTATATGCAAATTATTACAGTAATGCTAGACTAAGCAATGTTCGTGCAAGTTTTATTTGTATGAGGAAGCATAAGTACTTAATGTATACTTTATTCAGCATAAAGTACTGTACAATCCTAGTTCTAGAGAAACACAGGCCATGGAGGCACCTCAGGAGGGCGAACGTTGATTCTAGACACATCACCTGTACTGAGGTGATCCTCCTGAACAGGAACCAATATGAAGTTCCTGAGTCTCTGCAGACATTCTATCGAATCACTGACTAACGGGGCACCCGGATACGATGATACCGGGAATGGCACTGAAAGATCAGTTCAGATTCTGAGTATTTGAACGGAACACAACTTGATCATAATCATAGTGCTGCTATGCATCAGGCGCCGGACCCATCTGTTGATTATTCCAAATTTCAGTTGTTTCATATACGTTGCATAAAAAGTTGAGTTTAGCATGGACGCATCCTGATAATCCCAAACCCTTGATAAACTTGTTAACCCTTGTTAATACCTAATGCTCTGTGCTATGAAGCTCTTAGGTTACCAATCGACCAAATGACATATTTTCTTAAATAACAATGTATGACCTACTCTCGCAGGCGATTTCGCTGAAAGGCTCCGAGTAGATAGAGCAGTCCAGAAGGTCTTCCTCCCCTTCACTCAGTGACTCGATCTGGGAGGTGAGCACCAGGTCAGCAAAGGTGACATTGGTCTGGGAGGGTGGAAGACTGTACACTGACACGTCTTGGTCTGCCCAGCTATCCTCATCTGAAATAGGAAAGTAGGAGCCTCTCTCTTTCGGGAACCCTCTCCCTCTCTTGATCTGTAATCCTCTCTCTCTCTCTCTCTTGCAGCCTCTCTCTTACTCTCGCACTCTTACTCTCTCACTCTTACTCTCCCTCTCTCGCTCCGAAATCTGTGTCGTTAGCATACCATGTACGGTTACATTCGTTTCAGAGGGTGGTTGCGAGTAAATCGAGTATTCCGAAGCAGCCTGCAGCATTGAACTGGCAGTAAGCAAGTCCTCGTCGTCAAGTTGTTGTTCTAAAACATCGTCAAATATTCGGCGCATCACCTCATATGTCCAATATGTCCAAACCTCATATTTAAAGAAAACAAGTCCCTTGGAACTAGAGCCACTATGATTACACAGCTGAAACTGAAACATCACGCAATCAGACTCAGAAACATAGTTTGGAAAAAACTACAGTAACTGCTTGAACGGTACCTTGCTGAAGAAACTCTCTCATCGATACGATAATTTCCGAAGGAGGCATGTTTGAGTACATCGACAGATCGGACACACATGTGTATTCACTATCGGACACTGAAATACGTACAAATGGGGGGGCCGAAAACTGCGTCCGGAGCTTTACACCTACAGTGCTTCTTCACTCCTCATTTTCACCTACAGTACTTTTCTAACCTTTTCGTCATCATGGTAATGTGGTCGTAAGTCGTAAGTCTAGCTGTCTACACAACGGGATATTTAAATCAATAGTAATAAGATTTACTGTAGAATATAGCAACCTGGAAGGAAACTCACGACTCTCGCTGGTATTTTCTATGTGAACAGGATCCATGGCTATCACTAAGCCGACACTGCTGAGAGAACTGCGAACTGAGCTCTTCTCGCAGATCCAAGTGTTTATACTTACCCTAATTATTCTAATTTCACAAGTTATAGGTAAACCTACGAACACCGACAACCCCAACAAAAATAAAATTAGCATAGACAAAAAGAACTAGATTCCGACATTATCGTATGCAAATGAGATAGCACCTCCACTCATTCACTTTTCTACGCTTTCCACAAAGCTTCAATTTGTTGACAACCGTCTACAATGGTCTACACTTACCAGGTCAGTCTTTTACCACTAGGATTATTCTAAGACCCTCTCTATCTCCCTCTCTATCAGACTCTACCTCCTCTACGTCCCTCCAACTCCCTCCCTATCACGATCTCCCTCCCTATCAGAGAGTGAGAGATCTCCCTCTGAGATACATATATCAGCGAGATCTCCCTCTCAGACATATACATCTATAAATGGTTAAATTACTTATTCTATTCACAACATCAAGGAATCAGTCAGTCAGATAGGAACTACAAACCCTCTATCACACGCTCCCCTATCACCCCTCTTTCAGTCCATTGACTTTCAATACTAATAAAATTTGAGGAGAAGACTAGCTTCCAAGCTCACACTCTCCCCTATCCCCCCTTTTCAGTCTGTTGGCTGGCAGGATATCCTCACTCCCTTCGTCTCGTGGATATGGTTCCTCTTCACCGTGTGGTTGATCTGCATCATCATCATCCAGAACTGCCTCATCGATCATAAGACTATGCAGCCGAAACAGGTGCGAGAAGGCGTTTACGGTTTCATTCACATCCTTACGCTTATGAATACTTAGGTTAATTCCCTGACGCTTACTAAACTCATTCCTTGTTCGCAGTACAATCACAATCACCATCGATTGTCCGTTTCCAATACAAGAAATCATAAACTGGAAAACTTGAGCTTATATCTACAAAGCGTCAAGAAAAACCTTTCGCACAGTCGCCGCACAAAACGTTATACGCAAACCCACTGAAATACGAGTCGGCGAACTTACGGCGCCCGTGCCGCGGTCATTTTTTCAGAGAAACCTCGCCTACTAATCCTCTTTCTTTCAGCCACCATTCGGATACCACTGTCGCCGCCGACGCCCGCTTCCCACTAAATGAGAAATAAACCTGCCACGTTAACTTCCGCAATTAATAAATATTTATTTACCAAATGGAGAGATAAAAATACCAAAATACGTATAGCATAAATTATGTTTAAAAGCCTGAAAACAATAACAAAACAACTATGAGTGCAAGGAACAACAAGATTAAAATATTAATGTACATTGGGCATCTTGTACTGTACAGATACAGATACCTGTTTAATTGTTTAATTAAAAAAAACTTTAAACAGTAAGTCTGAACATTGTAAGTTGACGTAAATTTTAAACAATGGAGGAATCAACATGACTACCCACAAGACTAGGAACTATGTACTGTACTATATGTTTACAAAACGCCTACTTCCTACTCCTAAGCCAGTGAAAAAAAAACATTAAAGAATGCCAAAATACTATCACAATCTAAAACACACCTCTAAGGTAGTACTGTACAAATGTTCGCGAAAACTATAAACCATAAAGTACCGTACCCTCATGACAAAGTCCTTTAGTGTTGTGTCCATTGGATACTTTTCAGGTCAATTCCTTCCTGGACCATTTCCCATAGTGGAGATAACTCGCGGAGTCGCTCCGTCTCTCGCACGCACAAATTGATGGTGTGTTGTACCTGAACATCTCACATTTAAATCCTTATATACATAATATAATGTAACATAATAACACCATATAAGAAGCTAAGCTAGACTAACAATAAGCTAGTTTTAGCACGGGAGTGATCACTTTCTTGATAATAGAGCGTGACGGTAAAAATATGATACATTCATGGGGGTGATGGTCTATGAATACAAATGAAAGACATTACAACTACTAGAATATAATTCTAGTAAAGAACCAGGTCGTTTGTCCAATAGTCGATATTTTGATCTTACGTAGCGTTGCCAAAGCAAGTATGCAATTATCTTAGTGCCCAAACCCCAAACTAACATATAATGCCCAGAAAAAGTCGACACTGTATTTCAAAACCACGTGTAACCAAGAAACCAAGAAAACCAAGAAACAAATACATACGTCCTGTTCCGTTGTGAACCGTCCGATTCCAAATCTGATGCTCGAATGTGCCAGGTCCTCCTCACTTCCAATAGCTCTGAGCACATAGGATGGCTCGAGGGAGGCCGAAGTACACGCCGAACCAGAGGAGAGCGCAATCGTCTTGAGCGCCATTAGAAGGGATTCACCTGGACAAAAGGGGGATTAATGAACTGAGCTGAGCGACAATATGACGCGGAAATTGGACACCCAAAAACAGCACCAGAGAGGGAGGAATGCAAGGCTCTAGCAGGGGTACAGCAGACCTCGATTGCAACTTCCAAATTATATATTGACCGAAACATGTGTTTTATTAAAAAGTCTATCACTAGCCACCTCCAACCACCTCCATTTACTCACGGAATTTATACCCTGGGCTCTAGCACGCAGACCTCGAGCAACTTATTATGTGAAACTAGATGTCTATTCTGGCTGCACTAGTATACAGTTCACTAGTTCACATGCGTCCATCTTTCCCGTCCTTTTGCACAATACAAGAATCAGTAATTCACCTTGCAACTGCTCCGCTTGTTAGTTAGTATATGCCTTTTGTGTAAAAGAAAACTAACCTTCAACGTAAGCGAAACTAAGGTTCAAACATCCGGGATAACTCTGTTCTGCGTCTCCATTTCTGATTATATGCGGCAACTTCTTCTGCACGCCCTCAACCAGCATATCGGAAAGGCGTTTCACATGTGCGTGGTCAAATTCTGAAAACACACGGATTTCATTTGTATAAGCATAAGTGAAAAAAATCCTCCCACGGTCAGCTACATATTCGCATCACTACAAAGAAAGAATGATGCGGAGGCATAAGACATAGTAGACATACCGTACGAACTTATCCTGCTAAAGTTCCAGTTCCCAATCACTTAATCCTTTAGCCATTAGGCTGTGACATGGATCCACGCACTGCCCCCCCCCCCCCCCCCCCCCCGAACGCTCCCCAATCCTAATCCATCTCTCCCCACGTGAAAGGACCAAAGGTTACACAAAATCAATAACCTAACAAAACCTACCCATCTCCTCCTTAGCTATCCTGCAAGCCTCCCCAATGCCCACACAGAGTGGGGATGCGAGTGTGCCCGACCTTAATCCCCTCTCCTGTCCTCCACCAGACATCTGTGCCTCCAGACGGACACGAGGACGACGACGCACATACAGTGCACCAACACCTGCAAATTAATGTTAATTAATAATGTATTGCTCATCGGCACACCACAAACTACAAGTCGCACAACTGGCAAGTAATGACAAGTCCCGAAATGGCCTATGCCCTAAGCCTAAGCACAACGGCAAAAATGAACAACTTAAATAAATATTACGAGGCGCCGAGCTAAAGGAATTAACCAATTTTTTGGCCTCACTCAAGTGAACGCCATAGGAAGATCGCTCTTATAGAACTAGGATAAACCTTACCTTTAGGTCCGTATAGCTTATGTCCCGAAATGCTCATCAAATCAATTTTTAGTGCATTCACATCTATCGGCACTTTTCCTGTTGCCTGTGCAGCGTCCGTGTGAAAGTGAATTTTCTTTGACCGGCATAGCTCGCCTAGAAATAGAGGATCGTTGCTTCATCTAGCAAGCTGCCGCTTCTCTTTAATTGCTTCATTTGATTGTTTTACTTATCGCTGTACGCACTAATTCAATTGCTTGAATTCATAAAGAAAATATGTAGTTGTAACAGACGTGAGGTTATCTATCTTTTATCTAAGAACTCAAGATTCTACAAATAACACAATTCTACGAACTTCGAAACACATACCTATCTCTTTAATCGGCTGCAAGACTCCAATTTCATTGTTGACAAACATACAGGAAACTAAGCAGGTTTCTGGAGTGATGGCGTGTTCGAGGACCTAATATATCCAGGGACAGTCAACAATACAAACACACACACACCATACACACTCCCACACATTCGTAAATGGTTGTTGATAGACGATAAGGACATAAGGAGTACACCGATTAGATCCAAGGCACAACAAACAAAGTATATTCTTACGAACTTACGACACCCAAGTCAAGTCAGACTAGCAAACAAACCTCCAAGTCCACAATTCCATTTGCTTGAACTGGCAAATAAGTCACTTTGAATCCCTCTAGCTCAAGACTGCGGCACGAGTCCAGCACACACTTATGCTCCTGAACAATGACCTTGAAATAGATTGGGGCAAACAATAGGCTAAGCAGTAGGGCCAAAGTCTATAAAAACATACTGAAACATTTAACACTTCATCTCTTCTTTACACCACATATTCTCACGGCTCCGGCTAACGCTCATTTATCAGTATTCGTCCTGTAGGCACGGGAGGACGGGCCGACGCGTCGAGCAATGATAATAGCAGTGATAACTCGTATGGAGAGAAAATCATATGCTAACGAGGGTTCTTCGTTGTATTGTAGTTCCTATCTGGTGAATACGATAACAGGTAAGTTACAACTCGGGAAAATAATAAATTGAACATGAAACATTGAGAGTGAGAGATCGAACCGAGATCTGATTTGACAAACAGTGCAAAACATTACTCAAAAACTACAAAAAGAATATTAAGGGATAACCCTACTTCTATTCCTAACAGTTAGCGTACTGCCGAAAAAAACGCACCGTTTGAAGAGTTATCACGTGATTCTTTCCAGTTTGTCGTTGAAACTTGGCCACTCCTTTGATTGCAATATTGTTCGACTCTGTAGCTCCACTGGTGAAGACAACCTATAAATGCATCCACTTGCAATTTACAATTAGGAAAGTTCATCAGTTCATTGCCTCTTTACAGAACATACACCAAGGGTTAAGAAACTTAAACGAACCTTCACTCCCACACATCTAAACACCACGAAAATAATTTTCTTCTTTCACTTTCTAACATTTTCTTTGTTATGCAGCATCGATTTCACGCAACAAAAAGCAAATACTTGACACTCTTTTAAGGTCGTGATTAAGTATATAACCTTCACTTACGCTCGAGATTGATAACCTGCTGCTCACTCATAAACAAAAAGAAAACATCCTAATCCTACCTCTTTTGGATCGGCATTTATAAGCGATGCGATGTGCTCTCTCGCCTTTTCCACCGCTGCCTCAGCCTTCCATCCATATGCATGCGTCCTACTGTGGGGATTGCCAAATTCACCAATCATGTAGGGAAGCATAGCATCCACAACACGAGGGTCCTGCAAGTACGCGTATTTACACTGTAACCTGAACGGATCATATTTTACACCAAATGCCATGGCCATACAGCTCGTAATCATCATCAACCCATTAATACAACGCGTGAAGACATCAACAAGCACAAACATTCATCTAGCAGGAGCCATTTAGAATCTCACAACGACTTACATCGGTATCTTGATAATAATTAACATACCATCTGAGTGGTGGCTTGTACATCCAAATAAGCGGGAGCCGTCGGGGCGAAATTATGTGGCACTGCCAGTGTACGCCGGAAGACCAGCACCACTTCTTTTGCCTTGCGAAGCATCTCTAAACGATACTTCAATTATAACTTTCTTTTTTATAAAAACAAAATTCAAGATAATGAGAAACTGCCACAACAACACATTACACGACAGTAAACCCCGGTAAAAATGTAGAATATTACCCACCGCCGCGGGAACCGGGAAAATACTACCCCACAACAAAGGGGTAGTATTTTCCCAAGAAAAAATTGAGCACAAATACTACCCGAAAAATGTTCCAAGTGCACTATAAAACCGCAATAACAAACAAAAAAATATACTCAAATAATGTTCACAACGGAAAATTATACCGCTTATCACACCTGACAAATTATTCATAAAAGTTTATTGAACAAGGTCAGAAATACACATAAAACGAGTAATTGTAGTGTCTTTTTTTACAAACGGAAAGGGATAAACAATCCTCAACCAACAGAAAGTAAGGTGAGCGATATTTGTTGGAAGAGACAAAAATAATAAAAATAAAGTGATCGACTGCACTGACTGCAGAAAAGCGCGAAAGAAGCTTCCAAAACTTACGCAACAATAAAACACAGACTACAAACTACATATCAAAAGAAACAAAACTACGAAACGAAGATGTAAACACATTTCGTAACCGGGCGTTTATGTGAATAAATAGATATATGGATCTGTAAATAACCTGTTGCGGCTCAGCATTAGCAACTGATAGGAATGAGAGGGACAATTTTGCCTAATAGGAAGAATGCGATCCACAATACAATCAAAACTAAACTAAAGGAGGTACAAAAGTATATAAAAACCAAAAACGACTATTTTAACAACAACAAGTGAATACAAAGCTTTACCGAAATCATCTCCACATGCCAAAGCGAAGCCTAATAGCACGTACGGAGCAATACAATCCAAATAAACACATTATATCAAAGTTACTGCCGTTACTGGAAAAGAATAAAGACAAACGGTGCAAATTCAGGCACATCTATGGGGACCTAGGTAGTGGTATTATACGTGGTTCCTGAAACACACAGGACAGCAGCACAAAAAAAAGACACCCAATACAATGGGAGTGCAGTTGTCCAATATACGTTCAAAAACCACTTGTTATACCACTTTAAAGAGTAACCTACTTTCAGCCGTTCTTTTCCGGAGTTGAAAGAACTTCCAGCAAACAAATGCTCAGGCAAAGTCCAAATTAAAGATCTCTGCCTTGCGCACTTCAATTTTCAATTTTGCTTCAAGGCTCGCTGTGGCAAGTAAACCATTTCTTACAAAATACAAAGTTCACGACTAAAACTGGTAAAACTTCAAGTTGCCAAGGAAAAACGTTAACGCAAGGCCGAGATCGTCAAAGGGACATTTCACTCCCACTATTTATTTGCAGCCATGTAAAATATCCAAACAAACAGGAATTAAAGGCCCCATTAAAAACAGACACGACGGTATAGTTTTGGCAACAAACACAAAAATACGAAGAAGCTTGTCCAAGTGTGTAAAAAAAGAGAATTGGTTCTGAATCCGATTTCGGCTCTGAGCGTGGAACGGACAACGTTATCAATACCTGGAACAATGTTAACCATGTTCAAATAGTGTTTTACTATGCGTCTGTTTTCTTAACTACACTCTCTCCACTCTCCAACAAACTAAGCCCGCGATAATGAGCTGGAGCCAATTGATATCTAATTGCGAACAAAATAAACCACGCACTTACTTACTAGGCATCGACAGACACAGTGCTCGGCTGGCCACTCACAGTTCCGTTTGCTTCTGCCTGAAAAGTATAACTGCACAACACTGCCAAATAAATGAGGAACCAAAATTTAGATAGAGCACTATGAGTCCGATAAATACATATACACCTAATCCTGCTAAAGGCGACCCCTTCTGCGCCTCACACTTGATAGCGGAGATTGAAGATACCAAGATACATGAAATATTAATACACATAAACTTCTTTAGCAATATTATGTCGAGTAACAGCAACATACCATCGCCGCGGCTCTCTCAACGACGGGGCTGAAGTATGGGTGGTCCATCGCTTGCCTAGCAGTCAACCGCTCCGCGTGATCGTAACGCAGAAGTCCGTCGAGGAAGTCGAGTGCTTCATTCGACACCTGAACAATGAATTAGTTATGAAGATTATAATGATAATGATAATTATTGTTAATAAGGAGTAGTATTATTATTAATTATGCGACACATTTTGTGTTACTTCATTTATGTTTTATGTCACGTGTTTTTTACTATATATTTGCATTTGAACGAGAGTCGAGTTATTTGTTCAATTAGTATTATCTATAATCTGATATTTTTTCACTTTTCACTATAACAAAGGATTTCTCGTCGTGGTCAAATACAAGAACTAACAAAGGTGGGTGCACAAAAGTAACAACAATCCTCTGCTGCTTCAAAAAATGCAAATGTCAAAGAAACCGGCAAAAACACTAAAATGTAAAAACGCCCAATCACCCACCAGATGTTGATTCTCAGAGTGAACGAATCGTTCCCAACGCTTACGCGAATGGCGTCCAAGGATGTCATTGAAGCTAAAAGAAGAAAAGAAATTAAAATAGCTTCCATTTGGCCTGTTCAGAAAGTAGAGCATGGCTCCTCTTACAGACGCAGATCCACATCTTGAAGGTCCAGATGTCCAGATCATAAATGAGCAAAGCGTGTCATGTACATAAAAGTACATAATAACTATATTTCACCATTCCTTGAAATATAATACTATTTATATAACACTAATTTTACAATAAACCAAATAGAATCCAACTTACCGGGGATCCAGATCAATCTGGTACTTCTCAATGTAGTCAAACAATTCCTCGGTTCCAAGCACCTTTGCGATGCGGACCAGCTGAAAACAAAGCATATTATTTGATGCACGCCTCGGTGTTATTTAATAAATGAATAACACATGTGTCGTATGATAGCACACCAGTCACCTCGTTTCACACAAGTTTGATAATTTTATTTAAATCTTTAAGAATACCTTCCTATACAGTAAGAAGGGGGACGCAAGAATCGCACTGCTCCACGCTCCAACACAAATATATGAAAATAAAAATGGAAGAAATTAATCAAAGCTAAGGTCTACTTTTTAAATCAAACACCTAAAAAACTAGCCTGATCGTAATTATCGTGTCCGTGGAAGAAAGGTTCCTTCCTGAAAATCATCGAGGCGAGCATGCACCCAAGTGACCACATATCCAACGAATAGTCGTAGAATTGATAATCGACCAGGAGTTCAGGGCCCTGAACGACACACTTTATCCTTTGTTAGCGCGATAGCGCTAACATAGTTTGGGTTTCATCCGACCCCTCTTTTTTCTCTTTTATCTTATTATTTCAAATGAGAAATAAATAAACTAGCCGACAAGTGAACCCAAAATATAAATGTATTTTATTTACCATGCAAACTCTGACGAACAGAGAAGATTCTTACTTAGTGGACGTTTTTTTATGTCTCGAACAATTTCGTGTCAGAAGTAAAACCGCACATGATGCAACAGCCAAAATTTTAAGCGGACACGTACACATACATACCAGCTATCATGAATTTCTCATATACATTTGCAGTAAAAGAAAAGCATATGAAAGAATATAAGTCATTTTCAGCATGAGAAGGTAGGAAAAAGGGAACAAACCTTGAAATATCTTGAGGCAACGCGCACATTGTACTCTTGTGCTGGATGGTAGAATTCGGCCAAACCCCAGTCAATTAAGCGCAGCTGAAAAGAGTTTAACTTTCCAAATTAAATGGGAACATGAGTTATGAGCGGAACAGTGAATAGTTCAACTGCGTAAAGGTAAGTGGCAAATAGTAAAGAAAACTCGACGCAAGTCCTCTAGAAAATGGAAATGCTCTATCTTTTATTACTGCAGAGAAGCACTCTATTTTTTGCCACCAAGAAAAGTCGTCGTGCTAGTATCAACTAAAACCATACAAACCTGTCTGTTTTCGTGATCGATCATAACATTATGTGGCTTTACATCACGGTGCATGATTCCCATCGAGTGGCAGAAGTCCAGAGCCTGCAAGTCGACAATCAATTAAAGGGTTAAAAAGTGAAATGAATAAAGAATTATGAGAACGACAATTATTGGGTTTAATGCGTCATTATGTTATTCACCAATCATACCTTCAAAAGCTCGTAGAGATAGTATCGAATATCGTAGTCGGACAGTGTTTGATAGAGTTGTTTGAAGTCGGTATTGTTCACATACCTTAAAAAAGGAAAATCAAAACGAGACAACTAACAACGTCAAGGGCCCTCAATGCTCGTAAATCCAAAAACAACGTGGAGTGGAACAGGGAGAACATGGTCTCCGCACGCGACTGACAGTCACATGTTGATTTCCACGTAACGACAAACGATCGGTCAAAAATCGAGAAGTGCAGAATCAATTTTCGATCGGTCTTCCAAAAATCACGGCTCTGAGTGCCGATCTGTTTCACTTATTTCGGTATTTGCTCTTCGCATTTTCTTACGCCAAACTGTGAATGATTTGCCGCGATTTTGAAAAACAGACAACTGTAGACGATAATTAATAATCATTTGATAATGAACCAACGCATCATGCTCAGATACATAATTGCTAAAAAAAAATCAAAACCCACTCAAATATGAGGGCAGGCGTGCGCGAAATCGGATCCTTGACTACATCGAGCAGACTGATCACATTAGTTCCGCCACGGAGATTCTCCAAAATTTTGATCTCACGCTTGATCTTCTTCTTCTTCACGGGCTAAAAGAAAACGAAATGCAAAACAGCGGTCGTAACCCCGCAGGTTTAGTCGGTAAGTAAGTAAGTAGTACTAACTAATACTCGGAATTACGTATATGTAAGTACTAACTAATACTCGGAATTACGTATATGTAAGTACTAACTAATACTCGGAATTACGTATATTATTTACTACAAAAGATAGCTCCATTTGCTGGCGGAGATGGGAAAGTCTTTTTCTCTGCATCTCCCACATTAGAATATTATTTTCTGTCCCCAGGGACAATTTCCCCGAGGGAATCGGAGTGGTGAATATGGCCTCCGGGCAAAAGCATTAAAAAAAACTAACCTTCAGAATTTTGACCACACACTTTGATTCAGCACTGTCTGCAACAGAACGAACACCTTCAAACACCTAAAGAAAATTTATTAAAACACATAGATAAATAATTCTTTAACGCCCCGGAGAACCAGACACTGTGAATATGGACATTAGCATAGAATCCTGTTTTCTTGCCTACATGCCTACTTGCCTTTCTTGCCTACATGCCTACTTGCGGTTTAATTACCCAAGTTTGAGGTACCGTGTGCTCAGTGAATGCTTGGAGGACGTGGGAGGATTGGAATGGAAGATGGAGGAAAGGAAGAAGAAGCCGCTGATGGATTTGAATGTCCGTCACCCCGCCCATCCAATGCCAGTGCCACCCCCTCAGTTTCGAAGACCGATGCCACCTGTGGACCGTTTTGAAGGTACCTATATACCTAATAATTCGGTAATTATTTATGGCCTACCCGAACTTGCCAAACACCCTGATGTCACTTCTAAAGTTCGTAGAGAGCATGATCGTATGCTCTTGGAAGAAATTCTGGCCTTTTATGGTTTGGACGGACTCATTTTGGACAGCTATCGTATGGGCCGCCCCTCTCCTCACCGCCCAAGAGCTGTAAAAGTCCAATTCCATTCGTCGCACCAGGCCAAGGACCTCGTCTCTTGTTACCAGTTGGACTCTCTGCTGACTGCTCCTTTTTACCTTCGGTTCCTGTACATCCGCAAGGCTCGCCCCGCTCCCGCTGTTGCCAACCCCATTCCAAATCCTCCCCGCCAACACCCAGTTCGTCGATCCGTGCCTCGCCACTCCGTGCAAGTGCCTGTGTCTGCTCCCGCGATCGTGCCCGTGACGGTCTCTGATGTTCCCGCCCAACGAGATGACAATGACGCCATGGTCGTCGACTCACCGTCAGTTGCGGTCAGCGTATGTAAAACCCCTCTCCTGTTCTAAAATTCTTCCCCTCTCCTCTTCCCCCCACCCAGCCTTACACTTTTAATGCTGATGTAGTTTCTCGGCCACAACAAAAAAGGGATCTTCTCTCTTCGGAGACCCCTAGTAGGTTCCCTCATGTGTCCAAAAAATTGCGTCCGGACACTCGTCCGGACCCGGTTTTTGGGGCACAGCAAGCCAACACCACAACCTTAGGTAGTTCTGTTAATAAGAATCTTTCGTGTATTTCTTTTAACGCACATTCTGCTCTTTCTCGTAGGCATAATCGTTTGCATGTTATTCAGACTATGACTCGAACTAAGCAGTATTCTGTCATTGGAATCTCTGAGTCTTGGCTCTCTTCGGATGATACTTCTGCCATTCTTGACCCATCTAATTTGTACACTGTTTATCGTTGTGATCGTAATGACCGAACTGGTGGTGGTTTGTGCTCTTTTCATTGATAGAAATGTTCCCACTGTTGAAGTTTTTGTTGGTACTGTTGAAAATGTTAATATTTGCATTGTTGACCTACACGGTTCTTCTGATGTTATGCGTTTATTTCTTTGCTACAGGCCCCCTAGCTGTAATTCCTCTCAAACTGTTTCTTTCTTTGATTTTCTAGAAAAATATTTGTTGGATAGGGATTCGAATGTGCTAATAGGTGATTGGAATTTTTCTGTACGTTGTTCACAAGACGGTTCGCTTGATTTTACTGGTACATTTTGTTCCTCTTTTGAAGATTTTTTGATTTACAATTGCCTTCATTTTCTAAATTTATCTCCGTCGTTTACCAGAAATGACAATATTTTAGATGTTGTACTTTCAGATTCGCTCGACATTGTAGGTGATGTCCATATTGTCCCTCCCGTTGGCGGAAGCGACCATTACGGCGTGGTCTGCAACCTCATTCTCGAAATTCCACCTGTGTCCAAAACCGGTAACTGTGTAAACTATTCCTCGGCCGATTTTGAAAAAGCTATGTCTATTATCGCCTCTTCTGATTTTTCTCGTTTCTGTTCGCCCTTTACGTCCATTCAGGATGATTATGATTTGTTGATTGGTATTATTAAATCTGCTCTTGATAGTTCTCTTCCCTCTTCGAATGCATTAGTTTCTAGTAAGCCTTATGTCCCTGCTCATATTGAAAGAGCAAAAGAACGTGCTGAAGTAGCTCTTTTGCAAATTGATGAACCTGGTGGCCAAGAAAATTTTGAGTATTCTGATAAGCGTTATCGCTCGTTGTGTAAGAAATTTGAAGCTAATATTGAACGTAGAGCTGTTTTTTTCTAATGACCCTAAACGCTTTTACGCGTATCTCAATTCCAAGACGAAGGATCCGCAGGCCATATCGAGGAGATTTGAAGATCCGTGTACGAAAGGTGAGTTTCTCACCAAGGAATCTAGTATTGCTGATTCATTCGCCACTTATTTCCATTCTGTTTATTTATCTGATGATGATTGTCCCCTACCTTTTCTCTCCCCAAAACATGTTTCCGTTCCATTTGAAGATGAATTGTTCACTCTGTCCTCTGTTGAGAATGCAATGAAAAACTTGAGCCCCAAGAAATCTTTTACTCCTGAAGGGATTTCTTCTTTTGTTATAAAACAGCTTAAAGTAGTTTTAATGCCTTTGTTGTGTAAATTTTTTAACAAATCGTTTTTAACTGGGAAGGTTCCTAAGGAATGGCGACATGCGATTGTTTCACCCCTTTCCAAAAAACCACCTCGCACGTCCATCCTTAACTACCGGCCAATTTCTCTCACCTCCTCATTTTGTAAATTATTTGAATTGGTAGTTAAGCATAAATTAACGTACCACATGTCTGTTAACGGTTTTTTGTCTCTTAATCAATTTGGCTTTCTAAAAGGCCGTAATACAACTTCGCAACTTCTTTTATGCTTATATGAATGGCTCTCTGCTAAAGAATCCGATGATAATTTGGAATGTGTTTATATTGATTTTGCTAAGGCGTTTGATGTTGTTAACCACCGTTTTCTCTTACATAAGCTTAAGAATTATGGTGTTTCTGACATAATGCTTAATTGGATTAGTTCTTATCTTGCAAACCGTACCTTTCAGGTTAGATACCAGAACACTTTGTCTTCTATCAAGCCTTGCTCCAGTGGAGTACCTCAGGGTAGTGTTTTAGGCCCGTTGCTTTTCTTAATTTTTATTAATGACATTGACGATTGCTCTCTTGGAGATAGCTCCATTGTTATGTACGCGGATGATGTTAAGATTTCTCGTGTTATGCCAAAACTAGGGCCCTGGCCTGCCTGGAATGCTTTTCAAAAAGAACTTGGCAATATTTCCAGTTGGGCTCAGATATGGAAAATGACCATTTCTGAGCCAAAGTGTCAACATTTTTCTGTGACTACTAAGACCCCACCACTCTTTTCCTCTTCGTTTAAATAATACCCTCATTCCACCAGTAACTGATGTCGTTCGTGATCTTGGTGTTTTGTTTTCTCCGGATTTATGTTTTAAGGCTCATATTAAGCAAAGAATTAGTACTTCTTCTTGTTGTGCAAATCGTATACTTCGTCCATTTGTCATCATAGCATTGATGTTTATCGTAAAGCTTATGTTACTTATTGTAGGCCCCTGCTTGAGTATGCAACCTCCGTTTGGTCGCCGTACCTGAAAAGTGAGATTGACGCTATTGAAAAGGTACAGCGGCGTTTTACTAAACGTGTGCTTCGTAGAATTGATAATGACTATTATAACTCGTTTTCCTATCTGAACGTCTTGTTGTTTTTGGTCTCAAATCTCTCCATCATCGTAGAATTTTGTTCGATCTCATTGAATGTTTCAAAATTGTCCGAGGTTATAATGCACATCCGGTTTTGGCAAACATGTTTCAGGTGAATCACAGACCACGTCGAAATGGTAACTCTTTAACTCTTATTCAGGATTCTGTTAAACTTACCCAGTCTCTGTTCTCGTTTAAGCACAGGGCCACTCGTTTGTGGAACCTACTTCCTGATAGTATTGTTCTTTCGAGTTCCGTTGATTCGTTTAAAACCCGCATTGACGAGCTTGATCTAATCGAGCTTTATGAAGTAGCAAATAGAAACATTCACATTTAGTTATTCACATGTACCTTCATTCCTTTGTTGTACATAGTTTTTGTCGCTTGTTATATGCGCTTTCTTACTCTCATTGTTATTTGTTTTGTTGTTGTTGTTGTTATATTATTATTGTCGTTTTTTTTTGTCTTCCGCTTTACTTCGGTGTACACTGAATAAAGTATTCATATATAAATGGGTTCATTAGCTTATGTGCATGAAATACATACCTCTGAATACTTTCCACGTCCAAGTTTACGAACCAGCTGATATTCTTCAATGTTTCCCCAGTCGATCACATGAGCCTCATAATCCCAATATTCTCTGTTTTTATTTGGATTGACCTAGAATTAATTGAGTGTACGATTGGAAATAAGACAACTACACTACGCACCAATTTAAATACCACACCATATAATCAATCTATTGTTCAGGAAAATTCACGGAGCAAGTGTGTAATCGTAAAGAAAAAAGATCGAAAACGGTATGACCAACAAGAATCTACTAAGACCTTTACTGTGAAGCTGCCCAGAAGAACCTTTTTCTTTTATGTGGTTGTTTACGCTGCGATATATAGCTTTTACTCTTTTCAAAATAAACTATTCAATTCAATCACAGCACGAGCACAAAAAGAACTCACATCAGTATAAACCTTGGCCCGGCTGACGATTGGAGCCATGCCAGATCTATTGGAAGAGAGCCGGAGCTGCCTCTTCCGATCACTCAAGTTGAGCGAACTGGAAACAAGACAAATTGGAAAAAGTGCAAGTATAATTGAGTAGTAAACCAGCGAAAAACACATGAAAAAGACAATTCTCACATTAAAAACAGGGGAATGATGCAGTTACGCAAATTTACGTTGTCGCGACAGGAAGCTCAGTAATTTCAGTGTTTCACGGTTCTTTTCTTGCACAAACTATGAATAAAATGTCTCAATCAATAGCAAGGTGTAACTATCGTTGGGGGCGTTCTATTTTTTTTTGGGGTGTGGCCGACCGGGCTGAAACTCACCGGAAGAGGTAGGCAATGCCCAATCGACCGGATTGAAACCTTACTCGAGACAACTTACAAAGACATAATGTTCAAACCATTGAAACTGAGATCAGAAGACAAACAAAAATAAAAAAAAATGGAAAAAATTTTTGTCACGGGCCTACGCGTGCCACATATGTGCAACCTGCGCGCAAAACCGCGCAACTGTTGCAATTTTGGTTTATGTCGTAGTTGATGGCGCGAAATTTATTTTTCGATAGGAAAACTACGGAATTGTACGAAATGACGAATACATTGCAAAAATTGACGAGTTCCGAGGTGTTCCGAAATTTTTTTGAACTACCTTCAGGTTCAAGGTTCAAGCGACTAATAAAAATCGAATAAAAAAGTTGATTTTGAAGTGACTGCCTTCTGCTGCTGCGGAAAATGGCTCACCGTTATAGGCCTCGTCATTGAATCAAAAGTGAGCACTGTTGCAGAAAATAATTGTCCATCGGTGACGGTGGTAAAAGTTTCTTGTAATGCAAATGGGCACTAACACACAAAGCAAGTTGTTGGTCGGCTTGACCCTGTTAAACTGTTAGGATACCCATTTGTTGAGAGACACATCTGTGATAAATAGCAAAACCATGTAGATCTCTGCTGCAACTATTCTTCAATCAATAAAACAGAAGACCTTTAATAGTGTTTTGTTGTATTGTACCAATCTTAAATGTTTCAATGAAATTCAACAGGCTTAGTGCTCACTTTAATATCGTGTGGTAAGACAATATGCACGTAAAGTTTATCATTCGAATACGATATAACATTCGGGTACGTATATAACAAGAGAGAGATGGAGAGATTCGGGCTCGGTCCTGCAACATTTCGTTCGATCGTTCGATCCTGCTTGGCATTGCGACAGTAGCACTTTGGCGCATGAAGATATCGGAGAGAAATAGCAAATAGGCCCCCTTTGGGGATGAAATTTTTTAGCGGTTCCAAGACGATGCTGAAAAGTAAATAATCTTATAAATAATTAAAAAATCAGGTTCTCTATTTCCTAGCCTGGGTGGCAAACAGAGGTATTTACACACACACACACACACACACACACACACACACACACACACACACACACCACACACACACACACACACACACACACACACACACACACAGACACACGCACACACACACACACACACACACCACAGCCAACAGCATATCACACGTTTAGCCATATCACAAGTATTCCTTTTGAGTAAAACTTACAAAAAATGGGCGGGTCGCTCCGCTCGATATATTTGAACGCCATTCGAATGTTTGTGGCCTGACGTATACCCAGTGACAATCGGTAGAACCTGTAATAGAAAGGCAATGTACTACAGAACCAAGCTGAGGCCTTGTTGTATTCAGCGAAGGCCAAAAGGTGCGCTGTGAGAGGAGAGAAAGAAAGAAAGAGAAAAATAGTGAAGGGGAGATTTTTAAATTGTATTTATTCATTTATCTCAGGGGAAGATGGTGTTCAACCAGGATTGTAGTGTAGATGAAGCGAACAGTTGAGGGCTAAATCATTAAACAATTAGCGAATATCTTGCAATTACATCGCAATTGCGCCTTGATAGCAATAAGTCTAGCTGCAATGTAACTTACCACACTGTAGATATCGATTCGACTAAGAAAGTATTGTAAATTAGCAAGGAGAAAACATCGGTAGGCCTATATCAGATCCAGATGCTATATAGCAATATATAGACCGTCTTTCAAAGAACGATAAAATACCATACTCAAATTATATAAATTTGCAGATATCGCGACAAAAGAAGTAAACTTAATCAACTAACCGCATACGCTTACTAGGTAGAGGAGACCATACGCATCTTTCAAACAGCGAAAGGGCTCCAAAAGGGTTTCACAAAAAGGCTTGAAGAGCGAAGGCGACACCAGCAAGACGATCAGCATAGTCTGAAACTAAGCAAAACGGCAGAAAAGAACAGTAGACTGACGAAAATTTTTTAAGAGTCACGCTAAATCACATTACTACTTATCCTACTTAATTCCTGCGGCTTCGCAACGGTGCCGCAGGAATATCACTCGAGGGAATGCACCCTAACTTACACTAACATGGATTAATTGATATGACGAAAAATATTTAAGATTCACGCTAATTCGTCCTACTTAATTCCTGCGGCTTCGCAACGGTGCCGCAGTATCACTCCTAACTTACACTAACATGGCTTAATTGATATGACGAAAAATATTTAAGCTTCACGCTAATTCGTCCTACTTAATTCCTGCGGCTTCGCAACGGTGCCGCAGGAATATCACTCGAGAGAATGCACCCTAACTTACACTACATGGATTAATTGATATGACGAAAAATATTTAAGCTTCACGCTAATTCATCCTACTTAATTCCTGCCTGCAGCTTCGCAACGGCCGCAGGAATATCCTCGAGAGAATGCACCCTAACTTACACTAACATGGATTAATTGATATGACGAAAATTTTAAGCTTCACGCTATTCGTCCTACTTTAATTCCTGGGCTTCGCAACGGTGCCGCAGGAATATCACCGAGAGAATGCACCCTAACTTTAACATGGATTAATTGATATGACGAAAAATATTTAAGCTTCACGCTAATTCATCCTACTTAATTCCTGCCTGCAGCTTCGCAACGGTGCCGCAGGAGTATCACTCGAGAGAATGCCCCTAACTTACACTAACTGGATTAATTGATATGACGAAAAATATTTGCTTCACGCTAATTATCTACTTAATTCCTGCGGCTTCGCAACGGTGCCGCAGGAATATCACTCGAGAGAATGCACCTAACTTACAATAACATGGATTAATTGGTATGACGAAACATATTTAAGCTTCACGCTAATTCATCCTACTTAATTCCTGCCTGCAGCTTCGCAACGGTGCCGCAGGAATATCACTCGAGAGAATGCACCCTAACTTACACTAACATGGATTAATTGATATGACGAAAAATATTTAAGCTTCACGCTAATTCGTCCTACTTAATTCCTGCGGCTTCGCAACGGTGCCGCAGGAATATCACTCGAGAGAATGCACCCTAACTTACACTAACATGGATTAATTGATATGACGAAACACATTTAAGCTTCACGCTAATTCGTCCTACTTAATTCCTGCGGCTTCGCAACGGTGCCGCAGGAATATCACTCGAGGGAATGCACCCTAACTTACACTAACATGGATTAATTGATATGACGAAACATATTTAAGCTTCACGCTAATTCATCCTACTTAATTCCTGCGGCTTCGCAACGGTGCCGCAGGAATATCACTCGAGAGAATGCACCCTAACTTACACTAACATGGATTAATTGATATGACGAAAAATATTTAAGCTTCACGCTAATTCGTCCTACTTAATTCCTGCGGCTTCGCAACGGTGCCGCAGGAATATCACTCGAGAGAATGCATCCTAACTTACACTGACATGGATTAATTGATATGACGAAAAATATTTGAGCTTCACGCTAATTCGTCCTACTTAATTCCTGCGGCTTCGCAACGGTGCCGCAGGAATATCACTCGAGGGAATGCACCCTAACTTACACTAACATGGATTAATTGATATGACGAAAAATATTTAAGCTTCACGCTAATTCGTCCTACTTAATTCCTGCGGCTTCGCAACGGTGCCGCAGGAATATCACTCGAGAGAATGCACCCTAACTTACAAACATGGATTAATTGGTATGACGAAACATATTTAAGCTTCACGCTAATTCATCCTACTTAATTCCTGCCTGCAGCTTCGCAACGGTGCCGCAGGAATATCACTCGAGAGAATGCACCCTAACTTGACGAAAAATATTTAAGCTTCACGCTAATTCGTCCTACTTAATTCCTGCGGCTTCGCAACGGTGCCGCAGGAATATCACTCGAGAGAATGCACCCTAACTTACACTAACATGGATTAATTGATATGACGAAACACATTTAAGCTTCACGCTAATTATCCTACTTAATTCCTGCGGCTTCGCAACTGTGCCGCAGGAATATCATCCTAACTTACACAACATGTATTAATTGATGTGACGAAACATATTTAAGCTTCACGCTAATTCATCCTACTTAATTCCTGCGGCTTCGCAACGGTGCCGCAGGAATATCACTCGAGAGAATGCACCCTAACTTACACTAACATGGATTAATTGATATGACGAAAAATATTTAAGCTTCACGCTAATTCGTCCTACTTAATTCCTGCGGCTTCGCAACGGTGCCGCAGGAATATCACTCGAGGGAATGCACCCTAACTTACACTAACATGGATTAATTGATATGACGAAAAATATTTAAGCTTCACGCTAATTCATCCTACTTAATTCCTGCCTGCAGCTTCGCAACGGTGCCGCAGGAATATCACTCGAGAGAATGCACCCTAACTTACACTAACATGGATTAATTGATATGACGAAAAATATTTAAGCTTCACGCTAATTCGTCCTACTTAATTCCTGCGGCTTCGCAACGGTGCCGCAGGAATATCACTCGAGAGAATGCACCCTAACTTACACTAACATGGATTAATTGGTATGACGAAACATATTTAAGCTTCACGCTAATTCATCCTACTTAATTCCTGCGGCTTCGCAACGGTGCCGCAGGAATATCACTCGAGGGAATGCACCCTAACTTACACTAACATGGATTAATTGATATGACGAAAAATATTTAAGCTTCACGCTAATTCGTCCTACTTAATTCCTGCGGCTTTGCAACGGTGCCGCAGGAATATCACTCGAGGGAATGCACCCTAACTTACACTAACATGGATTAATTGATATGACGAAAAATATTTAAGATTCACGCTAATTCGTCCTACTTAATTCCTGCGGCTTCGCAACGGTGCCGCAGGAATCTCACTCGAGAGAATGCACCCTAACTTACACTAACATGGATTAATTGATATGACGAAACATATTTAAGCTTCACGCTAATTCATCCTACTTAATTCCTGCGGCTTCGCAACGGTGCCGCAGGAATATCACTCGAGAGAATGCACCCTAACTTACATTAACATGGATTAATTGATATGACGAAACATATTTAAGCTTCACGCTAATTCATCCTACTTAATTCCTGCGGCTTCGCAACGGTGCCGCAGGAATATCACCCCGTGAGAGACTGCACGCCAACTAACTTTTACTAACATTAATTAAGACGAAAAATATTTAAGAGCCACGCTAAAGCACATTCCACATCACATGGATATTGAAACGGCTGGTATATATATAATTAAGAGTTATTGAACCTTTTAAACACCTAGAATTATGGCGATTTTGGAAATTCTGTATAGTGGGGATTCGAAAATAAAGTTCTGCAATCTGCAAGAAGGACAGTTCAAAAGGGCAGAAACAAAAGTGATGCAATTTAAATAAAGGGTTTTGTTCCGAAACATCATTTTCAACTATTAATGCTTAGTTTCGCCGATACAACTAAAGGTACTAAAGTTCTATGCTACATGAAACTAGTTGGCTTGACCTTGTGATCTAGGATTTCGATCAATATGAGAGTTGCAAAGGGCAGAGACTCAGCTTGGGAATTGGTGCGCGTTCAGATGATGCGAATACAAACTAGCTAACATCACAGAAAGACTTATTAATAAAAGGATTAATATATGAGCGCACGGAGCTTTGGTGAGGGTATATATGAGTCGCAAGAGAGGGGCGGAGTCTCAGCTTCGGAAAATCTCCCGCGCTTATTCTGGGCGGAGTCAGGGTCAAAATTCCTTCGTCTACGCTATGTATGGGAGGGAGACAGAGACACATCTGCCTTGGGGACAGACCCGGGGGCAACTATTTTCGCACAGCGACAGGGGGGTTGTGGGTGCCGCGATGTTGGCATTTTCGTATGGATTTATATGGAAAAATAACTGAAATATATATATATATATATATATATATATATATATATTGAAGATAATAAAAGGCAAAAAAATTACTAATCGGAAATTGGAATAAAACACTGATTTAGATTACGGTAACTTGATAACGTGACATGAAAATGATGTGGTCTCCAAGTATGCTGAAAATTAACAGTATCTGGAAACTACACGAGAATATTTTTTTAATTTTCCATATTATATAAGCATATTTCGTGCAGAAATACGGTAGCATTGTAATCACACCGATTTTTGGGATACAATAAACCCCATTATCATTTTGCAAAAAATCGCGTTCGAAGAACACAACGAACGCGCAATCATTGACCACGCCTCCTCGAAGCAAAATTTTTTTTTTTTTTTTTTTCCAAAAAATCGAGCCGCGCATTTGTATTTTATTTTTTGTTTGCATTTTGTCGATCGTTTCGTTTTGTTTTGTGCTTTCGTTTGTTCCAGAACAATTCTATTGTACTGCAGACTGTTTCCTGTTTCTTGTTGGAAGCCTGAACAGTATAACTTAACCCTGCAGAAGGATGGTAGCTTCTGTCTGTGAAAAACATGCTGTCGAATATTTGTTTAATTGTTGGTATTAATCTCCATTAAAACAAGGCATTTGTGTTTGCTCAGTTTTCTTTACTCGCTTTGCAGAACATCGGATGATGTCCTCTTCGGGTAACAACGAGAGCACGGAAACAGTGAACAAGAATCAAGTTCAGGTATTTTCAATATCTTGTCTTCTATTTATAATTATTGATTCTGGGTACGTGGGTGTTTCGAATACTGTCTAATTTTAGGCGACAGTCAGCGACGATGTAACAGACGCAGCGGATTCTTCTACCCTCGTCGAAGTGCATGCGTGTGGAATTTGCTATTCGGTATGCTGTATATTTTTTCCCATTGCGAAGTCCGTTGGAATGCGTACATCAACCTAGTTAGGGCGCATTCGAGATGAGAAATTCCGGAAAGCAAAAAAGTCTATTGAGTCTAGATGTTCTTAATTTGTACGATTTATAATTTCAGCGCTATGATACTGGTAAAAAGATCCCGAAAGTGCTTCCTTGTGGCCATACCTACTGTCTTGTATGTATCAGTTCAATTGCCCGTAATGGACGTCGGAAGCTGAACTGCCCATCTTGTCGTACGCCATCAAAAGTCTCTCTGCGCACCCTTCCCAACAATTTTCAGCTTACCGGTAATCTTTTACAACGATTTAGAGTAATTCCCAATTTCTGGTTTCCAATTTTCAATTCTGCAAATTTTACAAGACAAAAGACATCGTTCCCGTATGTTGAAGGGTACTGATTTCGTAAGGCTTTTGATCTTGAATTTCGTTAAATTTAGCATATAACCGCAGATTTTTTAGATTTACTTTCAAAATTGAAATTAATTGACGAATCACCACCGACTGCAGAATCTATTGGAGAGAGAGATCAGTTACTTGCTCAAGTTATCGGACAGCTTAATGACTCTGGTGCGTTTCTTTGCCGTACGTAGTATTTCAATTTCAATCATTTGTTAAAGCTAACGCCAAGGAGTTTCTGAAATAATTATTTATTGCAATATGTGCCTTCCGGTCGAGACGTTCACCTAAAATGTCTTTGGTCAAGAGGACGCAAAAAAGCGTTCTCAAAACCACGTATAAAAAAGCGTTCTCAAACCCACGTGCCAGATCGCTTTTATTTTAATGGTCCCAAGTTTAGACGATAGTGACTCGGAGGACTTCTTGAGTGAGGCCGATATTGGAGAGTTGTTGGATGTTGGTGCGACCATACAGAGAGCGAAACGACTCAAAATGGTACTGCCTTTGTTGCTATTAGGCTATTACTTTGGAGAATTTTGTTATGGTCAAAGGCGCAAGGTCTCTCTCCTTCAGTACAGTAGTTGGAATATTTCCTTTAGTGGGCCAATGGACGAGAAACGTCTGGGAATGTACTATGTTTGATATTGACGTAGCGAAATTGATAAGTAAGTCGGGTAGATGCGCCGCATGAGGCAACCCGCCCCTCTGTGTGTAACGCGGAGCTAGGGACAATCAGTATTGGTTGCGTGAAAAAGTGTGTGTGTAGCTCAACCGGTGAGTGCTTGCTAGCCATGCAAGTGACGCGGGTTCGAGTCCGCTCCACGCCAAGTTTTTCGCAATAGACCAGATTGTTGCCTAGGAGCCATGGGGGCCGAACCCCACTTAGCCCTGATACGTGATATTTGCGTATCTTTTAAATTCTTATAATTAGTTGGGGGTTGGGAAGATTGCGGTAGCGGTTGGGTTTTTAGTATTTAGTATTATTATTTTAGCAATTGGACTGCGTGGAGTCTCATATATTCCTCCCCGGGGACGAGGCCGATTTGCAGGAGTTTAAAAGTGATTACTTTTCGATAGTTATTTAATAAGGGTTACGTAAGTTGTAGCTCACTAAGCTAGCTAACGGAAACGTATGCAAATATAAGTATGTTCCGGCTCACGCAGAGTAACTCTTGTTGGTGATAAGTCCTTTCTCTCCATTACTTTGGTTTACTACTACCTGCTGTTGGCTACACTGCTACACAGTGGAATCGTTTAGTTGTAGAGTTCTTCTTTTTTTTCAGCGAACTCTCGTAAGATCACACAAATAATTGATAAGCTGAAGTCGCTGAAGGACCAGTTCATAACTATGCGTCATGCTTTAGGAGAAACGCGGATTGATGTAAGTTGTTTTTTCTATTAAACAATTAAACTGTTTTCAAATATTTATTAGACTTACGTAGGGCGCACCATCGTAAAAGAAATTATGGTAAGTAAGTAAGGATTTTGCTATTTTGTCCTTTCTTCGTTGTCTGTGTGTTTGATGTGGGTTGTAGTGAGAGCCGGTGGTCTCTTGGTCTTATTATTTCGCGGGCTTTTTCTAACACATAACGCTTTTTATTATTTTATTCACATCACTTTTTCAGGGGTACTGTTAGATTAGGCGGGGTAATTTATTAGCTAATGTTTTCATTATCATCTTTTTTTCAGGGTCGAGAGATGACGCGCAGTATTGTGCAACGGAATCGCGCCTCTTTGCAGCTTCCGGAGGAGCAGCTGAATAGATTTATCGGCGGACGGCTAACGGGAGCTGTGGAAAGCTTGGCCAATTTCAATCCTCGCGCCGAGTACATGGATTTGTTGAACGCGTTCCGCGACGCGGTTGTTTCCGCAGAAGAGTAAGTTTACGTTGTAGGTTGTATAATTTGATGAACCTTAACCTTATTGATAAGTATATCCTTATCTAGTGTCGGAGACCTACGTCGCTAATTGGCTAATTGCTAACAGATTAATGTTTAATTGGCTAATTGCTAGCAGGCAGTCTTTTAGTGTGCTCCCGCCTTTTCATGGTGCTGATCACGACCTCGACCTCCATCGCTTCCGATTCCATTTTGATGAGAGTGGGAATGACACGTGAGTTGAATTGAGACTGTTGTTTTTCCTCTGGGTATAAAAGTCTATTCCATATCTTTTATACTGGGTTCTGGATATTTTTGTGTTACCTGCTCGTGCTCATTTTTACTTCCTTGAAAGAATAGAAATGAAAGCTTCAAACTAGGCGAACCCAGGACATAATTATCGTTTTGAAATCTTGAGTTGATTCCCGAAATTCTGCCGATGTATGATACGTTGCTAAAATGCTGAAACGTCGTATGCTTAATATTCTAATCGCGACGGTGGTATTGCTGTTAGCGCTGAAAACTTGGGCAATATGCAAATTTGGAAGGTGGTTTCGTCGGGCCGGGAAGTTAGCCAACGAGTTTATGCTATGACTATGAGCGAACCACGTGTTACGCAGGTATGATCTGCGCGCCCTTACCCGATACCTATTACTATTTGAATTTTATCATTTATCGTGCATCCCTTTCACTATTTTGTTTCCAGCGATGGTTCGGACGATGAGTTTGGTCGTTTTGGTGATGACTATAATAATCCGTGGGATCTCCCATCAGAGGACGACTGGGAAGGGGAAGACCTGGAGGAGATCGCCTACCTCGCCAATATATACGGACCGGAGGCGGCGGCTAGTGAAGCGGCGGCACAAACTGGCGTTCTTCAGGTAATGGATTGATGATTGATGATTCTTACTTATTTAACTCTTTCACGTCGCTAGGGTGGTTGTGCTCTAATGGAAAATCGGCAGTTGAAAGTAGTAATCAATACTTGAAGGATGATATTGGTAACTTCAACGCTTCAACCTGAGTAAGCGAAGCAAACTAATGTATTAATGTAAGATATGTGCAGTGCAATGTCGAGAATTTAGTTATTCTTGCATCTGTGGCTTTTTTTCACGTCTGAACTGACAATGTGATTATCTATCGATAACGCTAACAATATTCTTGCCGAGCCGATTGTTTATGGTTGTATGGTGGCACCTTTGTCGTTTAGGGCTCGTTCGCTCGTTCGGGGTACGGAATTCCGTTCCGAACAAAAAACGTTTCAACAGTAGTTCGGGATGGGCGGTCGGAAAAAGGAATTACATTTCCGACCGACCATCGTGAACTACTGTTGAAACGTTTTTTGTTCGGAATTCCGTATCCAGAACGCGATCTGAAAGTTTATCAAGGTACTAGGTACTAGGTCTTGGTTTAGGCCAGCTCGACTCAATGCGGATCAATAAGTGATCAGACTTTAATTGTATGCGGCTGTATTAAACATTTAAACATTTATTAACATAAGCACACAGCCTTATGAGTGGAAATCAATAGAAGTACCAATAAACTGCAAATAATAATGAGAAGTGAAGTACAAATTAATAAAATAACGGTGTATCAACAACAACAAGTAACAATATTAACTATATATTTTCAGCAAGTGAACGGTCGTTGGCGATGCACGGTGTGTGACTGTTATGTTCCATCAGATAACAGGGGAAAACTCACACATATAATGGGAAGGAGACATACAGCCGCATCCGATGCCCAAGGCCTTAATGTAAGTGGTTTATTATGTTAAAGCAGTATGGCAACCTGTTTTTGAAACGTGTGCTGGACATCTCATTCCCATGTGTTGTATGCCAAATCACTGTAGGATACTGCGCGATTTTAGTTTAATTATATCAATTTGTATACACCATATGAGCATACATTTGTCCAGCATACGTCACAAATCCTTTTTTATATAGCGAATAGCTTCAGTTAAATATTGCATAGCATTTTCCATCCTATGTAGAAAATACTATGTGAAATATGACATTTTCAGGTGTTGCTTTTTTCATATGTTCAATATTGTGTTTTTTTTCTCCTCGCTTGTTTTAGTAGAAATACGAATATAAGAATAGACCTGTTCAGAGTAGAAATACGAATGTAAGAATAGACGTATGTTCAGTTGTGCATATCCTTTAACGTTTTAGCGAAGTGCTACACCCGACCCCGCGCTACCGGCTGTGGAGATATTCTCGCCAGCACAACGCAACAATAGGGCTCGAAGACCACCGGTGTGTGCTTTTAACTTGTCGTATTGTTCTAGTGTGTATGTATGTATGTGTGTGTGTGTATATGTGTATGGGTGCGTGTTGTGTTGTGTATGTGTGTCAGCAAATCAACACATTCTTTTAGAACAATACTGCTCGGTCAAGATCGCGTTATCCAAATGTGGATGCTGGCGGAGAAGGCTCACAACAGAGATTCACCAGTGGAAGAGGGAGACGAGGTAGGGGCGCCAACTTGAGATTTTTTTTATTTACGTGTTTTCAGGTGTTTATAAAAATATATAATACCAGACGGCTACGCCGCCTGAGGCGACTTACATGGAAATATGATTGGTTCACCATGGGCATACTTATATACAAAGTTCTAAACGTATCATAAGAAATTCACATAATAGGAAACATATGCATACTTCGATATTGAGCTGCGAAACTCTTTTTATACCCGAACGCGAAATTTGCATTTCGTAACGCACATCGGTATGCAAATTGCGCTACAGTTACTCTTTTATATAATAAGATCGTGTCGTCGATTCTCAGGATCAGGAAGTAGGACTGTTTGTAACTCATTCGTTAATTCGTTTACATAGTGTTAGTGTTAGTACTGCTATTTGGGACTATGGTACATGTACCGTTTAGCAGGCATCGGGTGTTTTAGAATCTTTTAGAATTTTCATTCGTCATGTCTTATGAAATTGTATTATTTAAGTGTATGTTAATTCTAACCTCAAACACGGGTAATTAAACCTCATTTAAATTATTGTAATTGACTGCCGTTTCATTTTAAGGAACTGGGCAAGGAGCGGCGGCGCCTTCTAATTCTGGAGTCCGCTTTTCTGGAGTTCGAGGTCGAAATGCGAATGCTCCGTCGGGTTCAGGCGGCCATCGAAGTGTTAGTTCCACGCGAGCGACTAATGGGAGTGCTGCATTCTATCGGGACCGCGATGATGGAGATAGGAACAGAGGTTGGCATTTGAATCGATTCATTCTTTCCGCTTAAAGTGGTATAACACCCTGTTTTTGAGCTTGGAATTTGAACAGATTCATTCGTTCCGCTTAAATTGGTATAACGTCTTATTTTTGCACCAATGTTAGACGGTATAATTGTTTATGTAGTTGTTTTTGTGTCTAATAATTACCTTCATTCGCATTTTCGCATAAAACATATGGAAATGAATTTGTCGAAGATTCACTTCATAAACCCAACCTCGTTTGGCATTAAAGCGGTTTTGTACGTGGTAAGTGGTTTGTGCGGCACTTACTGGCCTATACGTTCCCCATATTTTGTATGTGAATTTTAAGACCGTTAATTGTGGACCCTTTCAGGAGGAGAGAGCAGCACTTGGCGTTCGTCATCGAGATTTAACGACCCATCGTCGGACTACAATCCGTACTCTTACCATTCACCAGCACCAGCTAATGGGAGTGCTTATGGTTGGGGATCTGGTGAGTGCACCGTGCTTTGTATTTTATAAATTTTGTTTTATTAGACTATTTTACAATTTTATTCGTGAGTTATTCGTGACCGTTAAGTATACTATACTACTTTCTCTGATTTTTTATTCTATTGAGCAACTGAGCTGAGAATTGGCTGATATCTATATGATATGATATGATCTCCTTAGCCATGCCATGTCTTAATTTTATTTTATTTCGCATTTAGTTTAAACATCTATCGTATGGTCCTGTGGTGTAGCCGTAGTATTGTCCTGTAGTTATTCTACTATAGCAATCAAGCGGTTGCTAGTTAGAGCACTGCCGTACTTCATATAAAGTCAAGAATAGGGATTACTGTGTGACAACGGTCAAACGAAGTTAAATAAGCCACGTATCACCGTAACTTTGAGTTCTTCTGCCTTTAAAAGTATATTCTTGTATTTAGCTGCCGCCGTGCCTCGCTATGGAGGGGATGACTTTTTTGCACACAGTGATTTCTACGGCGGTTGGGGTCAGGCTCCCGGAGACGGTAACTGGCCGCGTGACCCATCCAACATTTACAACAACGTGTACGGTGGCCGGGGAACCGGGAATCGAGGCGCAAGCGGCGGCGGGCGGGCGCGCGGAAATGCTCGCGGCGGTCGCGGGTTCCCGGGCAATTCGAGCGCCCAGAATGTGCCGCGATCGATCAGGCCAAATTGGCCAAATGGCCATCCTGATCCTGGATTGTGGTAGGTGCCTTACATTAGATACCTTAATGATCCAACTTCAATTTCAGCAGCTTGAGCAAGTTGCGTGGTGATGAAGGTATGGTTTTACTTCAGTACTATTTAGTATGTCTCTTACATTTTGTGTCTCTTTGGTTGAGGTTGCTTTATTAAACTAAGATTGCGTTGGGCTATGGTTCGTTCATTGTCACACATATACATAATGCATAGTTGTATATTTTTACCCAATTTTTTGGTTGTTGTATTTATTCGGGTTTTCTTTGTTTATT
Organism: Pelodera strongyloides; assembly: GCA_036852015.1. Classification (NCBI taxonomy): domain Eukaryota; kingdom Metazoa; phylum Nematoda; class Chromadorea; order Rhabditida; family Rhabditidae; genus Pelodera; species Pelodera strongyloides. The sequence continues at coordinate 181,723 of JAANDG010000228.1, forward strand.
TGTGTTTTCTGTAGTATGTCTTGTGACGCGGATGCCCTGCATTCCGATGTAGTATATATTGCCATTGCCAGATTTCAAATTTTGAAATTGTTGCGCACCGCAGAGTTATCCCGTCCTACGATCCTACTGTTAGAGAATGTAGGCCTTGTTTATCTGTGGTTTAGTCTGTATATACATATATCACTGGTTGTAAAATTGACGAATTTTTGAAATTTTGAGAGCCTTTTTCAGTGAAATTTGCGCCTCGATAGGTAATATGAATATCCTATTGTAGTGCGGTAATCATTGCCTAGCTTATGCGCATAATTTTCAATTGCTCAAGTTTTTCATTTTGACCATTCAGATTCAGTTGGACAATAGTTATCAAGACATCATACAGTGTTATTAAGATTGTAATCCCACTCATGTCTCCAGTAGCCGCTTTATTCGTTATAAACTACGTTTGTTTTTCTCTCTTGAGATTGCAATGCGCAGTTTAATTGATTCTATCCTATTTTCCCCTTTATGAGTTGCTAGTTTTATTAGACTGGTGAAGCTTCGCGGTTGCGCAGCGTAGCTACTGTAGCTAGTAGAGAGTGCTCGACTGCCGGCTCGCGTTGCTATTGATATGAATGGCGCCGCACAACCGCGGAGTTTCATTGGTGTGGTATTCGATAGGGACGGTCAGTTGTTTCTTCCTATTGTCAGCGAGTATCCCTTGCCCCCCATCCTTTCCATTTTTCGAAGCCTTATTTATGCTGCCTGTAGTTTGGAAATTTGGAAATTTGTTTATCTGTATAGAAGTACATTTGTTTACTTCAGCATGCTGCATAGTGCTTAGTTTGTGTATCCTTTATCGTTTGTTCAAGTTGAATAAATGCTGATGAATAATATTTTACTTGTCTGAACATTGGGAAATATAGGTGAAATATTGTATAATAAGTGAAAGGCAATTAAAACACAAAACATGTAAAGAAAAGGTCCCTTTCTTCCATAGAATCAGTCTCAATGCGCCCTGAGGGTTTAACAAAGAAACGTCACAAAGTTATGGAAGACTATTGTGAAGTTATTATAGACATTGTAATTTGCTTCACAAAGGGACCAGGTGAATGAACTGCCTAGAAGGAAATGTGGATTCTGATGAGTTAGTTTTGAGTACAGTACTACTTTATTGTGAAGCCGTTAAGTGTTACTGTATTTCAATTCTAAGCTCTATGTTTGCAATCACTTGGTAATTAGCTCAGGATTTATCTGTACAATCTTTTCGGTCAGCAGTTCACTCGATCGATGTTCTACAATTATCATTGGGCTCCTGGCACGCGGTGGGCTGACAAGGAGTTGGATTTGGGAACGAAGCGATCTTCTCCGACACTGAAAATTATGAACCTATGAATATGGTTGTGCCAGCCGCAAGTGAGCCGAAGGTGCGCCACTATAGACGAAAAGTGTGCCACATGTGCGCAACATGCCAGAAATGTGCGTCATAAGAGAGCCCAAGGAGCGCCACTTGTGCGCCACTTGCCTGCCAAATGTGTTCCACATGAGTGCCAAAAATAGGCCAGAAGTAAGCCAAAGATGCCACAAGTAGGCCAACCGAAAACATACACACCTTTCCCAAAAAGCTGGTCCCAGTGCTCTTTCTACTAACGCACGGTGTTTTTCTGTTTTGGAATTTCTATCATATGCCGGAGAAAAAAACTAACCGCGTGGTCATCCAGTGGTCATCGCAGTTTTCAGCCCTTTCCTTGAGAAGCCAAGAAACTTGGAGGATTTTCTAGATTGTGGTAATTAGGCAATTAGTTTGACGCGTCACCGCGGCGAGAAACTGGCGCAGTACTGGCACTCCTATTTTACTTCGCCGGGCACTATATGCTGTGTGCGGCGCTCCATAGTTTTCCATATTGCAATACGGTGCTGAGTACCTATACCAACACGCCATTTGATTGACACATTAACCGCTCAAAAAAAAAAAAAAAGATTTGGGTGCCGAGGCAAGCGAGACACAGTGAATATAGCACGTGCATACGTTTCAAAAGCAAGCCATGTTGCGCTCGTAAAAACATACATTATTTCCTTTCATATAGCATTGTCCAACAAATGAACCGACAGACGTTGGCCATTGCACAGAAAAGGTTAGAAGACCGTCGTGAATAAAACCTCGGAGATGAGCTGGCGAATTTCCTGTAAGTTATATATCCATTGTGATGCTTTAGGGATGAGAGCACAAACTAGGTACGCCAATGAGTCGCCTTACACCACGGGTGCTACATGTGCGCCGTTGGTGCTCTTCAATGATGACACGATTGAATGTTGTCGTCCGCACCGGTGGCGCGCTCCTGGCGTATAACCTGCTCAATTTAAATATACAGAATAAACATATTTCCTACCAGCTGTTCCCTCTGCTACCTCGACTGCGCTGTCAAAGTGTCCATGAATGTGGTTGTTCTTTTGGTGGATTTTGATCACCGAACCCTAGAAAGTGATTAAAATAGATATTGACAGTAATACACATATGTATATCAACGAAATTAATGAAATTATAAGTTGATAAGAACCACGTGAGTAAGAATCAAGGACTCAAGGAGACAGGTCATGGATGCCCCGATTAGAGAGCATTCATGGTTAGAGTGACACGTTCTTTGTTAATATAAAATATGTCACGCTGTGATGCTCAAGATTAAAACCATTTCACTTATGTGGTGTTGCTCTGAAAAGTTAGTACCTTTTTATTGATCCATTCGCCGGTCAAATTGCCACATCCATGGCTAATTCCAAGTAGAAAAGTGAGAACGATGAAGTCCTTTAAAGGGATCGGCTCACCTCAAATCGTGTCTGTTTTTTTTGTTTCTTTATTTTCTATAAGGGATAATAAAAATTTGGAATACAAAAAGTAGTGTTCTATTTCAATACTCACGAAGATATTAGGTGATAAAGTGGTGGATCGATCGGCCCGAAATGAAAAAGTGTAATTGCCCTGCCTTGTTTGTATGGGACAATTAACACTTTTTCATTTCGGGCCGATCGATCCACCACTTTATCACCTAATATCTTCGTGAGTATTGAAATATAACACTACTTTTTGTATTCCAAATTTTTATTATCCCTTATAGAAAATAAAGAAACAGAAAAAACAGACACGATTTGAGGTGAGCCGATCCCTTTAACATGCACGAACTGCAAACGAATATGAACTGCAAAAAAATAGCCGAAGCAAAGTGCAAAAACAACAGGTGCCAGTGAAACTATGGGTACAACAGGAAACTGTTCGCGCTGCGAAATTACTTGCGCCAGGGTTGAGCGGCGCGCCACCCGAGTTTCTAGTGTATACATAGTCTCCTATTTTGAAAAGGAATACATATAGGATAGGTAGAGCGCCGCAGAAGGAAAATGTACAGAAAGTTTTGCGATAAAGGTTGAAATTCTTTGCGCTTCTCTAAAAAAAGACATAATATTGTGTGTTGTACCATGTAACCGCTAGAAAATACAGCAGCTGATATGAGCAAAATCTTATCACATATTACAGCACGTTATCTCGATGGTTTACGTTTACTGCTCGGACAAAAAGTGTTTCGCTGAAACAAAACAGAGGGACCAAAGTATGCGGCAAGTCTGGTACGATAATAAATATACAGTAAAGCGCCATATCGATTCACTGCTTATGACAGCAATTCTTTCAAGTTAGTAATATCCAAGTGCACGTGGTTTGTGAAATTTATCGAGGGCAACTGTATTTACTTTATTATAGTTTTACATTCTGTGCCTTTTGACTTTTGGCAGTTACGGGTGAAGTGTGGAACATAATAGCATATAATGCATGCCAATGCAGTGTTCTTGCGTACTACAGACCATGTACAATACCGCTTTAAAATACTGAAGAAATCTCTGCAGATCAATGAATGAAAATTGTTTTATTTATCTATGTAGAACCGGTTGCTATGTGTATAAAACAAGTAAAAGTGAAAGTGTTTATAATTTCTCTCTTTCGTTTCCGATGTAACAAAAAAGAACGTGACGGTGCTCTGTCGAACTTCTCGATTCCTCTCTTTTCCTTTCCTTTTCCTACCTCGATCTCTCTCTCTCTCTCTTTCTCTCCATTGCGTTGTGAATTTCCTGTCATATTTGTCCACAAAACTGCAAATTAAAGGGTCAGGCCCATTTCAAATGACCCCTATTTTTGATTATTCCATCTGCTTCTCCATGTCAAATATAGTAGGCTGATTTTTTTTCCAATTTTCAGTCGCAATATTCACGCAGTTTTCAGCAATTTACCATGGCCGGTCATACACAACAATCAATCGCAGTTGTCACGCCCATTCGCGCTGATTGGCCCATATCGCAATTGCCACGCCCAATAGAGCATATTGCCCAATTAGCGCGGAGGGGCGTGACAAATGTGATATATAGTTGGGTATGACTGGCCATGGTAAATTGCTAAATACTGCGTGAATTTTGCGCTTGAAAATTAGAAAAATATCGTATCCTACTATATTTGATATGGAGAATCAGACGGAATTATCAAAAATAGGGGTTATTTGAAATGGGCCTGACCCTTTAAGTGCAAGACCGTAATATAAAAATATCAAAAATATCACCGTTAAGTTGACTTCTTTTAGTAAGGCTTATGATTAGGATTTTGTGTAGGTTTATGCTTACAATTAGTCTTATGTTTTTAGGTTAGACTTGCCTTCTAATCATTTTTTGTTCAATTGTGCGCGATAGATGCGCCACATATTTGCTCCAGGCGTTATAAAGAGACGAAACTACACATTCAGAAATCCATTACCTGCGCTAAACTGGTTGAAACTCCAACAGTTGACATTCGAATGAGCATGCAGAAGACCCAACGTTTGATGTGTCGAAACAGAAAATAGGTACGCAATGTTTATAGAATCATATATGTCCAAAAAGAGATATGAAGAAAATATATTGTTGAAGAAGACCACGTAGTCCAATCATTGACTCCTTAGAAAGTGGACAGTTTTTCGGTCAGCAACAGTAGCTAGCGAAGAGAGAAGGCAATTCTAAAATAACTAGGCCGTTATTAATTAGTGTAATCGTGAAATTACATTTAAAAATATTACGTCAGATCACTGGTTTGATATTTAAGCAGTTTTATGTACAACCCAAACACATGTAATCGGAAACACTAAACGTTTCAAGCAAGCTTGCACAGAAATTTTCAAAAAATCAAATGACGATATGATTAACAAACTAAACACAGCTATGCATTACAAGCCAGCAAGTATCGTTGGGAACAAAATGGATGGAATCCGGACCTCGAGAAGTTGCAGTCCACGAAGTGACTGAAAAAAACAGCAGAAAAACCGCACCGAAGGATCCACAAGGTTCTAACTCTCGCTCAAGGATCTTAATCATAATTCTAACTAAATCTCAAAATTCATAACTATGTAAATCTCAAGCGCACCTTGGTTGGTAGCATCAAACTTTCACCCTAAAAAATATGCCTAATAAGCTCAAGCTCATATGCCAATTCCCCGAGCAACGTGATCTCGGGGTTGACAAGGGAGCACCCCCCCCCTTTTTTTAGTCTCAAACATAGTGCTCTCACAGATTGTTAGCTTACACAATCACACTAAGTGAAGGAATGCAAGAACGAAACATACAGGATCTGGCGCCCTCCTTTCTACGTGAAGTTGAGGAGCAAACGATTGAAGACGTTGCTGACGCACACTTGCATTCCAGCAGGGCAACTGAAAGTTCAACACTAAAAGTCTGGAATCTAATGAAACAGGTCCTAAATATGATTATAATTTTCAGTACAGTTTATAGGCTAAATAAGTACGTCTTATCAATTTATTCATGACATTGGATCATGTGTTACTGTATGTGTATGTATTATATTTGTGTACTGTAGTGTGTGTGTGGTGTGTGTGTGTGTGTGTGTGTGTGTGTGTGTGTGTGTGTGTGTGCGTGTGTGTGTGTGTGTGTGTGTGTGTGTGTGTGTGTGTGTGTGTGTGTGTGGCAGGAACAGACGGCCTTATTTTGGGATTAGGCGGCCTTACAGGAATAGGCGGCCTTATTTCAGCAGGCGGCCTTAGCCCAGGCGGACTTTGTTTAGGCGGCTTTATTTTTTTCTCCTAATTTTGCTTCCAATTCTTTTATTCTTCGATTAAACAGGTGGCAGGTAGTGTGTGGGGGACTTCTACATTGGGGAAAAGATCACCTAGGATCAAGCGTCCTAGAGCCGAGAAGCTCCCGGGTCTCCGGGTCCTTGTAGGCTCCGCCTCCCAGGGTTTTATACTGGTTGGTCGGCGCCCCCGCGAAACATCGCGTCATGGCAGGAAGTGCTTTACTGTGGATTATTATGTTATCGTTTGGGATAAATGATCGTGCAATATCCTTGTACTTTGTTCGGGGGATCAGCCATTTACACCTACCATACCCCGCTAAGTCCGTCCTCGGACTTAGACAAGAGAAAGTGGGGTATCAAGTTGAGACTTGGATAATTTTGCATGTGAATTAACAATTCACTGATGTCGTTGGTATTCGGTTTGGGATACCGGAAGGACTCAAAAAAATTTTTTATTCGAGTAAGCAACTAGCGGAAATGAGACATTGGTTTTGGTATTGTGTGGATCAGATAGTGCCTGCTCGTCCAAGTTAGATTGTCCCTGAAGTTCGAAGTTGTAGACAACGCATACGCAGCTCTTGTTGCTTGCTAAAACACTGGTTCCTACGTAAATGAGAGGTTGTTTCTGTGTGTGATATAGGGTCAGCGGAGCTGGAGGGCTTAGATTTGGGGGCAGGGTTGCACTCCTGGTGATGTAGACGAAGTCCTCAAGTTTGTTGAAGAACATCTTGATTTTGACGAATCGACCGTGAAGTCCTCCACTCCAGTCGGATTCGTCGGATGAGGGCGTTAAAGTCGGACAAGCTTTCCATATCCTCGTCGGGTTTCCATGATTTTGTCGATGTGTTTCAGGATATCGCGCCAACGTCCCATTTTACATTTGTGTTTCCATTTGTATGCACACCCGGAAGTATATGATATTGTCCTGACAATGATTCCCTTTGCTCTGTGTGTTTTCCCTGATCCTCGGTTGAAGTAGTGAAGCACTAGTTGACGGTCTGCTAAATTTGTTATTAATTCTCTCTCGAAAAGATTTCTCAAAGCGATTCATCTCGGCATGAAAAATGATCTGGTGTCTAATAACAACATTTCCTTTCTATCAACAGGGACTGACTGCACTTGCTTATTTTGGAAAGTTATCGAGATAAGTCTACCTATCCGTGTTTCGGAGCAAAGTATCTGCGAATAGAAAAGTTTGCGTTGGAATTAGCAATTCCTTCTTATTACTAGATCGTGCCTCGGAGCCTTACGCGTTTTGCTTCGGTCTGTTTGATGATACATTGTTGTCGAAAAGGAAATTACCTTTTTTTTTTGAAGAGTCATCCTTCGTTGGCGTATCCTTTATGTGATAACAGAGGACGCAGCATATGGACGCTTTGAACCATGTGGTTCTTCGTCAGGTTGCCCTAGAATAAGACTAGGGAATCCTGAAAGCTAAAAAGTTTAAGTCCAGTTGGCAATCATAATGGTTTTCGTCGGGGAGCCCATTGCGGCAGCTACAGCGGTAGACAGTGTATTGCTACAACTTTGTTTCTTAGTTGGCGCGAGGCCTTGGCAGACGACGGGCTACGTACAATTTAAATTCGTTATCGCTATCATCAGCGTGCGAAAAAAAAATGCCTTTTGGTTGGAGAGGCAGATAGGTTTGCGAGCGGAATTACATTCCAATTGACATGCGGAGTTGCATGTGGCTGGATCGGATCTGCTGATTATGCAGGGGTCTGGCAGCCTGAGCCTGACTCATCTGGTCGACGATTTGCTCAGGCTTACATTCGTACTGTAGTTTCGGCGTGCTCGGTGCTCGGCATGCGAGACAAGACGAATGTACATGTGAAGTCAATAATAAGCGGGTCTATTTGCGTTGTATTATGGATTTTTTTTGTACTCGGGATTCTAAAGTTTTTCTAAAAGAAAGCGACAATTTCCAAGTAAGTTAGTTTGATTGGGTTAGGAATCGAAAGTTGATAACTTCTAATTCTCCCAGGCCAGAATATGGTGATTGTTTTTTCCATGCTTACAAATGTGAGTTATGATTGCGCGAGACAGCGGGGTCCTCTTTCAAAAAAGACGAAAAGGGTAGATTTGCGTTCCTCGTTACACGAGGGAAGGAGACGAAACAGAAAGTTTACTGTACTTCTTCAATGGCAAACTGTAGAACGGGATGTAAACTAATTAAAAATGGAAAACGCATCGAAAATACGGGATTTGAAAATATTGCATATGTTCCAGTGAGAACATGGTGCTCTAACAAATAAAAAAACTTTGAATAAAATACTGACCGATTCCACGCGATAATTTGCCGTCTATATTTGGTCCAATCCAAACAGTCGTAGCATTGCTAATAATGATTCAAGATCGCAGTTCGCACCACTATTCACTTCCAAGAGCGCTATGAATGCTCGAGACGTCGGGGTTCTTTCTCAGAAAGACAGAAAAGTTTGATCAGTCTACAAACGAGTCGGTCTACTGTACTCGATGACAGGGAAGCTGTGATGTGATAAGACATAAGAATGGGTGGCGATCTAATTAGAAATATAACCGATGATACGAACTCTTTCTTCAGTATGCATTTGGTGTGAGAGTTACCAAGCAAAAATAGCTGGTCTACAACTAAGAACTATGTACTGGTTTGAATAAAATATACTGACCGCATCCATTGCGTGCGGAATTACATTCCGATTGGCTGCAGAAGTTGTACATGATTGTTGTTTCCATTGTCGGTGCTTGCGTTTCACACAGCTGCCTTTGATCGCATAGTGTAGTTTCCGTGGGATTGGTGGGTCAGACCAACAAGAATGCAAAGACAAGAGCAGAGGGATTTATGCGCGGTGACGGATGTACTAGGAGTTAATTTTTTTTTTTTTTTTTAGAAAGAAAATTTAAATTTCCAAGTATTGGTTGCCGAGTATTGATTTTGATTGCGGTTAGGACTCGAACTCGAACGTTGACATTTCTCAGACTGGAAAAGAAATGTAGATTTTTTTTTGTTATTGCTTGCAAATGAAAATGAGTGTTATGATTGTGCGAGATGACGGGGTCCTTTGTCAGGCAGACGGAAAGGATAGATTTGCATGCCTCGTTGCACGAGGGAAGAGACAGAAAGGTCACTCAAATTTTAAATAAACTAAAAAGCTTTTTATTAAATGAGTCAGCCTACTGCACTCGTTGAAAGGGAAAGGGTGTGACTTTACACAGGAACGGGTAGGTTCGAAATGGAAATCGCTCCGAAAATACTGACTTGATACACACTGCCATTCAAATCTTGGTGTTATAACAAATAAAAATCATTTACGGTTTTGAATAAAGAACTGACCGAATCCACTTGAAAGCTCATCTCCTCCGTGTTTGTTCCAATCCAAGTACGAATCTGCTCAGATTAGGTGTAGGTATGTGTGACCTTCTTCATGTATTCCAACCACGTATTCTTATTACCGGTAGTTTTTAAATTCGGGAATCGAATTTATTTGTTATCGAACAGGTTTTGTTTCTGGAGGTGTTGGGTATAACAATTCATTTCACTTTCAAGTTGGAAGTTCTAGGAAAAGAACGGATAATTTAGGAGGAGGCGTGACACGCCCAAGTCTTTGCGTTCTAGCGAAGAACGAGTCGTCTGTCTTGTTGCTCAATTGCTTTGAAAAATAAAAACTGACCTTTTTGAGCGATGTCCTCTGTTGGGATTATCTTGCAGTTTGCAAAGTCGAGAAAGTTTGCGTGTTGCATAACTTGGAAAGAAGAGAATGGATCTTGATTTGTTGATAAATGCGTCACGCGTTCGCGCGAGTGTAATACTTCGACTCAGTAAGCTCAGAAAAGGATTCATCAAACATTTCAAAAAAAAAATTGAACAAAGATATGCGTTTGATTTGGAGGTGCGAACACTTCGCAGACATGTCTTGAAAACTTGAAATGGAGCCGCTTAACTTTAGTGCCGGCCGGCGGGGATCCTGCTCCATATATACTCGATACTTACCCGGTTGCTTTTGCTCTCTCAACACTTGACAATGACTTAAATGGCGGGCTGACGCGCAACAGTATGCATACTAAATACTTTAACCGGGATGCGCGAAACTTCATACTCACTGCGTATACGTATACTTATCTCCTCGCGGTTTACGCGGAATATCTCTTGCTTACTCGTACGATCCATGTCCTACTGACATATGTGCCCTAACGGCACGCAAGGGGATTCGACCCTTCACCTTCCGGAAGGACTTTTAAGTACTTTTGTGGGTGCGGTTCCACCGCCGGACGTCCAAACACACAAACACATAGACAAACTGGCCAGTTTTTACGAACGGAACACGTCTAGTAATACTAATAGGAAATCAACGAAAAAAATCGGATTGAGACATGAAAGTGAAACGAAATTGACAGAATCAAAAAGTGGATCTTACGTTCGCTGCTACCATTAAACAGGTGGCAGGTAGCGTGTGGGGGATTTCTACATTGGGGAAAAGATCACCTAGGATCAAGCGTCCTAGAGCCGAGAAGCTCCCGGGCCTCCGGGTCCTTGTAGGCTCCGCCTCCCAGGGTTTTATACTGGTTGGTCGGCGCCCCCGCGAAACATCGCGTCATGGCTTACTGTGGATTATTATGTTATTGTTTGGGATAAATGATCGTGCAATATCCTTGTACTTTGTTCGGGGGATCAGCCATTTACATTCGTGACAAACAGACTGGATCCAAAGAAACGTTGTTGGACCAGAACAACAGCTAGGTGAGTGGCGATGGGATTGTTGTAGAAATTGACGAGTCTATGTTTATATAGTTAAAAGCCATAAGGGTTGATCTTTGGGTTTGGGATTATGGAGAGGGGCACTAATAAAGTAGCAATGTTTGAATTGAAGTGGCACATAAGGGCGCAATGGATTGTTTAGCTTTCATAAGAACAAAATGGAAAGGAAAGTGAATGACAAGTGAAAGTTACAGTACCCTTTTACGTCATTTTGCAACTCATCTGCAGATTCTCCCTCACGAGATCTTTGACCCGAATGTTTCTATCCAGAAGGATCATCTCCAATTGCTTAATTGATTGGCTCCGTTTAATGTTTTTTTTTACTACGTGAATAAATATAATATTTGTTTTGAATTTAGAAGAGAGTGTGTGAAAAAGAAAAAAAACGAACGCACGCATTAATCCAGAAATAAAAAATAATAAAAAAAGCTAAGGCCTAAACTATGGCCGCCTGGGCTAAGGCCACCTATTCTTCCCGTAAGGCCGCCTGACCGCTAAGGCCGCCTGTAGTTTGATATAAGGCCGCCTATTCCTTCGCTATGGCCGCCTGAAACTTGCTAAGACCGCCTATTCTTGGATAGAGCCGAAAGTAGAATGAAAGTTTGCCGGGCACCGGCGTATGGTTTATTTTATAGTTAAGGAAGATTCAAATATTAAAAACTAATAAGTGCCTAGTTCTTTCCTTGGCTAACATTCGAGGAATTTTTTATATACAGAGGATTCTAACGCTGAACAGTGTGCGCTAGAAAGAGATGGCGTCGCCTTAGTTGGCTTGCGCAGTTCGCAACTGAGCGTTCTAATTTTCGTCATTAGTTCATGCATGTAGGGTTACCGCGATTGCCTGTGATTCTATTATGCAGTCAGATGTCACAATTCCTAATGGTGTAGTTGTGTAACTGCTACAAAGCCGCCAATCATTCTAAAAACTAAATCAAAGAAACTATTTGAAAATTTGCGGCAGTTTTCCAGCAGAATGGCACTCCGATTTGTACCGACCAACGCGTCACCAATTTAGCGGCCAACGCGCGATATAGACAAACTCCGCCTCCTAATGAACTCGCGCGCTGGTTTCGCGCCATCTGACACTCTGGCTGGTGATTGGTGGGTCTAATTGGTGCCGATTGGTACCCATGTTCTGATTGGCTGATTAGTTCAGAATAGGCGTGGCCAAATATTTGATCAAACGTCATTTCGTGGTCGTTCGCCCACTATGCTACCTGCGACCCCACTATTTTTTCACCAGAACAGTTTGCGCGCGCATCGATGTTAGACACCATACCATTTGTCCATCCATCCTTTTCTTCTGTTTCTTTACTCGATCGTTTGTTTCTTCCATGATGGAAGACCAAACACCCCCTTGTTTATCTTCACCTTCATGATCAATTGATCTACGCAGCATTTGTATAGTTTTTTTGTGTATTGCTTTAATTGTTTTACTCTTTCAGATATGGTGAGATCGCGGTCGCTTGCGAGTCATTCCGTTGACTCCTAAAGGATGGATCTCGGATTGCTCGGTATGTTTTGCCTTATTTCTGTTGTTTTAACATAAATTGCACGTTTGGAACTTTCGTTCAGAGTTTTTTTGTCCTGTGTAGTGATGTAAGTTTTTGTTTAGTCTAATTAAAATCTTGCTTAGTTTTCTGTTCTTTAGGTCGTGATCGCCGTGTTCGCTTGATGAGTGGCCCACTTTGACGTCAAGTTGAGAGACAGCTCAGCTCGCATGAGGAGGAGGCGCGGAGGGTTGAGGCTGGTACTTCGCACTTGGCAACGGCTGGATGGAGCTCGTTTTGCTCGGTATGCACTGTCTTGTATTTGTTCCCTTTCCCTTTTCATTATTGTATGTTTGCGGGGAGCGCAGAGTGTTATGTATTATTCACGTGATACGTGATTTCGCTGTCCTCAACGGTTTTGTGTCATGGTGTTAATTTTTGCCAAGTTTAGATTCTCTTTCGAATGAGATGATGGTTTGTCTCGGTGACTACGTTCACTTCCTGCTCGTTCGTCTGTCACTACTACTAAGCAAGGGAGTTTGCTTACCAGGCGGGGACTGCTTGCTCGACCTCGCCACCTCGCCTCGGATCTCGTAGTTAGGTAATGCTTTTGTAGTTATTGCACCAGTCTGCCATTGCGTTCAATCAATATCGAACGACTATCGCTTTTTTGGTTTGGTTGTCGTGGTGGATCTCTGTCTGCTTCCCTCTCCCATCCCACATCTCACCTTTTTTCCAGTTGTTGTCTTTGCTGGTTGTTCTTGTTCTTATACTTGATGTTTATTGTTTAGTGTAGTTTTTTAACAGTGAAAAGTGATAATAGACTTCTAATCCTCATTTTTAGGTTTCCGATCTGAACTGCTCAATGTTCTGTGGAGCTCGTGACCGAACGAATGATCCACTCGCCGCTGTCGACGTTGATGTCGACGGCTACGTAGTCGACCTCGTGCAGGCCGCCTATGGCTCGCTCGCTATCCTTCAGTACCGCACTCAGTCAACAAACCGAGGTCGTCCAGGAGAGGACACTTGATGTACGTTATTTTTAATTTTGACTTCTGCCTAATTTTTTTAAGAAATCGAAGCTATGGACTTTGATTACATAGTGCCACAAGAGCGATGCACTGTGCATCTGCTGAAAATCAGTGGTTCAATTTTCGTTATATTTAAATGGACAATGATTGTCCTACCGTAATTTTTATGCGAGTTTGCAATAAGTGCCTTGCAGCAAGTTGTCCTGCATTCTGCTGATGCTGAACCCACTTATTTCTTTTAAAATGCATTTTTCAGGTTTCGGGCAGGCTTGAAAGCGACGGTCGTTGATGTCGGCTTCGTCATCGAGCACAGTCAGCGCGTCTCTTCGCCCATCCGCATCCAATGTCACCGCACCACGCACAAGCGTATAAAGCAAGATGTTTCTATGTAGGTTTATTCGTTTTCTTTTGTCCTGTATCTTGCCTCCACTCCACCGGAGAAAGGAAAGGCACTCTGTCCAATTTTTTTGTTGGCTTTATATTCCCATCCGTTTTAAAAGCTTGCGTTTAACTATGGGAAGGATGTGTAACCATGGCGCACATTATGCTGCATATCTTCGCTTGTGAATACATTTTCCGAAGATTGTTTTTGTACCATACCAATTACCAATCCTGAAGTCATTGTTATGCCCAAATAATAATAATTTTTTGTTGTTGTTTAGATCAACATCTTCAAGGGACCGGACCAGATGTAGGCTTGACTTGATGTTTCCTATGTGCTTGATGTCGCCGACTTGCCTCCTGCTCACTCCTGCCTCCTGCTCACTTTTATTGCCACTGATCAATCATCAATGTGGGTTTTCTTTATTATCCTTTCAATTACATGGACACTATTTATGTTGTACTCGGATGCACACCCTTTGGTGTATTTAATAAATAAATAAATAAATGCTTTCAATGCCTAATTTGGGATTTCAGTTTTGTTCGCACATAGTCTTACTCCTGTAGCTTAGTGTAGCGTTGTTTCAAGTCCGGTTCTAAGTCTAAACCACTGTCTTTCAGGATCATCATCCATTGCCGCCGTAGTTCGTGCTGGGCTGGTGGCTGTGCACTTTCTGAATCCTGGGTGTGCCACTAGGATGCCGACACTTCGACCTCATATTTTCGGGTGATGCGGCATTGTCAACGGGATGTCTTTCCCCGTCCCTCATTAGTTCTCATTAGGAATTGTAGTTTAAAAGAGCTGTCAAGAAGAAGACAGTTAGGTTTCCAACATTTTCATTTTGGCATTTGAACGAAATTACAAAATGTTGGAGGCTTTTAGGCGAAAAAATCAATCCGCCGAGCAAAAGAAGATGAAGAAAATGCTCTGAGATTTAAGGATGTTATTCTTTAAAATTACATATAAAAGAAGATCAACCAAAAAGAAGGTTGTTCGGGCTTGCAACGTTTGTGATTGGAAAGTTGATTAGTTGATGGTTTGTGTAGTTAAAAAACGTTGGAAGCTAAGGTCGGTGAAAAAATGAGCTCCGATCACCTGGCAAAAAAATATCATAGCTGGGTTGAGAGTAATATCCTTATAAAAGATCCCTAACTATGGACATTCCTTGTTCTTTTATTATGTTTTGATTGGCCTCTTCGTAGGAATAGATTTATTGTTGCGCATTTATCTTTTCGTTATTTTGTAGTACTTGTCGCAAGTTGCTGACTCTGAATTGTAATAGGTAGGAATATCTTCTGATCCTTAACTAATTCTTGGCTGATTTATGTCATGTTTGTTTATTTTTGTACATTGAGACTGTATTGCGCGCGCAAATGCAGTCTTGTTAGGTTGTTTTAACGCAGGTCTTTGAGGCCTGGATCTGAGTTAGAATAACCTACTCAATTGATCTTGATTTGAAATTTGAAGAGGAAGCGCATTTTATCCTGGCATTCCCGACTCGCGTTGTTCGTTTGAATATTCAGCATTATTAACACTCGGGTGAAACTTCCCGCTAGATAGGTCGGGTCTGCTCTCATCTTTCACCTTCTCACATCTCTCTCTCTCATTCACTTATCTTCTTTCGGACCTGTGCGGTGTGCGTGGGTTTTCTGGATGTTTCGGCACTTAAAAGGTAATTTTATACTTTCTAGTTTTTGGATCAATCATCAACGACCGTATTGCTGGTATTCTTAGAGGCATTCGCTTTAATTGAAGGTTAGCATTATAGATCCCATCCCCGATCCCTTGTATTCATGTTTAATGTTTCAGCCGATTTCTACTTCCTTATGGAACTCCCGCCCAACTTTACCTACGCTATCGGTGTCTTCATCGTGAGCCACTACGCTGTCGGCGACGAAAACCACAACAGAGCGGACAGAGCCCCCGCACCTTGGGTACCAACGTCTTCATCTACATCTACTCTAGTTCTAATCAGTCTTCTGTCATTAAGGTATGTTACTTTCCTTCCAATTCGCTTGTCAACCTATCCCCATTCCGTATTCCTCTATCTAAATTGGCAGGATCCATTCAGTCCATGCTTGTAACTCTTTTCATGTGGGAAATTTTTAAGCGAACTCCACGCACACGCTGTTAATTGATTTAATGTTTGTTCTGATTTTAGGGCCTTGTTCTCGTTGTCGATTGGGTTCGTGACTCCTGACGAAGACTTCCATACGGTCTCCAACACTGCGGAATTTCGACCAGAATTGAGATTCACGTGACTGCTGTCTCCGCCTACTCTGCAAGGCGAGAGGTCAAGCTACTCCAGGTTTGTTTTATGTTCTATTTCTTATTCTTAAGTTTAGCAGTGTATTGCAAGTGTATATGTATTAATATATTTCGTGTGTATCAGGAATCAGGATTTTCTTCTGAAGCGGATTTTCCCTCCCTTGCAAATGCACTTCCACTAAGTACAATTTTTGTTTTAGATTAACGTGTACACCTGCAACGTCGTCTACGTCTTGGACTGAAGTGGCTGGTATGCGCTGTCATCAATTGCGGGATTGTATGTTTGGAGTTTGGAGCAGATCATGCGTGCTCCTGCAGTGCACGGTGGCTGGTCCTAATGTGAATCCTGCCATCCTTACACTCAGCAGTTCGTTATGTCATGGTGTGTTTTACTGTTTTACCATTCTTGGCTCTTTCTCTTTTGGAGGTTCGCTTGTGTGCAGATTGTATTTTTGTCACATTTGCTTCTTTTGCAAATCAAATAATGTTTTCCTTTTTAGTTAGATTGATCGTCGGCTATGCGGCTGTACTCTGGTTTGTGCGATCTACCGTAGCCGTCAAATATTGATGCCTGCTCCCCAGCTCCCCTTCACGGTGCGGCGTTCCCTGCCTACTGTGATTCCTGATTCCTGCTCATCTACCTATTCTTATCACGGTGCGTTTTACTGGTTACGAGTTACGTTACGATGCTGTATAACTGCATAGTTTTGAGATTTTTTTATGCTAGGTAGTCCCTGACCTTATGAACCGCATTGGTTTATTTAAAAAAAAAAAAAAACAATTTTTGCTTTTTAGCTTGCCATCGTTGAAGGCTGCTGTTTTGTATTCTTCACCTTGGACCGAATAGGATTGGTACTCCCCGCTCCCCTTCCTGCTCTGTGAATGATCTCTTAACTCTCTTCCGACCACTGTATGTTTTTGTGCTGTTTCACGGTCTTTGACTGGTTTTGATCCCCTATAGTGTATGTAGAATCTCATTTTAGTCCCCGGCCTTATGAACTACTGTTTCCTTACAAATGAAATAATGTTTCTGTCTTAGATTGGCCATCGCTGTTTGCGCGGGCGCGGCTCGATAAGGATGGATGCCTGCGCTTCGCTTTGCTGTCTGCAAACCCAAATCCATGCTTCTCTTCACTGAAAAGTTCGCTTACGGTATGTTTTTACTTACTGTCTTACAATCATTGCAGTGTAGTCAAGCTCCACATAATGATGTGTACTCTTGACTCTTGACCTATAATACCCTATCACTTACATTTGCTTCCTTGGAAACTATTGTTGCATAGTTTCATTTTGAGACTGATAATCGCTTTGACTCTGAGCTCTGATCTTGTGAGCCAAAGCTAGATCTTGTGAGCTAGCTTTGCTTCTTTACTAATCATCTAATCATCTTCTTTTAGGTTCACACTGGGCGCCGTTTTTGTTGTTGTACGTGAACGTGAACTCTGCTCTCTGACATGTTCTTGCGTGACTCGCACTGTCTTCTACCTCGCCACTCGCCACTTTGGTTTCAAGCCTCCAACCGCGGACTTCCTGCGCCAACCGACGCCCCAATTACTAGCTTGGGAGTAACCGAGTAACGGCACTCGTGGCTCATGGCTATTGCAGACTCGACTGGACACTTGAGGTATGTTTGTTATTCTGTTATATTTAGTATTTTTGAATATTTCACAGACGGCCTTCTTGTTTACTTCAGTTGTCACCTTCATTGGGCTTGTGGTGTGCTAGTTGGAGAATTAAATGATTGATATTTAGGGTCACACCGGTATGTGGATTTCTCCTTCCTGACTTCCTGTCGTCTGTATGTGACCGTGGACGTGGACTCTCTCCTCTCCTACCTACCGTCGCGAATGGGATGTGTGCTACCCTTTGCTTCCTCTCCTAACGGTGATTCCCTACTCGTCTCCACGCTCAACTTTTGGATTACGGTATGTTTTGAATGCTTTACGGTCTTTGGTTTGTTTCAGATTTCCTAGCGTACGTGTGATCGTATGTCTCCACTGCCTAACTCTCCATTGTTCCGTTGTAACTCAAATAATGTTTCCTTTTTAGATTGATGTACGTCGCTGTAATGAGTTTTTCCGTGCGGCTCCGGGCTCCTGTATCGAATGGGATATGATCGTTGGCTCTGCTCGTCTGCACGATGTCGGCGCCTAGTCTCGTCACCTAGCCTAGCCGGATGCTCATTCGCTCATAACTACAGTCAACTATCCCACAAGGTATGTTTGTTCGTTTGTGGTCTTTCTAATCATTGTCTATTCAAGTTTCACTCTTACACTTGCGACTGTTACATTTGCTTCTTAGCAAATCAAATAATATATCCGTTTTAGATTAATTGGTAGACGCTGCTTCGCTGCTCGACGCGGATACGTATTGGATTTGGATAGATTCGCTCTGGCTTCCGCTGAATAGGATACTTTTGCTCCTATGTGCCTGCTCTCCTAACTACTGCGCCGTTACGCGTGCACTCAACAGATGGACTACGGTATGTTTTTTCACTGGTTAACGGTATTTGCCTCGTTATGGATCGTTTTAGATAACCCCAATGTGTGCATAAGCAAGATTGTATTTTGTGTAGACCCCGGCCTTACGAACCCCATTGTTGATTTGCAACTCAAATAATATGTAATGTTTTTATTCCAGATTGATTCACCGTCGCTAAGCAGTTCTGGCTACGCGGCTCTCGGACGTCCCATATCGTATCATTGATGTCTGCTTCTGTCCTGCGTCCTGCGCCTCTCCCCCAATGATTCCTGTGATTCTTGCTGCTCCTATCTCTATCTACAGTCAACAACCCACAAGGTATGTTTGCTTATTGTTTTACTAATTATTGCCTATTCAGGTTTCACAGCATAATGTGTAAAGTAAAATAACTTTTCTCTTAAGACTGTTACATGCTTCTTTACAAATCAAATAGTGTTGTCTTAGGTTGTCCGTCGCTGTAAGCTGTGATCCTCTACTCGGCTCGAATTGGACTGGAGTGTGTTCGTCTCCTTACCCCCTCTCCCTACTATGTTTCTTGCCCGTATCCACACTCAACTTTTCGATCTCGGTATGTTTTTTAACTGTTCTACAGTCTTTATCTCGTTTGAGGTCCACTAGTGTGTATTTTACGTAGTCCTTGGCCCTACGATCTGCATTGTTCCTTTGCAAATCGAACAATGTTTCCTTTTTAGATGGACCGTACCACGGCTCCATGGCTGTACGCTGTACCGTAATTCGCTGTTATGAGTTTTTCTACGCGGCTCCAGGATCGGATAGGATTGGTGGCGGATCTTCTGCACGGTCAACGATACCTTGCCTGATCTCCTACGTCCCCTAGTGTGATTGCTGCTCGTATAGACTCATCAGGCTACAGACCCACAAGGTTTGTTTGTTTCCTTACTGTCTTACCCTCATTTTCTAATGGTTATTCAAGTTTCACATAGTAACATGTCAATCACTCTTTAAGTTGCTTTTGCCTCCTTTGCTTGCAAATCAAATAATCTTTCCTTTTTAGATTGTTCATCGCTGTGTGATGATGTTGTGTGATCTTCTTCTGCTTGTCTCGAATAGGTTTGGAGTATTGGAGTGTGCTCCTGCCCGCCTGTGCCTGCCCTCAGATTCTGTTTCTGAACCCAACTGACTCCTGTGTCAATATTCGTGTTACGGTATGTTTTTTACCACTTTAGTCTATAGCATACTTGGTTTGTTTTGCGACTGACTGTTAGTGTGTATAAAATCTGAGTTTTTGTACTTCTTCGCATGTACATTTGTTTCTTTGCGGCAGTCCAAATAATGTTTCCATTTCCATTTTAGATTGGTCCTGTGTTGATGCTGTCCTACGCGCGGATTTCGTCTCCTCTGGTGTCCCATGTCCCGACCAAATGGCTGATTCTGAGGTCTCCTAATTGTACTTCTTGATCGTCTCTTCCCGCCTGCCTCAACAGTTTGATCACGGTATGTTTTTGACTATTCTGCGACCTTCGTGTATTCAAGCTTCTCTTTTGGTATTATCACTCGGTTACGATTGTTACACGTGAACACATGATCGGGAATCCGGAATTGTTGCCCGAATTTTATATGTGATACCCGAAATTTATGCGTTTCTGGTATCTGTCATGCTTCAAATCGCGACGGTGATCTGCATGTTATGCTTGCAAACCTCTTCAATATCCTATTTTGGAAGGTAGTATCGCCGTGTAGGTGGCCCCGACGTCTTATGTTATGTTTGCTTCAGTCCAAATCATCCATCATTTTTAGATTGATATTGATCGATGTTGGTTCTGCTCGGATGCTGACTCCTCTCCTGTGGTGTGATCGCCGTGCACGGTACCCTTCATCCGTATGTGTGATGCCTGTCCCGATGCTCTACTTTAACGTCATCCTTGTTCGTCTGCTTCAGATGACTGGTGTCTCCTTCAATCCTTCACCCTATTTATGCGTTCTAGATTTTATTTAATAAAATAAGAAGGTAGATTGAACCGAAAAGAAGATCTTTTGTGGGCCTTGAGCGCATTGTTAAAAGAGTATGTGATCTTGAAAGTTTGACATGATTGGGTTGAGTTGAAGGGAAGGTCAAATGAAAACTAAAGCTCACTCAAATTGCATGTTTATTATTTAATGAAACGGCGACTGTCTTGTATTTGTTATTCGCTCGAGAAGCTTTTTAATTGCTTCGTTTTGCTGTAATTATTAGGGTTAACATTTATTGATTAGTGAACTTTTTGCACTTTTCGTTGTAGCTAGTAGCGGTCACTGTTGTATTGTAGCTTGCTCCCTTTTCTGGCGTTATGCCCCATGTGTGTTCCATTCACGAACATTTGCCCGAAAGTACACCCAAGTCCGTGCCGTTACGTGACTGGTTCCTTCCCATCTGGTTATGGGAGAGCGACCGTTTTTTTCGTGGTTCGAAAGCCAACACAAATTGATCATGGACCAGTCACGAAATGGGCACGGGCGTCTCCAGTGATATGCGCATTCATCCCACTGATGTTAGTCTTTTGTTACCTGGGGCGGGCTCTGCTAAAACTTGCTGCCTGGCACTTATAGTTACCGTTAGTACGGTATAGATACTCTTTTCGCCGAGTTGGGGAATCTATACCGTACTAAATAGATCATTTATTCATCACTGCGTCCCCGAGGGTGAATTGCTGTCTTCTCCCCGTATATTCAATTAATTCCATAGGAAGCTAAGAAACCATTTGGTGGCGGTTGACTGACTTTTTCTTCGTGGATGGCCATTTCCTTACCCAGTCGTGACCAGGTTTCGTGCTTCAGTATGAATAAAAGCTGCCATCAACTGGTCACCAGCCATCCAACCAGTCACCAAATGGTTTTTAGCGGTGAAAACACCGCTTCTTTTGTTTTGGAAATTATTAGGTTTCCTGTGAGTAGTACACGCTTTTATTTCGACCCAGTTTGAATACAAACTCGCCGCGCACTCCGCCCAGAAATCGCCAGGCTCGCCCGGCGACAGGGCAGCGCACCGATCTGGGGAAAATGTGAAAAAGAGTCCGGCGAAGATTGGTGTAGTTCGCGGCGAGATGTAGGCGAAATACTTTTTTCCCCGTGCACTAACCGTAACCGTAAATCAACATTTTGTCCAAATGCACATGTCTGATTGTGAGTGAATGTAGAATAAGATGGGAGGAGTTCGCTGGTACCATGCTGCGGCTTCGTAGAGCGCTTCGGGGTTCAAAGTATGAACCTCGATGCGTGAGCGTGGATGTGTTTTTTTTTAACGCGATATAACGTCCTGTTTTTGAAACGCATCGTGGACAACTGTATTCTTATGTATTTATGCGAAGTGGGGTCTAATTGTGGTCTATTTTTTATGCTAAACATGCTCATGCTCATTTGCATACGACGCATAGGAATGTGTACCCGATGATTTTAACTTTTACTATGCTAACATAATCTGCGTATTAGAAAAAACCATCTATGCTACGGGTGGCTTGGGAAGCCCACTATGGGGCGTCTGTTTTCGTGATACGGTTGCGCACGTATGCCGCAGGGAATATTTCCCCGGGAATTGTAGTGCTGAATATGAATATAGCCAGCTCCATCTGTGTTTTATAGTTAATAAATTTGTGCTCTGACATTATATGTGTGCCTCTTTCCGACGCGGGCCATCCTGTTCGTCCGCTCTCCTGCGCCCTTGCTTTCCCGCCTGTCCGCTCCCTTTCACGTGCCACCGTGCTCCTCTGCGCGCGTCCTTGCCACATCTGTGCGCCGCGCGCTTCTGGCCGCTCCACCGCGTCTTTCTCCCAGCGCGTAGATCCCTCCTTACACCGCGCGCCATCCGTCCGTTCCATTTCTCTATTGCGCGCTCCGCGCACAATATCTGTACGCACCCCTTTCCGTACTGTCTGCCTATAAGTAAGCATCCCACAACAAAATCTACTGAATGGACAAATAAAAGTAGATAATAACTATGTAGTCTGAGTTTTTTTCGAACATGGCTCAGGTGGCTCTACTGCGGTACACCGAAATTTATTAATTGTAAATACTTCGGTTCGAGATTTGAACGTTTCAAGTTAACGCGCAATTGTTACATTCAAGCACAAGAAATAATTTTGTGGGGACTCAGCTGCGAGGGTATCGCAGGAGGTTCGCGGATAGGCGCTAATTCACATTCATGTACACATAGGAGTGAGTGACCGAGTGACCACTGGGTGAAAAGTTGTTTGAAAATGGTCACAAACCGGTCACCAAATGTTTTTTTTTGGTAATTATTCAATTTTCCTGTGTACCTGCTGGTCCATGCTGGTGTGATGTTATGTTGTGGGTTACATGGAAGTTATATTCAAATTGCACGCAAACAAAGTCTTTCGCACCAATAATATGGTTTATAAATATTGCTCGTCTTTCCTGAGCGTATTATTCTATTGTGACTACTTATAACCTTATTCTTTTTCTAGTACTCCTTGAGGATTTGTCTCGGTATTTGTTCAAATTCAAGTGGGTATTTCGTGGTTATTGTTGGTTCTCTGATCTCAAGGAGGTGCGAGCGACGACACGCGCAACCGATACTCCGCGAGTCTACGGTAACGCTCTCATCTCCTACTGTGCTATTTTCTACTTTCTTTTCTATTCTCCTTGTGGTCTAGGTGACCATTACTCTGCTTAAGAGCACTTCAGATCTACGTCTTACAAATAATAGAGTAATAGAAGGACACTGCTGACTGGTAGGTGCGAAGGTGTCAAGCCATTAACAACAACAACGCTAATTACAAAAAGTCATTGGTTATAAGAGAGTGTCGGTGGCGCGTGCTGATTGTTTTATTCATATTTTTATTGTCTCTCTGAAGTGTCTGCTAACAATGATGTATGCGCAATACCCTCAGCAGACAATTCGTCCAACTGTTGGCAGAGACGTTATATTTATACTGTAGCTCAAGCATTTTTGTAGGACTTAGGCTTAGGCTTAGTCTTAAACGTTTAAGATAACAGTAGAGTTTAATAGTATACTGAAGATAAATCACAGCATCTGACAAGGTATAATCAAACCTATAGGACCCTCTGCATGAGGAGTATACGTTTCACACAAGTGTTAAAATGAAACCATAATCCCGGAGTATTTGTTGACATTTTCGGATGCACAAGTTATAGGCAAACAGATAAACGATCAATAAAATATTTTTCCTTGCTTATGTATTGTTCTTGTTGGTAAAACGTTGAAAGTTTGTGGCCTAATTCCTTACACAGTTTACCTCCACACATACATGCCCCATCGAGTGCTTATGATGTACCATGATTAGTTATTCTGAACGACACGTTTCACACCGTAACCCGAGAGTTGATGCGTCTGATGTGGTATCATATGTCTAGCATCTCATCTACATTATTCAGTTCACAGTGGAAATTCAATACACTAATAAAGTTTGTGGGGGGAGTTTCATCCGAGTTTCTCCTAATTTGCCATTCTAAATATGACATTTTCAACGATATATAAGGACGTGGGAATATTTTCGATGTAGACACAATCGTCGAAATGTCTTACATTTTTAATGGGAATTGTTTATTAAATGTATAATAAGTAGTGACGATAGCTGTAAGGGAAGAAGCAACTGATATGGAAGAAAACTATATAATATTACGTAGATATTAAAGTTGCTTAAGTACTTTGCTTGATGCTGTGAGATGTGCGTGAGAACCTTGAGACGAAGGAGACATACATACAGTAGAATATACAGAACACAAAACTACTGACACTTGTCTTTTGGACAGTTGAAGAAGATCAAGTTAGTTGTTTAAATTTGTTGGACAATTCAAATTATTTGGACATACATATTCTCTCGATGCCTGCACATCCTATTTCACCAAGATTTTCGAAATATTATTTGATTTATCTCGTTTTTTCATATGCTCAAATGCGGAGCCAATCCACACATGACTTCTCTACAACCCGGTGATTAGCCAATTAGCGGAGGTTGACAGATTCCCCCCGGGGAAGAAGAAGATCCCCAATTTACTTCTTTGGGAACTGGCCGTTGGGCGGGGATAATCATGGATTAGCCCATCACGCACTTAATTAAAGGCTCCGCCGTCCTAACACTTCAAATGTGTGGACGAGAAACAATATTGGGCAATTGTGAAGAGTTGTGGGTTGATACATGTCATGTAAATAAAAAATAAACGCAGAATTGGTTTGGCTTCATAATACATACAGTACCTCGATGGTTCAAGGCGCTCGTTGCGTTCTTACTGTATTTTGTTCTCCATGGGGATATATATATATATATATAGAGAGAGAGAGAGAGAGAGAGAGAGGGAGACAGTGTGGAGCGCGAAAGTTCATTTTGACGCACATTATTTAAACAGTCTGACCCTGACAATGAGTAGGATTATATCAGAGGAGAATAGTTCTTCATTTACTGTAGAAAGCGTGGTGTTAGAGAGAAACATCTTTCTCGATTAATTACCGTAATTCCTTCAAATCTCTATGGTGTCTGTCTGTCATACACCTACAACTATATGGTTGAATAGTCCACCCATTCAACAGGGTCAAGAGGTGCATGATACTACAACTAATACATACTCTACTACATATGGTCAACCCCCACTTGCACGCACAGGAACAAGGCATAGCCAAACAAACCGACACCACTTCATTAGAGGTTATTATATACGTGCAGGTGGTTTCATGCATTAAGATATATTAAAGTGCTATAACAGCCGGTTTTGAAACGTATTTCGGATAAAATCCCATGCATTATATGTGCAAATGACCATGATTAGAATAAAAAATCGAGCTAAATTCGAGCTTACTTAGTATAAATAAATATTAGTGCAGATCCTCTCAAAACCAGCAGCCACGTCGCTTTAAAAAAGATGTTGTTCTCTCCCAATATCAGTTTTGCAGATATCTTGCACTTAGGAACTATTATGTTGTATTGCTCTTCAAGAAGCCAGGGAGTAGTTGTCATAAATTTTCAGAAAGTTATCAAATCATACGGATATTTATCCTACTTCCAGAAGGTCTTGTAGATTTATGTAAAGACAAGTTCCCTTTATCTTTCGACCTAGAAAATTTTGGCCCCGTGCTAGTAAAGAGATGCGGTTCCGGTCGTGTCTCCTGCTGAGGTGTTAGCGGAATTCGCACCTCGGTCATAAGAAAAAACCCCGACAAAGGGACGGAAGCTCACCCACTGAGAAAAAGACTGGAAACAAACACGCTGGGCCATTTACATTAGAGATAAGGTCAAGTAAATGTTTTGAGGATGGGGAATTAACTTGGATAAGATAATTTGTCTTTGTTTGAAAGAGACATGGGCACTTTGATACTTTGATCCAAATTCAAGTATTGGCTGCTGCGGGAACCATAATATCGTACTTCAGGATTGTATTTCGAATTGTAAGTACGTAACGGTAACATTCTATATCATCATGTCGTTAGGAACCAAGGAACCATATACATAACTGATGGCATAAACAAGGTAGATATTTTCGTCGTATCAACTGACATTGATTTCGCCCGAGATAAAAAGATCTTGCCTTGTGAATTATGATTTGTTATCATCAGATGTCAATCAAGAGAACTCATTTTACAGTGACAGCCGTGCATGGATGTGATTGACGTTCGCATATCGGATATGTGTATAAGAAGATACACATAACTAATGGATCGGTGAACCGTAAGAAAGAAAAAAGTGGGGGCAACGTTTGTTGACTTTTCTAAAATTTTTAAAAACATAATACTATGCCGCATGCCAAAAGTAAAAATATCAAAAGAGATCAATATACCTTGGATAACATTCTACCGAATGTTATTCAAGAAAGCTGAAATTCTGGTTGAGGATATCTGGATTGGAAAACACCAAAAAAATGTATGTATTGTTGGTTTTCTCGTTTTTTACGGTTTCTATGAAGGACAAACAAGGAGACAACTCGTCGAGCAATTTGCCATCTGTAACTCTTCGCCTACTGTTCAGGATCTCTCCAGAACAAATCATAAGCTTTGGATACTATATTGAACAATTGAACTGATTCCTGGACTTAAAAAACCTGAAGCGAAAAAGATTTATTTATTAATATAGCTCCTCAGATGTCATACCATTGCTTTAGCAAGAGCGCGACGTCATCATGTGGCTGTCAAGGTGTTTTTACCACATTTCTCTTTCCTTTACTACTACTACTACATTCTCAATCAACTTCGGTTGGAACCTAACTAATACCGTTCACCTTCATCGGATCACTTTCACCTCCAATGGAGACTATAGATCTTCCTTATTCTCATCAGATCGTTGTCTAACTCGGAAGCGGTGGTATCTCTTGCCGGGTTAGCGCTCGCGCGGTAACGTAAACTTACAAGCAACGTGGAGAGGTTAGAAAGCGAGAGGTAGCAAGATACATGGGACTTTGGGAGAACACAGACTTCGTGGACAGATAGAGATCGTGTTAACTAGGAGAGCGCACTACGGTAAGGATGCAGAAGAGATCATGAGTGGTCATCACGGGTGAACAGACACGTGCGGGCCGTCAAGAGACAGGTACATCCGAATAATCGGTCACTGTAGGAGATAAGGTCTTACTTCTCTCTCTATTATCTCCGTCATTCTGTCTCTCTCTCTCTGTTACTATGTTTCTCTCTCTATCCCTTATATGAGATATTGAAATATTTGGAGGGAGAGGGAGAGAAGGCAAGAATCCCTTGATCTCCTCAAGATGTCTATGTAGTATAAGATACGATCTGAAGGAGAAGAGGTCGTTGTGACAAAAAACGGGAGTAAGATACTTTTATTAGTTAGTTGGTATTTCAGCATTCTCTCACACTCCCCCTCCCGACACTTATCTTTCTATCTCTCTCTCTCTCTCTGTCTCTCTCTCACTCCGAACCGGTTGACCGTATCCACAAATGTGCAAATCCAGTAGTAATCCTATGCACACAGTTTCCTAGTTGTTTGCTTAATGTATTACATATGATTTAGACAGCCGTATTTTACGCACTAGAAAGGTCAAACTTGCCATATTTGGAGATTAAGATATCTCATTTTGTGGGAATTTAAAGCGGTGCGACACGTGGTTGTGAGACGTATGCTGGACGTATGCGCTCCCATGTTGTTTTTGCAAATTGGGTGCCGTTTTGTGCCCTTGATATGCAAATGTTACTGTTCGGGGCTTTTAAAACATACGCACTCTGATGAGCGTTCGATGTGAATTGTTTTCAGTATCGATGGTTGTATATTATAGATAGGAGTGGGTTTTCCTAAAGATTTTTTACTCATGAAGCTCAAAAATCTAATCCATAATGTTCTGTGAGCAATGCTTTGTCGCGGCTTACAAAGACCGAAGTACGCAGAGAAAGTATAAAACGTCCATAGCCATAAACTGATAGCTATATAGTAAACATGAAAGATATTTTCCATACTACTCTAATCCATGCTAATATATTATTCGATATTCAAATTATCCTTACCTTTTGGCAATCTGCCAACATCCTCTGGGCTCTCACAATATTTACATTTGTCACCTCCAAAATGTATAGAAGGAGATCAGCTGGTGGCGTGTGGATTTGGTGCATTTTCTAGCCCGGGTGCCGGGAAGGGGCGGGGCATCGTGGATGATGACCAATCAGCGCGCTTGGTCTACAGTACTCAAGGAGAAACCAACCTCTCGTTGGGAACTCCTAAGCACTCATTTGACAAGGTGTCGGCTAAAGGGACAGGTACACAGTATTGTCTCAATCCTAATTACTACCTATATTGGCACGCCTGACTGCCGCTTTAAATCTAGTCAATCACCCTATATTCAGTTATTGATCGCAGTATTAAGACGGGTCTTCATTTTGAATCAATTACGTTACTAATAACAAGTTACTCCTTGGGTAATACCGAAACTACGTGCCACTATTATCGAAGTACTAAGGCCCAGGACAGGAACACATAGCGGTAAATAATAATGTCCCTCCCGTACCTTCCGCCATATTACTTTACGACTGCGACGGAGCAACTACGTTCATGTCTAGCAGCGATTAATACTCCGACGAGGTGAGATCCAGTTACAGAAACTTAAAAACTTGGTGAATTGCAAGAACATGTACCTTTTTTGCTCCTATCCATACAGAGTTAAAGGGCCATGCATGGGAATGCATTTACCTAAACTCCGTTTCAAAAACCGGCTGATATGTCGCTTTATTAATTACGGTATGCTTCAGTTCCTCCGCCTCGTCCAACTTTTCCATTGATTCCCTGCTCGGATCAAGGGGGTCTCTTCAAATGCCCTTTCCTCAGATGTCACTCCCAACCGATATTTTCCATTGGCCATCGGCGGCGACATACCCATTTTTACGTGAGTTTAGAACATTTTTTTTTATTTTAAATTTTATTCTGGCAATACCATGGGCGGCTCAACTACCTTGGTCGTTTTTATGTAAGAATACAAATGTGAGTGTCGTAATATTTTATTGATAAATATTACTGTGCGGGGTGTTCTTGTTAATGTTTAACATTTATTCTAGTCTACTATGTATGAGGCTGTGTATAACTTTCCTTTGATTTTTTTGTGGTATTGATTTTATTTGATTGGATTTTATTTTGTGGTATTGAACGTATGTTGAATAACTGTATTCCCATATATTATTAAAATTAGTAGCATAAAAATCGACCCCCATTTGAGCCTACTGTGCATAACTACACAGAAATGCATTTGCCAGCATGCGTTCTAAAAACCATGTTCTATATCGCTTTAATCAATACCACCAACCCTTGTCTTCCATGTTGATCTGTCTGTGCTCTCCCTACAGTTCCCAGACTCGAGTAACTTTACGGATTACGTTGCTGAGCCTATTCACCACTTTCTTGCGCCATTTTTTGTTGTATTTGCCAACTCCGTTCTGCCCATTATATATATTCCATTCTGTGAGGGTGAATGTTTGTATGTCTAAGTTGCCACAGCCACTACTAATACATAGACAGAGACGCTGAAGTGTGAACATGCGCACAGACTACTTACACGAAGCCATAGCGAGTTAACGGGGGTTTAGGCGTAAAGCGGTATGGCAGGCGGTTTGTGGAAATGTGTTGTAAATCGATTCACATTTATTATATGCGAATGACTGCATGAATATACCACAAACTTATCGCACAGTTTCCGTGTGAGAATCCAATTTTGCGTCATACTTTTCTCAAATCACATTAAATACCTACATATCAACTGCGCGATTTGATGGTTTTAGTGTGCCAATTTGTCTCTTCGATAACAGCATGCAATTGATACACAAAGTACAAGGTACATGTAAGCGGTGCCAAAGGGCGTCCAGTGATGCCCAAGGGAGGCCAGAAGTGTCACAAGGGTGTCGAAGGGTGTCCGAGTATATTGTCCAATAAACCTCAATATTTTTCAGAATCCACTCTGGTCCCTTCACCTCTATTTAATCCATTTCTACCATCATTTCTCGGAGGAAAACGGAAAAGAAGACATCGAACAATATTCAGTGAGGAACAGTTACAGGTGGGCAATATTCATTTATTAATTGATTTATTGTCGTGACGTCACTGGTAACCTGGATAAAACTGGCAATCTTTTATCTTTCTCTATTTTTATTTTTATTGTTATTATTCCAATTTAGATTCTGGAGACGACGTTCTCCACAACACACTATCCCGATGTGGCGTTGAGAGAGAAGTTGGCGATTCAGTGCGAGCTAAAGGAGGAAAGGGTTGAGGTTAGGAGTTACGATTTTATATTTTCTATCCTCTCTCTCTTCTCTGCCTCTCTCTCTCTCTCT
>JAANDG010000229.1:0-211324 GCA_036852015.1 Pelodera strongyloides
CCTCTGGGCCACAGAAACAACGCACCGTCTCATTTTAATAGACAACCGTCTCTGGTAACTTTTTGCCAATATCTGGCTAATTTCTAGTTTCGGCTCTTTCTACTACTGGTAGCTACAATTCTAAATGGAAATCAGTCAAAAAAGTTTTAAGAAACAAAATGCTACTCTTTACGCTTTAAGCTTTGTTACATATTGTTCATTAACTCCGTCTAGAAAATAGTGAATCAAATTTGGATTTATTGTTCTCTTATGTTTACTTGTCATATCCACGTTGATCACTTTTAAACGGGCAAGCTTTCTAAAACATATTTTATATATGTTGGTAAATTCATATTCCAGAAGTTTGACAATACTTGTGGCATGCTGAGTGCGAAAGAGAGGCGAAAGACAACGTGATTTAGAAAAGATAATGAGCGCACGATCTGCCTACGTATGTCAAATACAGGTATGCTTATTATTGTCACATTGTGGTTTTCGAGAGTTGTAACATGTGTCAAGTATAAAAGCAAGTTGAGGCATGAAGGCCTCCTTCATTAATTACGATATCAAACAAAATTTCAATGAAGTCTTGAGTATTGGCTCGGGCCTTCGTGAGACAGCAAACAAAGAGTTGACAGCAGATTTGCTCCAACATTTATCCACTTTGCCAAGTAACCGCGCTTTTGATACGCCGCGCGAATGATTTTTTATTGACATTACTCGGATATCAGCTTGAGCCCAAATATTGTTTGGTAATCACGCGATATTTATCCAGTTGGTTTGCAATGAAGAAAACCAGTCAATACTTTGTGTCCCCGTTTCACTAAGGTTACTTCACTCATTTGAGCATTAGAAGTAGAAACCTCGCAGACCACCCACGATCCTATTATTTTCAATTCCTGAAAGTCTCCAGCAACTTTTCTGACATTCTACGTTAACTATTTCAAATATACTCAACTAATTGCCAAATGATAGAGTCAACCCTATCACTTGATTCGCCCATGAGTTCAATAGAAAGTCCTGACAATATGGGGAGAACTTCACTAGGTCGTGGTCTATTATCTAGGTTTCCTGCCATGACAGATTTAAGAATTCCTATTACAATAGAAAGGGCCACGCGGTTTATTAAGGTAAGTAATCGTTTACTGCTCCATTCTACACGAAATAGTCTTCAAGCATAGAGCTCGCAGTTTCTTCCTTATGTCTAACCAGTCGCCAGGCGCGCATTTCACTACAACTTTTAGGGCTGCAATGTCGTGCTCGTTCTTTGCGGGTTGGCTGCCGCTGGTCTTGCTGGAAGTCAGTTCTCAAGCGTTGGAATTGACAATTATCGGGATATCGATCTAAGGATATTGAATTGGATACATGTCTTAACAGGATTAGTGGGTGAGCACATGTAACCTATTTGAACAAAAGCAAAAACTGTTGAATTTAGTAACAGTTTATATGAATGGTCCCTGTTTAGGTATCTACTCAATTGTTCGTAATCACGGCAGCATCGTTACCAAAACGTTGTACTGTGTGTCAATTGTCATAGGAATAGCATCAGCAATATTCTATGGATTTACAACGTACAGGGTAAGTATATCTGGATTCATTTCTAAATTGTAGCTGGTTATATTTCCTGCCTTCTTTTACCCGTTATTTTTGAATGCAACATGAGGTTTGCAGACGCACTTTTACTTTTTTATGGTTTCTTTTATTTTATTTTATTTTAAACGCTTCTGAAGACAATTTCTATTAGGTGGTCGAAGCAAGGAGGTTACTTCGTTCATTGCAAAATGCAGCAGGGTTTGAAGCAGAGTTCGGTACCGAAGATGGTAACTATGCGGGACGAATAGTGATCAGCTCAATTATGATTGGAGTTCCAGGTATGTGCGTTTGCGTCTACGGCGCCATCCTCTTATTGGTTATGTCAGCTACAAATTATCAAAACTAGTCAATCATTATTACGCAAACTCGACGGGTATAATATCCTCAATACTCACAGTTTCATTTTGCAGCTCTGGCCGCTCTCGTCGCTCTAATTGCAATTATCCTGCTGGATCGATTAGTTATTGTGGCCTACCCTGTAACCGCAAATCAATCGGTTTGTTCTAGATATTATTTATTTAATTGATGTGCATCCTTATTTAAATTGAGGACTTTTGAGGATGGAAGACTAAATAGAAATGTTCAATAAGACACAATAGTCAATATTCGTGTTCAGAGAGAAGTTGAACAAGCTGCGGACAACAGTAAGAAAGCCATGGCAGCCATAGCAGTGATTAAGCTCTGCTTGGGTGTTGGTACATTGGGCCTTGCCGCTTACTTGGAATACGAACATGAAAAGGTGAACTGTTCGCCATCAGTCTTAATGTAAAACTCGAGTCGAGCGAACTGAAAGTGACTGTTATAATTCTTACAATTAGTAGCCCTGCGAGCGGGTCAATATTCATTAACTGTTGCCCTTATGTATATATAAACCATTTAGGTTGCCGGCGCCGATAACAGGTATATCAAGATCGCATTGGAGCACATTGCCGCAATGTTGGCTATTTGTTCCGCAGTGGTTGATCTATTCGCAGTGAAAGGGAAGAGGCAACAACTTCTGAACATGAAGGTTGGTATAATTTCTGTGATTACATTACGTCTGGTTGGGCGGAGTTTAGTTTCTTTAAGAGGAGTGAAAACAATTCTACATTGGAAGCATGGACGCTATCTATAAAACGTCAAAGGAAATAAATATCTAGACTGAATGCACATGTGACATGTCGTATAAGTATCGGCAACCTAAATGGTTTACATACTTCCAGGTAGCCCTTGCAATGTCAGTGATCGCTGCCACATGGACACTAAAAACGGTGGAACAGAACACGTTTCCATTCTACAAAAACGATCTCAAGTACTACTATCTGGCGAGAATGCAAAATGGTGTGTAATTTTAATTATTCCAACATTTTTATACTGAGCAAATTGGTCATTTTTTAAAAGGAACTTACGTTCAGGTAAAAAAGGTGCACTTGAATAAAGTAAGGAATAATACCTTTTTAATATGTTGCTTAATCTACAGATCCTTCAATCTCATCTACATCTGCACCTCGCTACATTATCGTTGTTGTCCATGGAGTTCTCATTGGCTGCTATTGTATCTTATTCTTTTTGTCTGCTCTATCCGCATTGGCTACCGGATCGTTCCTACAATCTGATTACCTTTCGCTAAACCAAAGGGAAGAGAGGGGAATGATTCTCCAAAGCAGGTAAAGTGAGCTAATTTGGGAAGTTTCTGAGTATTTGAATAAGTTTATGTTGTGATTCTGCTTGTTGAAACAACTATTTTTACCTGTATTTCATACCGCTGTAACAGGTAAAGCGACTGCCGAAGAGTTATAAAATGCTATTTGTGCAGCCAATAATTACCTAATGTTAATATGCTTTAGACTTCTCTCCGTGCTGCACTTTTTGTGGGGAGCATGTCTAATGGGTCTTTGCATCCTCGGATTGCTGGACTTATCATGGAGGGGTGAATTTCTCGGTGGAGACCTTCTATGGCTCAGTGTCCTATTTGCAACCACTGGTATTCTCACATCGAACAATTACAGGTGAATACTGAATCGTTGTAAGAGGACTTTTGGTTAATAAGGGGTAACGCAGTCTATGTACGCCCAAGATTATGCCTACATATGTTCGGCAGCCTTTATAGGTACAACTAAGTGAATGCGTATGAGTTGTGAAAATACTCTAACCAAGAGTTCAGTGATTGTATTTGCAGCACAATGCTTAACACGCGATTCATTCTCAATATGATTTGCCTGGGAATAGCCGTGGAAAAAATGTGCGCGTCAGTGAATCTGATATATCAATTCTCCTCGTACCCAATCTATGTGGATGGACCAACAAAAGCGTTTGTTGGACAAATTGTGCTGATTTCCATTCAAACAGGAGTGAGTTTTTTGTTCGATATATTGCAGCCATAAGAAATTATGCACAACCTTTCCTTATTAGCGGAATAAAAGATTTCACATCGTTGATTAATATCCATTGTGAGAAAAAAAAGGAATGTGCGCATATGCAGTAAAATAAGCTAGTTCATAAAAGATGCCTTTTCGTTTCTATGATTTAATATTAATTACTATAGGTTTTTGCTGCTGAGTGCCTAACGGCTCTTGCGTCCTTGATAATCTACGGCCGTGCTTTGGTCAGACAACCGTCAAATACATACAGACATTCAACCGGTCAGTCAGCTACTTCATGTAAACATACGTAACACTCTGTTATTGACTATTATGAATCCCTTCATTGAACCTAAGCAATGTTATTCGCAAAGAACTAGACCTTTCTGATAAGGAGTAAAAATAGGGAGAAAAGAGGGAGTCCTGGCGTGTAATTTCTTATCTGCAGACGTACTAGTAGTGAAATGGTACAAAATAATTTAGAAGGTTTATTTCCGATCAAATGTGTGCTCAGTCACATGAATTTATGCACTTTGTAAATGCTACAATGAAAGAAAATTGCGCCATTATTTCCCATTGCAAAATCAGTGGCATGACATCAAGAAACGACAACTACTAAAAGACGAGAGAATTATGGGAAACGTCAAACGGTCCAAAACTAAAATGTGTTTCCAGCAATTCACACATTCTTCTCATTGGGAACGCTGTTCTATGCTATCGTTATGACTGGTTGTTATGTGGTCTTTGAACTCGGAAAGTGGAGGTATAATGAGGTGAGCAGTCTCTATTATTATATAGCTTCTCAAAGAAACTGTAAAAAAATAACATGCGCGATTCACAATGTGTTCACTAAACCTATGGCTAGCTTCCTTCAGATTCCCGTTGAAGTACCCTTCTTCCGCTTGGGCAACGGACCACTCGCTGGTGGTGTTTTCGTGTTCCAGGTACTGTTGTTTATTATTTAACAGACAGAAATGTTTGTGCTGTCTGCATCAGATCGAAGAGATCCTTTCAATAAATTCAGTGAAAAACATAAGTAGTAAACTGTTTGCTTAAGCTCTTCTGCGTGTGCTATCCACGTTTCTTGGCTGCATCTTCTATTCTACACATCGTTGTGGCCGCAATTGCGCATTTTACAATTTCATCGGCAATGACAAACACCTTCTACTTCGTGAGTTCATTAATTTGGTATCTGATCCTCGTATAATTTCTCGCTAACCGATAAAAAAATGCATTTTTACGTAATTCACAGCGGGTACTAAAAGCATGCTCTTGATTTCGAGAAAGGGTCCTCTAATAGCATACAAATTCAGTTCACTCTACTGCAATCCAAGGACCTGATTAGAGCAACGTCGCAGCAGGAAACCATCTTCCAGGTTATTTACAGCGTCATATTTTCATCACGCATGACTTACTGGTGCTCATGTTCTTATGCAAGTGTTCATTCGTGTTAGTTAACAACCAAATTTCAGGTGGCAATTATACTCGCAGCAGGTGCCACCTTGGCCTGCGCGATTGCAACAGTTTCCGGCGTCATTTGTGCACTTAGGTGAGTAAACACATGCAGCTTTAAAAAAAAAACTTGAACTGTGGTGAAGTTTGGTGGAAAATTTTCTTAATTGTATTTGTTCAACACTAATCGAACCTCTTTTCACTTAATCGGTGGTATCTCGCTTGCATGTGGGGATGAAAAACGTCTGATAGACAAAACAATAAGAGTGGAACTTCTTGTGTGTTCGGTTTTCGTACGTTAGGTGCAAATAATATAAAATAATCTTCCTAGATCATCGTACATCCTGCATCACAAATCAGCCAGTACAAATTCGACCGTGGTTGCTCCACTAGAGGAAAACTTCGGTGGAAGTATCAGATTTATGGTAGGATCACACAGCGCCATGCCACCTGGCACCTCTCCGGTAAGAACAGAAACCCACTATTATTAAGTTAGTAGCAATAACCGTTAAGAAAGAGGCCACATAGAAAGAGGCCCAGTAGTACCATGATAACGTTTTCGAAACGTAAAGAATGGTTACCTAGGATCGTCGCAGCATCTATGTTTAAAGGTAATCAATTACAGTTTGCAGTGGGACCAACAATTAATTACACCACAAGTAATAACATCCTGTTTTATTCAACAATTATTACCATTTGCCTACGCACAATATTACTCAGTATAGCATGGTAGCCAGTGACTAAAGGTTGGCAAACTTAGTTAAGACTAATAACGTTTCCTAGGTTCCGATGGTACCCATGGAGGAGCAATCGGTATACTGGAGCGCAGATGAAAACCCCTTTTACTATCACACTTCTAAACGATTCTACGGACAACCATACCAGATTGAGTCCGGGTAAGCTATTTGGTAACTGTCTTTGCTGGTATGGTGAATATGTTATGTATAATTTTAAGGTACTGCTCACTTTCAACATCAACTGACTTGATAAGTCAAGTAGAGTGATCTATTAGCAATGAAGGACAATGTGCTAACCAATGAATAATTTTGTAGGTTCTATGGATATGCTCTAGCAAATCCGAACCAGGGCGTCCATCACCACAGGCGGCTAGCTTCACATGCAGTACAAACACAATTAGGCCACACATTTGAGGAGGACCGATAATTAAGGCACCACTAATCATCTGCGTTCCGGTTGTTTGCTTTTATGGATTTACTTCTAGTTACTGGTGAACTGCATACAAATAACAGCCTTCAATTACAATCACAGCCCTTTTGTAACGGTTCTTATCTACAATATTCTTCAAAATACATCGATTAAAAGGCTCAGTCGAAACGTCATAAACAATCAATGTCTGTCTTAATTCTCTTGAAAAGTAATATTTACTACATTGCCTAATTTAGATAAATTTCTTCTTACAATTGGTTTGTAAATCTTCACTACAAGACAAATGCTAGCCTCCTTGCTCAATATATGTTTCTTTTCTTACCGTAATTATCTTTCATTTAATCAGTATGTCTTTAGCTTAACCCTTCTACTTTCGCCCCAAATCCTTTCAATTTGCCTAATTAATTTGCCAAAATATCCCCAAAGTTTGAATATGGTTCTACAAACTACTCTTCGTAAGGTTTATGTGGGAATTAATGAAGCCGGGATGAAATTTCTTACTCATCTATTTTTCATATTTGTGAAATGCCAATCGACTCACTATCGATTTCTATCGATCGAACTTACGTAGAATAAATAGAAGAAAAGTCCTAAGTTGCTAGATTGTAGAATTAGATTCACTCAGTGTGCTAAGGGCGAAATAATCGCCAAAAAGAACAGAGGTTATTTTTTCGGAACATTGGAGTTACGTTGTGAACTTTTGCCCATAGCACTTGGGAGTTTTACGCTTCGTTTGTTGATGTATGTAAATAATGAGATGCTCTATTTTCTTTTGTACGCATTCAGTAAAAATTGTTTTGTTTCTATTTGTGGTTGTGATGGGCTGCTTTGATCAGAAAAGAAAAGGCAGAAAAATAGAGTGGATGTGAAAAACAATAAATATTAGTTGTCGCTTACCCTTTACGGCCAAAAGCATATAAATATCACCAATGAGACAGGAAGGCGCAATCGATAGTCTCAATATAACCAATCTCACAGTAATCAATAAACTGACTTACCAGAAATATCCCACATTTGTAATTGTACCATTTTGTCTTCATCGAGTACCATGATTTTGAGTGCGAAGTCGACTCCGATCTAGATACAGGACAGATTAACATGTGAATTGAACAAGCTCTAGTTAGAAGAACACTGCTTAAATAAAATGCATTATTACTTGACAAAAAAAACATTGGAAGGGATGTTTTCTTGTATGTACAACCATTGGTTAAAGAAAAACATTAAAACGTACAGTGGCCTTGTAATTTGCGCTGAATACGTTGTGTATGAATCGTCTGATGATTGATGTTTTCCCTGTTGCCGGATCTCCGATGATCAGGATTTTGTAACAGAACGTTTTCTTTTGTGGAGTAAGCGAGGAACATCCGGCCTAAAGAAAATTTGTGTTTTTTTTTATTCGAACTTTTTTTCACATAATCGGCATTGTTGATGCTGCAGACGAAGATAAATTTACAATATTGATGCGGATGTATCATTCAAATTTTTCGATAGGTAAACTCGGTTTAAGGCCTGCATTCAACAAGAAAGTCAGTGCATGTGCCAGGTTTCAGCAGTTTTTCGCTAGGCTACATTTAACCGGATTTCACAAAAACGATTGTTTATCGATAAAAATCAACGCACCTCAGTCATTTCTCTGTATTGTCGAAGGATGGACAGCAGCTGAATGATACGTTATCAGGACAAGACTGCTGAAAGGTCCAGTGGCCTATCGGGCTTATCAAAGAACACAACTGATAGGCTGTGCCATATTGGTAGGAGGTGAGGTAGTAGTAGAGCCTCAGGAAACATCGGTTGATATCCACATCTGATACTATTTCCTATGCCTTCTTCCTTGCCTACCTATTATTGCCGTAGAAAAAGGTTGCCATTGGCATAAATCAGAAAAGAATGGTCAAGTTACTTGTTACGTTTAAATTTGTTTTATCAAGAAACCATTGGATTCATACTTCATACGGTAACCCAGGTTGTGAGACGCACGAGTAAGAACATGTCTTAGTTTTTACAACAAAAAAAAACCTGCGAATGCCAATAGTTTATTTGAATAGAAAAACGAGTCATCTTCAACTAGTTCTTGATAGAATGTTTTTATGACATTTAATAACCATATTTAATTCAGATGCACTAAAGTCATGCACGGTAGTTGTATTTAACCACTAGTTTCTTGTTCTCCGTGCTTTTTATATTTTACAATGTTGGCCGACTTTTTCTAGTGATTTACAACACATACGACATGTTGTCATTGGCCGGAAGGTTCGATATATTTTAATAAAATCTGTTAATTTTGCTGCCGATATCGCTCACTACGCGAATTAGAAAGAGGACGAAAAAATGTCGAAACAAGATTAGAACAAGGAAAGATTAATTGATTACAAGGCAGTTTTTTAGTGATAGCATATCGGCAGACAGAGACTGAGGTTCTTCATTCATAGTGAACCTTTAATATGTCAAATTGACTTTTTTTATGCTACATCGCCTTTTTTACCTCTACTGAATGTTTGAAATTCGTCACTGTGCACATTTTCAGTTTTTCACTCACATGAAAACTTTTTTTTTTTAGAAAATATTTGGGATTTCAGATTTATCGTCGCAGAAATAATCCTGACTAGTATTATATTGAGTATAATGTGTAAAGGAGTGATCTGCACTAAAATAGAATAAATAATCATTATATAAAAGTTACGATTGTTTCTGATACATCCTTCAACTCATCTAGCGAAACAAAAACAACCATTTTTACGGCTATCACATTTGATCCATGCTATACAATCTTATCAAGGAAAAAGTATGTTTGTTCTGGTCATATGAGCAGCTCATTGTTAGGTCAAAGAATATGTCCATCATTACCATTTTCAACATTTTTTTTATAACACGACGTCTTTTCGCTTCTGCAAGATTGATTTAATTGACTTCGGATCAGATACAGGTTTTTGGCGATTTTATGTGCCCTTGACGATTTTGACGACGACGATATTTAAAAGTAGACGTGAAGCTTTAGTCGCATGTAAATTGTGTGAACCTAGTAAACTTGGGTCCATATCCACCGCTCCTTTTTTCGACGATAAACTAATGATTTATAAGACCAAACACCGGGAGAGCAGAGCTATGAAGTCAAACGATCAGTGTTCCGCATTTATTTATTTATGCACTATCAGCGTTTTAGTGAATGGTCAAATATCTAATGAGCAAAAGTTAATTGTCGATGCGCCTAGGGGAGTCCAAACTTTCCCTAAGCAAAGTGATGACTACATCCATATAGTGCCACCTTTGTTAGCAAGGTATATTGCATCGTAGTAGCTAACCAGGGTGCGCGATCTTTCATAATTGCGCTATGTAATGAAGTGTGTAGTTTGGCGCGCTGGTGGTTTCTGAACTTAGATTGACAATTGCTATTATCCTGTTCACACAACTCAAATCACAATTACGGCAGTTACGTACGCTTCTTTTAGTAAACGCAAGTAATTACTCTTATGTAGTTTTGTCTTGCTTTGTGTGCGTTCTACCCAACTCCTACTTTTATGTATGCATGTTGATCACATAACTATATTCGTTTTTTTTGTGTGGAATTGCTTACAAAAGACGTAAGCTCGATAATAAAAAAAGCAAACTTATTTATTTCGATGCAGATTATCTTACTGAAATTAGTCCACACCTATATTCAACAAATTTGAATAATGTATTCAGGTTAGCTTTTGGTTGTAGTTAATCAACTGTATCTTTTCGCAATACATATATATATATATATATATATATATATATATATATATATATATATATATATATATATATATATATATATATATATATATATATATATATATATATATATATATATATATATATATATATATATATATATATATATATCTCCGGAACCCTCATCCCTCATCAAATTTTCTACTCATATGTATATGACTGCTACAAAATAGTTCGTTATCTCTGCCATGTAAATAGGTTCAAGATGTTGCAAACATATCATGGTTTGTTTTATATAGTTTCATGGTTTCCCCTTATTTTCATGTAATTGTGTTTTGACGTCGGTATGTTAGCGTGGGGTCAAAGGTTATTGACAAACTTAGCACGGGGTATGTGTCCAATATGCACACTGCCTGTCGTGTTACCCGCTGGTTATTAAATCAATTAGTGTGGGGAGCCTTCGGCGCGATCGGTTATATTTTCGAAAAGAGACAGACATTTTGGCGGGAATTTCTTCAGAATCATCTTTGGATATGAACCATTTTCTCCCTTTTTGGCTTCCCGTCATCATTAACCATAGATTTTTGTATTCCCTCGCTGCATACTTCTCATATTGATTGCCAAATCTCTGTAAAATTCGTCAGTTGCTGTTGGAAATCTCAACTCACTTAGGTGCTGCTTCCTTTTCTGCCTTGTTGCTAGTTTTCTTTCATTCGCCGGGGTGTTTTTCTTATATGTATAATTATTGTACTAGTGAATTTTTATTCCAGAGGTGCAATTTTGTGTGGCGTGATCGGCAGTGTTCGCGAGGAAAGTGTGAAAGGGCCGTGTTCGATCTCGAATGGCTGCCAATTTCACACAAACATCCAGCCGACTCACGGGCATCGACGCGTTCTGTGGAGAAAGATTCTGGGTAAATCTCAAGATAACATATATTTTCACAAGCCGAACTAACCTTGCAGTCAACTGCGTGAGAAGCTTAGCCAATCGTTTTGAAAGCGCCGTTTACAGACATCACTAATCGATATTCACTTTTCAACGTGCTATAAATTAAGTTTATAATCACCGTTTGTTTTTGATTATACTATTTTCCAGGATGAGCACATACTTGACAGCGAGACGATACCAGCCTTCTCGCAATGTTTCCTGCACACCACACTTGTCTGGATCCCGTGCCTATTTCTCTATATAACCGCTCCGATAATCTCTGCCCAAGTCTATTTGGGAAAGGCACAACCTCTACCATGGACCTCTCTTCTTCTAACTAAACTAGTAAGTTATTATAAATACGCGAATCAATTGAAAAACAGTTTCGACTTGATATGTATATAGTGTAAACGCATTTAGATCATTTATACTGTTTTTAGAAAATTACACTCATTTATGTTTATTCTTACAGATCCTGGCTATCATTTGCCTCGCCGATGCCCTCTTCCTCGTAGTTCTCTGCTTCTATGAGGCCGTCTTTGCCGAGTTACCGCGGCCGGTTGACTTTGTCTACCCTCTCATGCTGGTCACCGCCATGGTATGCTCGTTTCGAATTCATCGCTGAAGATACTTATGTTGCTCTACCTGGTCTGAGTCTTAACGGTTATTGATTGTTTAAAATGTAACCTTTTCCTTTAGTGTCTCATGCTGGTGTTCATTTGGGCCTGTCGAACATACGGAAAAGTCACATCCGGTGGTCTCTTCCTAACATGGCTGTTATTTGCTATATGTGGTGCCCCCGAAATATACTATTGGATCCAGGCTGGATTTCATCCTGAGGTACGTTATTAATAATAATAATAATAGTTTATTTCCAGGCTTCATTATGCTTTCATTTGGTAAAGGGTGACAATTTACAAAAAAATGTGGAATATCAAAGAAAAGGGAAACAATACCACTAAAAATATAACAGTGCGAGTGAATAAAAATAAAACAAGCTAAAATAACGTATCTTAACGCTTATGCGGAGTTGTTGTAGTAGGTATTCAGGAGATTAGCCTACCCAGTAATGTGTCCCAACGTTACATTAACAAAAATCTACGTATGTGAGAAAACTGTTAAATAATATTGATTGTTTTGAAATTCAATGTACATAATTGTTCTTGTTCCAATAATTTATTCCTTTCAGAAACTGCCAATGACGGACATTCCTCGCTACGTGACCTTCGTTGTGTGGTACATTTGCGTCGTCGCCCAGGTCTTCCTGTTCGCCCACGCCGATAAGCCCTCCGACAGCTACGAGAAGATTGATGCTCATGAGGTCGGCCTTGTTGTCACGGCTTGTGGAGAGGAGCAGTCATTAACTGCCCTCTCCCTTACCCGTATCTGTTAACCAATGTAAAAATTACCTGTTTAGAACGTCTCTCCTGAAACACTTTCCTCATTCCTCAACCGTCAAACTCTGTGGTGGTTCAACGCTGTTTGCGCCAAGGGAATTCGCAAGCCTTTGGAAGTGTCTGATCTCTATGGACTGAATCCCGATGATTCCAGTAGTGTGCTAATACCAAAATGGAGCAAATTATGGGAGAAATCTATGAAAGGTTGGTAATTTGCAGGGCCAAATTTAGAGTTCTGCTTTCCATTTAATCAGTCATTTATGCAGTTGCCAAAAAATATGGTTCTAATATTAAGTTCAAACGCAGGAAGAAGAGCATTAATACACTCCTCATTTGACCTTAGATTACAATACGCAACGAATTCGTGCCGGTACTCAACGGTCGAGATCCGGAACTGCGACTTCCAGGACTCGGGAAGACGAGACACCGCTTCTAACTTCGGATTCGGTAAATTTCTTGTCATATGTATAAGAATTTATTGAGATCAATCCAATAAATACAATTGAAAGTTAAACAAATAAAGAGGAAGGACATCACCGACTAGTTCCGGGACTAGATAACATTGGCATTGTTGTGTCAACAACAGTTATCCTATGTTTTAAATCCTGCTAACAAGAAACTGATCTCTCTTGCTTTAGGGTAACTACGGATCCCTGCCCAACGACCAGCCGCTTCCCCTAAGAGCCCCTTCCATCATTTTGAACCTGGTCAAGCTGTTCAAGTTTGATATCGGAACCGCTATGTTTGTGAAGTGCCTCTCCGATCTGCTCACCTTCGCCAAT
This sequence comes from Pelodera strongyloides, assembly GCA_036852015.1. Classification (NCBI taxonomy): domain Eukaryota; kingdom Metazoa; phylum Nematoda; class Chromadorea; order Rhabditida; family Rhabditidae; genus Pelodera; species Pelodera strongyloides. Next base: position 13,330 of record JAANDG010000229.1, read on the forward strand.
CCAGTACTTCTCAAGTTAGTGTTTGAATTTAATATTATTATAATTGAAGATTTTCCAGTGGACTAATTTTTTCGTTTAGATCACTGATCAGTTTTACCGAAGAGCTAAACAGACCGATGTGGCATGGCGTCCTGCTGGCGCTAACAATGTTTTTCACCTCGGAACTGGCCTCACTCATGCTCAACCAATATTACTATCTGATGTACCGAGTCGGAACAAGAGTGCAAGCATGTCTCACTGCCGCCGTTTACAAGAAGGTAAATCAATTATGCAAGACAATTTTTTGGCCAAATTATTAGCATTCGAAACACAAACAGTTACCACTTTAGACTCTCCGGCTCTCCAATGCTGCCCGTCGTGACAAGACTGTCGGCGAGATTGTGAACCTCATGGCCATTGATATTGATCGCTTCCAACAGATTACACCACAAACGATGCAATACTGGAGTACTCCTTTGCAGGTAAGATTTTTTGTCAAGTCATTGGTTAATACTTGACTTTGTCATATGTTGATTCAGCTGAACGAAGCATTTGTAAGAAACCTGTTCAATCTGCCTCAATGTAATGTTGTTGCTGTGCAGCAACTTATGTAGCCATCGTTGAATGTACTTGCTTTAGATTGGCCTTTCTCTCTATCTACTCTGGAAACAGATTGGCGTATCTGTGATGTCCGGGGTGGCCGTCATGGTTTTGCTTCTACCGATAAATTTCATAGTGACAATGTTTATTCGAAAGTGGCAGGTGCAGCAGATGCATTACAAGGACGAGAGAACCAAGATGGTCAACGAGGTGCTCAATGGAATCAAGGTACAGTTTTGTTAATTGACGAGTTCACGAGGGGACTTACCCGTCATAACAGTCACATCCGTCACTGATATTTATTGTTCTGTTCCTAGTGAATGGTGTGTCTTTCAGGTCATCAAGCTGTATGCCTGGGAGCCACCCATGGATGATGTGATCAAGAATTTGCGTAACAAGGAGCTCTCACTTATCAAGCGTGCTGCTTTTATGAGAACATTCTCCGATATGCTGAACTTGGCATCTCCATTCTTGGTTAGTTTGCATTTAATGTTTTCTTTGTGCGATTCAACTTAATTTTCGAAAACAAAGTGGGACAAATATGCAAATACGCTGCCCATTTATAGGCTTTTATAGGTTAGCCAATTTAGGTTGCCCTGTCTACCTTCACAACCTTCATTCTAATGGACGAGAAGAACGTCCTCACTCCCTCGATTGCCTTTGTCTCCCTGACGCTCTTCAACCAGCTCAGGTCCCCCATGAGTACTGTTGCTGAACTGATATCGCAGACTGTGCAGGTGAAAACGAAAATTCCTTTCTAACTAGTAACATTTCAAGAGCTTGTATCGATGTTTCACTAAACAACGGTTTATTATTTTTAAATAAAAACAATGAAGGTCTATCTAGGTCATTGTATCCAATCGTCGTCTCAAGGAGTTTCTGGTCGCCGAGGAACTCTCCGATTGTATCGATAATGGAAATCGAGATAGTAGGTTTTCATTTGCTTATCGGAGAGGTCCTGTTAATTTACCATCACCTCGCTTTAAAAGCAGGTTTGATGGAAGTCACTGATGATCCTTTCAAATAAGTACAAATTTAGATGACGACGTGATTGTCGCTCAGGACGCTCAGATGACATGGGACAAGGACGAGGGCATTCCATCACTCTCGAATCTCAACTTAACCGTCCAGAGAGGACAACTCATCACCGTAGTTGGACGCGTGGGGCATGGAAAGAGCAGTCTCATTCACGCCCTTCTTGGTAAGCACTTCTTTTCAGATGTACACTTATTCATATATTAGTAGGCTGAATATAAGCTTGATTTAATTACAGGTGAAATGGACAAGCTTCGTGGTTATGTGGGCATCTCTGGACGTCTCGCCTATGTGCCACAACAGCCCTGGATGCAGAACCAGACCCTTCGAGTCAACATTACCTTTGGAAAGAAATTTGACGAATATTTCTACAACCGTGTCCTGGATGCCTGTGCTCTCTTCCCTGACCTGCAAATGCTTCCACTCGGAGACCAAACGGAAATTGGAGAAAAGGTACAGCATGCTTTACCAGAAAACAAACAGTTAGCTTAAAGCTTAACCTATGTGCCCCTCGAATAAATAAATAATTTAGGGAATCAACCTATCTGGTGGACAAAAGGCTCGAATCAGTCTCGCTCGTGCTGTATACCAGAACCATGATGTCTATCTCCTCGATGACCCCATGTCGGCCGTCGACGCTCATGTTGGACAGCAGGTGTGTATCTTTTCCAAGATTGAAACGGAAATGCCAGATAGATTTTTCTAAACTATTTCCTTTCAGCTCTTCCAATCTGTCATTGGACCCGATGGAATGCTTCGCAACAAAACTCGTATCCTGGTCACCAATGAACTCTCCTACCTGAAGCATTCTAATCTGATTCTTGTCATGAAGGACGGCAAGGTTGAAGCAGAAGGTTTGTACATTTATGATGGAACTTGTAAACATCTGCAAACCGTGCACCCGTGCATTTGTTTGTTTTAACAAAACGCTTTTAGGAAGTTATGCTGAGTTAATGGCCAGTGGTTCTTTGGAACAGTTGATTTCGGAGTGTGAAGAAGAGGATAAGGCAAGGAGAGCAGCACAAATGGCAGAGGATGAAGAGAGCGAAGATGAAGGTTCGCTTTCGAATTTGACGTCTTTCCAATGGAATATAATTTTTCTTTGTAAATATGTTCGTCATGCAAGAAAGGAACTTTTGCGTTTGCTACATATCCAATTAATTAATTATTGAAAGTGTTAATATTTTCCAGCTGGCGGTATCTTCATTGACTCTGATGAAGACTTGTTCAACCACGAGGACCTGTTGGCTGCCGAATCGTCGATCGATCATGTTCTTGGAACGTCGCACATGTCCACTGTCTCGGGTATTATTAATAGACGCCGCTATAGTATTGGACAACCGGCAAAGAGAAGGAGAAGACATAGCTCGGTCGGTTGTTTTCATCATTGGTTGTGTTATGTCCGTGTATATGTCTGTCTCTTTGTAATAGTTTGCAAACTTTGATAATAAATGTAATCTCGCTTAGGTGAAGTCCAGCGTCGTGACTACCGCTACTGATACCTCCAAGCAGTTGACCCAAGCCGAGCACGTTGAGGTTGGACGTGTGAAGGTTGCCATCTACATGGAGTACTTCAAATCGATGGGATTCTTCCTCTTTGGAATGTTTATAATCGGAATGACCCTCAGCACGATCTTGTCGATGGGCAGAAATCTATGGCTTACTGATTGGTAAGCTTGCTATCTATAATACCTCCTGGAATATATGATAATGGGTGGGAATTTTGCAAAATAGATGGTTAACAGTGTGCCTATCAGCTAACAGCATTAACCATTCACTGTAGGTCCAACGATAACTCCCGTGCAGCTGCCCGCAATACTACAACGGACAACACAGTGGGCACCCGCCTTGGTGTTTACGCAATAATGGGATTCAGTGAAGGTAATTAGTTAATCACTGGTTATGAATTCATAGCTGTTTTTAGGGCCACATTAAAGTACTAATAAATGTACCTCACTTTAGTTGGACTGCTCTTCCTCGGCATGCTATCGCTTCTATTTGGTGGTGTATCCGCGTCTCGTAATCTGCACACTCCACTGATGCGTTCTGTCCTCCGAGCTCCGATGTCTTTCTTTGATACGACTCCGTTTGGACGTATTCTCAACCGAATTGGAAAGGACATTGAAACTATTGATATCCAACTACCATTCAACGTCCAGTTCTTCTTCCAGTGCATTCTCCAGGTAACACATACTTCGTTTGTAGGCGTTTTTCTACTTCAGATTAGTTGGTGAATGATTAGATGTCTACTTATTGCAGGTTCTATCAACTCTCTTGATCATTATGATGAGCACTCCTGTGTTCGGCATCGTCGTGGTTCCACTGGCCGTCATGTACTTTATGGTTCTGGTATGTTTAGTGTGCTTTTCATTCTGCGTTATTTACTGTTAACTATTTGTGCCAGAAAAAAAGTTGACATCTTTCAGAGGTACTATCTTGCCACTTCCCGTCAACTCAAACGGTTGGAGTCCATTACACGCTCCCCGATATATTCACACCTTTCCGAGACGATTCAAGGAGCGGCCACTATTCGAGCTTATGGACTGCAGGATCGGTTTTCAAAGATGTCTGAGCAAAAGGTCCGCCCCGCCAATTCAATCTTACCATTAGCAATTAAGCTACTTGTTTCAAATGACGCACGCAAATTATTCAGGTCGACACGCACGTTCAATGCCGCTACTTGAACTACGTGGCCAATCGCTGGCTTTCGGTTCGTCTGGAATTTATCGGCAACTGTGTGGTTTTGTTCGCTGCCCTGTTTGCCGCATTGACAAGGGACACGACAACATCTGGAGTCATTGGTCTCTCTGTGTCCTATTCGCTAAATGTAAGTTTGTGACACTTTGGTTACGTTTGAGCAATACGTCTTCTTAAGAGTGTTGTTTGGCGCAGTGTTTGTAAATGAGAAGTGTTTGCATTGTTTCGACATTGTTAACCAACTGTATTTTTATTTCCAACTGTATTTTACTGCTCCAATGCAAAATTATGAACGGCAGTGTTTGTTTAGATTACCTTCGTCCTCAACTTTGCCGTGCGTTCAATTAGTAAGCTCGAGACGAACATTGTGTCTGTGGAGCGAGTCAAGGAATACTCTGATGTTCCATCCGAGGTTCGTTTATCGTGTGGTATCATTGAAGTTTGTCCTCTAATAGTACGAATTGATGCAAACGAGATGGGAGTTTTACGATGGATGAAGTTGTTTGTCATTATTTTTTTTTTTTGCTTTAGGCCAACTGGGAAAGTGAACCAGATAAGAAACCGCCTGCAAACTGGCCCGGGGAGGGACGCATCAAGTTGAACAGCTACAGCTCAAGATATCGCGCCGGACTCGACCTGGTTGTTAAGCAGCTTACCGCGGACATTGGACCGCACGAGAAAGTAGGTCACTAGTATCAATTTCTGTCTCCACCTAAGTGTCTAACATACAAAACAATGCACAATACCTCAACGTCCTGTATATCAGTGCAGAAATTTTACTTGAGTGATGTACGATACTTATTTTAGGTGGGTATTGTCGGCCGTACTGGAGCTGGAAAGTCTTCCGTGACCCTTGCACTCTTCCGCATGATTGAGCCGGTTGAGGGACAGATTGTTATTGACGATGTTGATGTTTCTGAGATTGGTCTTCACGATCTTCGTGGTAGCATCACCATTATCCCACAGGACCCTGTGCTGTTCTCTGGAACGCTAAGGTATATGAGTGCGCAAATAGTGTTGCTCTTTTTGCATCAGTCATATGTCGAGCGCAACTACGAGTTACTGTCGGTCTGGAAAATTTTCTACTTTTTGTGACTCAATTAGCTTGCAGATTCAATTTGGATCCCTTCTGCCGCTATACTGACGAGGAGCTCTGGAGATCACTGGACATGGCCAATTTGCAACCGTTCGCTGCTGCCCAACCGGACAAACTGGATCACGAAATCACGGAGGGAGGAGAGAATATTAGGTATGAACCATTCAGTGTTTTAATAATACTTTGAATAATGAGGACCAACTAACTGTCGGCGAGCTAGCGGACAACCAACTTGTTGTGATCCAATTGTCACAACTGCATCATTGCGCACAACTCATTTTTCATTTTAGTGTCGGTCAACGTCAGCTAGTTTGCTTGGCAAGGGCGCTTTTACGGAAATCGAAGGTTCTCGTGCTCGACGAGGCAACTGCAGCCGTTGATCAAAATACCGACGCCCTTATCCAGAAGACCATCCGCGAAGAGTTTGCAGAGAGCACCGTCCTGACTATTGCGCATCGGTTGAACACAATCATGGATTATGACAGGTGAATGCTATTAATTTCGAGAGCTGACACGACCCTTGAGACCCTCAACGCATTCCGCTTCTTTGTGTTTGAAACCTGTTCGTTCCATCTGGAGGTTTCGCGACACTCTGGTCCTTTCCGTGGATTGCTCGAGAAACAACTACTTAGCTAATTGACACGATATTCGTCAAGCGTGCAATTTTTGCGCTGTGATCTTCCAAGCTTACACTTTCTGGTCTAATGAGCTTAATATCTTGCTTTAGAATCATCGTCTTGTCTGAAGGACGCATCCGGGAGTTCGATTCACCACGCAATTTGCTTGCGGACAAGAGATCTGAATTCTTCGCCATGGCCCGTAAGGCCGGTTTGGTGTGAATTGGCTTTTAAGTAGACACTGTTTCGTGTTCCTGTTTCATGTACGGGCACGCTCAATTCCTATTTCCATATCGCTTTCCTAAACTGAGCACTGGGCTATGAAAAGTTTATAATATTTACTGAATTTCCTCTGGGCTGTCTCTTGATCGCATGTTCTGTGCTATGCCACTATATGTTTATACTCAATTGGATTTGTTGAGTATTTGGCCCTTGTATTTGTCCATAATCATTAATATCAGCTGCACCTCGTGTTGATGTGAATGTATCTTTGCATATTTGTGTAATACTCTCTTGTCTTGCGCTTCTTTCGTTTGGCGCGTGATTATGTAACCGAGAGAATTAAACTACAGGTCTGGTTATTCAAACATCATTGGTTTTATCATTTCTTGTTACATGCTTAATGTTTTACCGCTATTTTGTTTTATTCTTGTTGCATTGTTTCCATGCGACTAATGTTTTTGAATAAGCAATCAGGGTGAATAGTGAATTTTAGAACTGATAAAAGTTTAAGATTGCTAGTTTAGACGTATACGTTGCATTCTCTCATTAGTTAATAATTTTTAATAATCTTGCATGCCCAATGTTTTATTAGATGATGAATCACGTGAATTAGATTTTAACTAGAATTATATGTTTGCGGCATTCTTTCTTCCTTCATGCCCTGCTCGACAACCTTTTCTTTCGTGTGAATTGTAAGCTTAATTTAATAAATATATTTTATTTGTTTGGTTTTGTGTTGTCCAGTAAGAAATTAGTTCTGGTTACACTCGGCACTATGTTTTGGTAACGTAAGCTTTTGGTTGGATTGCAGTATTTGGGTTGTTTACACGGAAAAGCCTTAAGCGCAATGTCTAGAACCGTTCAATTCCTTCACAGCTGTTGCAACATGGTACTTTGTTACCAAAGCATGAATGTCCTCGGTGCGCATCATGGAGACATTTTCATCCTGTGTATTTCGCAATTGCGAAATGCAGCGCTGCGAGTACGCTGCAATACTATGAACTGTATCCTCTCGAAAAATTGCAAGGTAAATTACTCGAGTAGTTTTATGTTGCTGGAAAATTCTGTTCATTTTCAATCATCTTTCTCTTTTTCTTATTTCCTATTTGATCTGCTTTCTTCAGTTAGTGTTATTGGGCAATTACATTGTGATGGCGTTTATCACACCCTGCCTTCGTGCGTGTTTTTGCAAATTACCGTTTTGCGCGAGTAGATTATGATTTCCCCCTGTACAGAGTAGACGATGTTTTCCCTTTTGCATTTTCTTTCTGACACTTAACAAACTGATTCTGTACTGTAGCGTTTTTGTTTTATCCAATCACAATTTTGGAGGTAAAGGTCCCTTAAATTTACATACCGCATGAGGTTGGTATACTATTAATTACTGTAGCTTGCTTTTCTATTAAATACATTTTTCTTCGGTACTAGTTTCGTTGTGGCATTTCATCCAGTCCGTAGTTCGCAATTTTTCCGCTTCGAGTACGCTGCGATACTATGGACAGTATCCTCTCGACAAATTGCAAGTTAAATTACTGGAGTAGTTTAATTTTGCTGGAAAATTCTGTTCATTTTCAATAATCTTTCTCTTTTTCTTAATTCCTATTTGATCTGCGTTCTTCAATTAGTGTTATTGGGCAATTAATTCCACTGTCGTTTATCACAGCCTGCCTTCGTGTGCATTTGTTTTTGCAAATGACCGTTTTGCGCGAGTAGATTATGATTTCCCCCTGTATAGAGTAGACGATGTTTTCCCTTTTGCATTTTCTTTCTGACAATTAACAAACTGATTCTGTACTGTAGCGTTTTTGTTTTATCCGCACAATTTTGGAGGTAAAGGTTCCTTAAGTTCCTTAAATTTACATACCGCATGAGGTTGATATACTATTAATTACTGTAGCTTGATTTTCTATTAAATAAATTTTTCTTCGGTACTAGTTTCGTTGTGGCATTTCATCCAGTCCGTAGTTCGCAATTTTTCCGCTTCGAGTACGTTGCGATACTATGGACAGTATCCTCTCGACAAATTGCAAGTTAAATTACTGGAGTAGTTTAATTTTGCTGGAAAATTCTGTTCATTTTCAATAATCTTTCTCTTTTTCTTAATTACTATTTGATCTGCGTTCTTCAATTAGTGTTATTGGGCAATTACTTCCTCTGTCGGTTATCACACCCTGCCTTCGTGTGCATTTGTTTTTGCAAATGACCGTTTTGCGCGAGTAGATTATGATTTCCCCCTGTATACCCCCTAGAGTTCCCCCTAGAGTAGACGATGTTTTCCCTTTTGCATTTTCTTTCTGACAATTAACAAACTGATTCTGTACTGTTGCGTTTTTGTTTTATCCAAGCACAATTTTGGAGGTAATGGTTCCTTAAATTCCTTAAATTTACATACCGCGTGAGGTTGGTATAGTATTAATTACTGTAGCTTGCTTTTTTAAATAAATTTTTTTTCGGTACTAGTTTCGTTGTGGCATTTCATCCAGTCTGTAGTTCGCAATTTTTCCGCTACGAGTACGTTGCGATACTATGGACAGTATCCTCACGACAAATTGCAAGTTAAATTACTGGAGTAGTTTAATTTTGCTGGAAAATTCTGTTCATTTTCAATAATCTTTCTCTTTTTCTTAATTCCTATTTGATCTGCGTTCTTCAATTAGTGTTATTGGGCAATTAATTCCTCTGTCGGTTATCACACCTGCCTTCGTGTGCATTTGTTTTTGCAAATGACCGTTTTGCGCGAGTAGATTATGATTTCCCCCTGTATAGAGTAGGCGATGTTTTCCCTTTTGCATTTTCTTTCTGACAATTAACAAACTGATTCTGTACTGTAGCGTTTTTGTTTTATCCGCACAATTTTGGAGGTAAAGGTTCCTTAAATTCCTTAAATTTACATACCGCATGAGGTTGGTATACTATTAATTATTGTAGTTTGCTTTTCTATTAAATAAATTTTTCTTCGGTACTAGTTTCGTTGTGGCATTTCATCCAGTCCGTAGTTCGCAATTTTTCCGCTTCGAGTACGTTGCGATACTATGGACAGTATCCTCTCGACAAATTGCAAGTTAAATTACTGGAGTAGTTTAATTTTGCTGGAAAATTCTGTTCATTTTCAATAATCTTTCTCTTTTTCTTAATTACTATTTGATCTGCGTTCTTCAATTAGTGTTATTGGGCAATTACTTCCTCTGTCGGTTATCACACCCTGCCTTCGTGTGCATTTGTTTTTGCAAATGACCGTTTTGCGCGAGTAGATTATGATTTCCCCCTGTATACCCCCTAGAGTTCCCCCTAGAGTAGACGATGTTTTCCCTTTTGCATTTTCTTTCTGACAATTAACAAACTGATTCTGTACTGTAGCGTTTTTGTTTTATCCGCACAATTTTGGAGGTAAAGGTTCCTTAAGTTCCTTAAATTTACATACCGCATGAGGTTGATATACTATTAATTACTGTAGCTTGCTTTTCTATTAAATAAATTTTTCTTCGGTACTAGTTTCGTTGTGGCATTTCATCCAGTCCGTAGTTCGCAATTTTTCCGCTTCGAGTACGTTGCGATACTATGGACAGTATCCTCTCGACAAATTGCAAGTTAAATTACTGGAGTAGTTTAATTTTGCTGGAAAATTCTGTTCATTTTCAATAATCTTTCTCTTTTTCTTAATTACTATTTGATCTGCGTTCTTCAATTAGTGTTATTGGGCAATTACTTCCTCTGTCGGTTATCACACCCTGCCTTCGTGTGCATTTGTTTTTGCAAATGACCGTTTTGCGCGAGTAGATTATGATTTCCCCCTGTATACCCCCTAGAGTTCCCCCTAGAGTAGACGATGTTTTCCCTTTTGCATTTTCTTTCTGACAATTAACAAACTGATTCTGTACTGTTGCGTTTTTGTTTTATCCAAGCACAATTTTGGAGGTAATGGTTCCTTAAATTCCTTAAATTTACATACCGCGTGAGGTTGGTATAGTATTAATTACTGTAGCTTGCTTTTCTATTAAATAAATTTTTTTTCGGTACTAGTTTCGTTGTGGCATTTCATCCAGTCTGTAGTTCGCAATTTTTCCGCTACGAGTACGTTGCGATACTATGGACAGTATCCTCACGACAAATTGCAAGTTAAATTACTGGAGTAGTTTAATTTTGCTGGAAAATTCTGTTCATTTTCAATAATCTTTCTCTTTTTCTTAGTTCCTATTTGATCTGCGTTCTTCAATTAGTGTTATTGGGCAATTACTTCCTCTGTCGTTTATCACTCCCTGCATTCGTTTTTGCAAATGACCGTTTTGCGCGAGTAGATTATGATTTCCCCCTGTACAGAGTAGACGATGTTTTCCCTTTTGCATTTTCTTTCTGACAATTAACAAACTGATTATGTACTGTATCGTTTTTGTTTAATACAATAACACTTTTGGAGGTAAAGTTCCTTAAATTTACCCACCGTATGTGGTTGGCATACTATTGATTACTTAAGCTTGCTTTTCTATTAAATAATTCTTTAATCGGTACTATTCTTTTAGTTTCCCATTATAATTTAAGATGCATACATATTAAACAGAAATGTTACTCCACCTTTTCCACCCGAACACTACGCTACACTACTCTCCACGCTGAATGGGCCTGAATTTGCAATTAAATTTATTTGCATGAAGCTTTTCCTAGAACTTTTTTCGGAATCTCACTTTTTAAATTCCCTTTTCTTTTCTTTTTGTTCGCTGTATATTTTCGAATAACCTTCTTATCTTTCTGATACGTTCCTGATTGAATACCCTATTTGAAATTGGAACATCTTCAATCGGATAGCCCATTCTTTTAGTATACACAACATAACTTCTATAATCACAGAGTTCCATCGTTTTAGAACTTTAATTTAATTCCGGCATTTCGGCAGTCGGCCTAATTGTAATGCAAATTATTGGATTAGTTTCACATGCTCCTTTTAGATAGACAGTTTTATTTTTCCCTTCTTCCCATTATCTTTATCTGCATAATCCGTGTCTTTGTGCAGTCCTTATCTTCCGTTTTTCTTTTCTGTAAATGATGTTCTCCGCCCCCTGCCCTTTCTTTTTTGAGGCGACGCCGAAAAGGCGGAACAATTTGGCCCTACAGTAGCCAGCCAATGAGCGCGCAAGCCGCCGGCGCAGTATAGAAAGCACCCATATTTTCGTGAAATTGTATTCGCCATCATAATTCTTTCTCGTTTCGCTTTTAACTGTCTTAATGTTGTTATTTATTATATGAAATAATTTATTGATACTTACAAAATACAAGCCGATGCTCATCAATAATCCTAATACTACGCATCTCTCGCACACATTGTTTGAGTACCGTATAGCCAAATTCTATTTTGCCACTTTATCGTACTACAGGCACCTGATGGTTTACGTTAGTTTGGGCCTAAACCCAGACTCATTCTTACATAGTCGTACGTGTGGTACTTTATTCATTTTTTCAGGTGATACACATGCGCATGAAGTGTTGCCGGTGAACCTGACTCCTCCGGTACGTCCCCCTCCCAGGAGCCACACAAGGTATATATTCCAATCGTTTTATTTAGGCAGTTGTCAGTTAGGAAGGTTAGGCCGTGCTACATCCTTTTTCATCATTTTATGAGTTTTATGCAATATTTTCAGAAGATTCGCGTGTGTTGTGGCCGGCAACCTGGCGTCTCCCGCGCTGCACGTCTTCAAGGGAGGCGGTGGCATAGGTATGTATTTCTCATAATTTGTACTTTCCAAGACCGATGGGAATATTTTTTCTGATTTATCTGATGCGCAACAACTGCGTACAGTGTGTATGTGTGTGTATGACTATTGTCTGTCTGTGTATTTCCCAGCGTGATATTAATTTCTGTTGAAGGAAAAATTTCTCCCATAGGTTCAGGGCGCATTCGAGATGGACATTTTCCAGAAAAGAAAAGAAAAAAGGTTCGAGATGGACGCCGAGAAAAAAAAAATGCATGCAAAATAATTGTCGAATATGTAATTGTCCCGTAATTGAATCTAAAATCAATCGATCATGTGAATGTGTGGCCATTGCATTCTTTTCTGGTGAAATCCATCTCGAACCAAAAGTTTTCTTTTTCTTTTCTGGAAATGTCCATCTCAAATGCGCCCTCATCCTTACAAGGGTCGGCCTTAGGGTATACGGCCTTGTGAATAGGTTTTTCTCGTGGTATTCCTCAAACCATAGAGTTTTTTTAATGATGATTAAGCATCCAGTATATTAGCTGCGGATCACAAAAAAAAAAAAAAAAAAATAAGGCCACAAATGTGCTTTATTCTTGAAAATATTTTTCTTCTTTTTTTTTCATCTCCCTGATTCGTAGGTCGTCCAATAGAGTTTCCATGCATTACAACAGTAGGTTTCCTGTGGATTTCAAAAAAATAGGAAAGTGATCGGCTTGCGCCATGCTTAACGAAAAATATTAGTGAAACTAAACAGTCCTGTGCTGCTTGTCTTGATGTGTGAGTGCGCGCCTCTGACGACCAAGCTCAGTGGATTCAACATAGGCGGTCCATTAACAGTATATTTACCTCCTGGTTCTTGCAGTAACACAAACAGTTGTTCCCCAAGCTGCTAATTTGCGAACAGAATCCGCATGATGGTGAAGGAATGAGTTGTGGAGTAAATGGATTGCGCGACGCGTCCGACGCGCGACTGAGGTGAACCGTACCTCGACCAGTCCACTTGGTTCATTATAGCACGGGCTAGACCCGGATCAACGTCTCCACGCCTGGAGGTGCGCCTTCTGAACTTAGCAGAACCAAAGTTGATGATGGACTTGACCAAGCGGTGATCTGAACTTGAGCCGCACGTGTGCGAAGTGAAACGTGTGACATTCACCGTTGTTAACGTGTACGCTCCCACCAGCGAGTATGACGACGAGGTCGTGGAGGAGCTTTATGACGACATTGAGCGAGAACTGACGAACAGTCGTGCACATGTCAAGCTTGTCGTCGGTGACTTCAACGCGTCCATCGGTCCCAGGGACGATGGGGAGACGTACGTTGGGCACTACGCTGCAGACACCCGTAATGACCGTGGTCAACGGCTAGCAGATTTTGCGGAAAGTCAGTGCATGTACGTGTTGAACACCATGTTCAACAACGAAAGCGTAGACTTTGGACGTGGCAGAGCCCGCAAGGTGCAAAGAAACAGCTGGACTATGTCCTTTGCAACGACGCCCATCGGGTCGTTGACTGTAAGATCGTCGGTAGAAGCTGGTGCGGCTCAAGTTCAGATCACCGCTTGGTCAAGTCCATCATCAACTTTGGTTCTGCTAAGTTCAGAAGGCGCACCTCCAGGCGTGGAGACGTTGATCCGGGTCTAGCCCGTGCTATAATGAACCAAGTGGACTGGTCGAGGTACGGTTCACCTCAGTCGTACTCCGAACTGAGCCGGGAATTGGCGAGGGCATCAGCTGAGGCAAGGCCGGTCATTCGTGCTCACCCTAGAGAAAGACTGACGTCAAAGACCATTGAACTGATCCGTGAGAGACGAAAAAGGCTACATCAGGGTCAAAACGTACAGAGCCTCAGTCGCGACCTACGAAAGATGGTTGAAGCAGACTATAAGAGCTTTAACGAGGTTAAAGCTCTCGAGGCGGCCGAGCGTCTTATGTCCATAAAGAAAGTACGCCAACGCTATTCCTTGCATAAGGAGGCAACTGTGGCCATGATGGACAAAGACGGTACTTTGAAGACCAAGATCCAGGATATTGCCGATATCATCAAAGATTTCTATGGGGATCTCTTTGCTTCGAAGAAGCGTGTTCCGAAATCAGGCATTGAAGTGAATGAGGACGTGCCGGAGTTCTTGGAGAGCGAGGTTGAACATGCTTTGAAGAGAATGCCTAATAACAGGGCTCCTGGCAATGATGGCATTTCCATTGATCTCCTCAAGTACGCTCCGAAGTCCGCTCTATCCGCGGTTTGCAGGTTGTTCAACAATATCCTCTCAATGAAAATCGTCCCTGAGAACTGGAAAGGTAGTAACACCATCCTGATCCATAAGAAGGGAAGCAAAGAGGACATAAACAACTATCGTCCAATTGCGTTGATGTCACAGCTGTCAAAGCTATTTTCTCGCGTCATCTTGAACCGAATCAGCAAGTGGCTGGAAGAAGGCAATAGAAGAGAGCAGGCAGGCTTTCGAGGCGGGTACTCGACTATTGACCACATTCACACTGTGTGTCAAGTTATCGAGCGGTCTAGGGAGTACAAGATACCCCTCTGTATGTTGTTTGTCGACTTCAAGAAGGCGTTCGATTCGGTTGAGAAGCAGGCGGTCCTCAATGCTCTGAAACATCACGCAGTGCCAGAGAGATACGTGTCTATGATAGACGAGCTGTATACCCAGTGCGCCACTGACATCCAACTCCTTCATACACCAGTTACGGTGCCCGTTGAGCGCGGAGTCAAACAAGGGGATGTCATTTCACACCACTCTGTTTTCTGCTTCTCTGGAATGTGCTTTGAGAGACGCCAACATGTCCGGTGGTTATGACATTGACGGCGAAACACTACAGTTCTTACTGTTTGCCGACGATGTGGTTCTTATAGCCAAAGACCCATGTACACTGCAGAAAAACCTAGACGAACTAATTCGAGTAACGTCGCTAATCGGTCTTGAGGCCCACCCAGGCAAGACGCAGTGGATGGCTAACGATCATTGTCCAAACGGCGGTGCAGATATACGCATTGGCAACAGCACGCTCGAAAAGGTCGGGAAGTATGTCTACCTTGGACGCGAGGTTAACCCCAGCAACAGCCTCACCGCCGAACTCTCTCGGCGTAAACAGTCTGGGTGGAAGGCTTTCTGGAAGCTACGAGATGTACTCACCAATGTGAAGCTGTCAAAAGAAGTGAAAGCCAAGGTGTTTAACACGCATGTGCTGCCAGCAATGACCTATGCTTCCGAAACTTGGTGCACGACAAAGAAAGACGAAGAATCCTTACTTGTCACCCAGAGAGCCATGGAGCGTAAGATGGTAGGCACGCGTCTCCGGGATCGTATGTCAAACGTCACACTTCGAGAAAAGTCCGGCGTAGATGATATAATTGATAGGATATACAGCTCGAAACATCGATGGGCTGGTCATGTCATTCGTAGAAATGACAATCGATGGACCACTCGGGTCACAGAATGGCGTCCCCGCGATTACAAGCGTCCTCAAGGGCGACCGCCAACGAGATGGGTAGACCCGATGGTTAAATCATTTGGACGTGCATGGAATCGCATCGCAAGATGCAGGTCTTCATGGCGTAGTTGCGACCTGCGCTGTTGGCGAGCCAACAGCTGATATAACGGTCTTCAAGGTATTCAAGGTAAGGGGTATCATTTAATTCGCTCTTGGATAATTGCCATTAGCCCGCGCGATCTGTGTACGGTATAAGGTCTTGCGTTTAGATTTTGGCTTCCGATCAACTAGCTTCCAATAAAGGAAGCTTCTTCTGCGATGCGTACTGTTCTGTGATTGATTTAATTTTCATTGTGAATGATATTTGTGCTATTATCAATAAAAACAATAAAAGGAGAGGTGATTTGAGATGAACCTATTCCTTTAACACTATGAATAAGGGCGTTCGCATACTCGCATACATGAAAAAAATATACAGCGCATTTGATGCCTTATTTCTTTCTAATTTCTTGTGCTCCGCAGCTAATGTTCTGTATTCTAAATAGCATGAAAAACTTCATCGATTCAGGAACCCAATAAAAATCTTACTCACTAGGTCGTATACGTGTCCGCGACCTTGGCACTATGCCTGTAAGCCGAAAAGCCTAATGCATGTTACGATACACATGTGACAAAACAGATGTGCACGTTGAAGCAAATATATTTAACATAAAACAACCATTTAGGCTACCGGACAATGTTAGCCCACGTCCAATCTCATTGAAGGTACAAACGAGCCCTTGTACCACGTGGGCTGCGACAGAGGTAAGTACTGAACCTTTTAGACCTTTTCATGTGTTGTTGTTGGCAGGCCCGCGAGAAAAAAGTTTCATTCAATTTGCTTGCACGGAATGTCCGAAATTTCTAGGACACGCAGAGTTATTCCCCGGCAAACAGTTCGAAAAAAAAACGTCCCATGCATTCTTTCTCTACATATTAATCGCTAAACGAATGAAGATCCTTCCCACGATTATAACACGGCGTTTCCAATACTGTACTGCCCTGAAAGGCCCTGAAAGCGCAAAAAAATTTCTGACTGCGGTACCTGGCCGAATGCTGGGGAATAACTCGGTGAGTTCTAGATGTAAAGAAGATGCCGTTTTCACAGTAATATTTCTGAAATTCCGGACATCCTTTGCAAATAAATTGAGGAAAACTTTTTTTCTCGCGGGTTGTTCCTTTAACCAAAGCCTACACGTGCAGCTGACCTTGTGCTTTGGGATACCCACGTTGCGCTCGTGCCTTTTCATTAGGATCATAGTTGTCGCATTAGTGTTTTACAATAAACAAAAATAAGTGCAAATGAATAATTTTTAGTGACCTCGGCCCCTCCTGAAAGGGAAGTTGAGGGTAGGAAGTAAAATTTTAAAGGAACGGACCCATCAAAATAAACCTATATTTAGCATGTTTTTATCCTTTTTATAAAGGTTGATCATTGAGCATATATGCACTGCCAAATTTCAACCAGATTTATCCTAATGAAAATTTTTGGTGTCGATAATAGGAGAACTACTCTGGTCCTCAGGAGCGCAGCGCGCAAATGCGTAACCGCGTCCGCGGAAAAGATTGCAAATCTGCAGTGAAAAGTTCGAGACCCAGAGAAACCTCTTTTCTGTGTCTCCGACTTTCCCATGTTAAAAAGCCATCTCTTTTCCGCGGATGGCATTTGCGCGCAGCGCGCCTGAGAACATAGTATATATACCGTAGACGAACAACAATTGTACCCTTATTTTCTTACTGTGTCTCCCGAGGATTCTGACTGGGACCCGGGAGAGTACCTGTATATGTTATATAGCCATATTCCCCCGGGACACGCGAGAAGAAGATAGTGGTGCAATTGTTGTTCGTCTACGGCAGTTCCGATTATCGACGCCGAACAATTTCAGTAGGATAAATCTGGCTGAAATTTAGCTGTGCATATATATTATAATAATCACCCTTTATAAAAAGTATAAAACATGGTAAATATTGGCTTATTTTGATGATACTTCCATGAAGCGATAGTAAAGGGACGCGGTCCCATTTTGCGTACTCTATGTTTTTTTATTTGTATAATATGTTTAACCTTAGTGTTGGAAAAAATCAGACAAAAATAAAACAGATTTCACCGAGCAATTCACCGAGAAAAAAGTTGCCCCAGACCAAGCACCACAGTTAACCAAAAAAAAACTAAATGCCCTCGAGATATGCTATAAATTAGAAAGGCTACTCGACTCGAATTATCAGCATGACCATATTGGACATTGTGATACAGTTACTGCGGGCCTTGGTCTAGGATCATGGAGTATTTCTCGCAAAAGCTTTTTCCGGCACTGTGTTTCACATATTTCACAGATAATACAAACGCAAAGTCTGCAAAAGGGGCCAAAGGTGACCGTGTCCCTTTAATATACGAAGAGTTTGGGGGAGTCGTCCTTCATGTGTAATCCTGAATGTAACTATTATACACATGCAAAAAAAAACAGATGTGCACGTTGAAGCAAATTTACGTATTTAACATAAAACATTCATTTGGAGACTGCGGCAGGCCGGCGGGCAATGTTAGCCCACGCCCAATCTCAAGGAGGTACACACTTGCCCCTGAACCACATGGACAGCGATAGAGGTAAGTGGTAAGCCTTTTTGAGCTTTTCATGTGTTGTTGTTGTTGGCCTTTAAAGGGAGAGGCCACGAGATAAAAGTTTTCCTCAATTTACTTGCACAGAATGTCTGGAATTTCAGAAATATTACCGTGAAAACCGCATTTCTTTACATCTAGAACTCACAGAGTTATTTCACGGCAAACAGTGATCTCCTAAAAGAGCAAAAATTGATGCTGACTGGTGTTGTAATCAGAAAGTAGTCAGAAATGCACGTGGGAGCAAATATATTTAACATAAATACAATTTTTTTTTAGATATTGCGGCAGGCTACCGGGCAATGTTAGCCCACGCCCAATCTCAAGAAGGTGCAAACCAGCCCCTGTACCACATGGGCCGCGACAGAGGTAATTACTAAACTGTTTGATTTTTTCATGTGTTGTTGTAGGCCTTTAAGGGGACAGGCCGCGAGAAAAAGTTTTCCTCAATTTATTTGCACTGAATGTCCGGAATTACAGAAATATTACCGTGAATACCGCATTTATTTACACCTAGAACTCGCAGAGTTATTGCACGGAAAACAGTTAAAGCGTACTGACAGCTCCTTTCTCGTTCACAGAAAGTAATATTTCACGCAAAATTGTTTGCCGGCTGTGGGGTCGAACCCACGACCTCTCGCACAAAAAGCCAGAGCGCTACCACGCGACTATGGGTTCCACTTACTGGTGTGGTTGCATTAGGAATTTGACGTATGGAGTTGCACTAGTGCCTAGATTTGAAATAAACACTACGAGTAAATCCAAACTACAAATCTCGGAATGGTTATTAAGCGGGAGATTTAATTTTTGGGTGCGTGGGTGAAATGTATTAGGCTAGTGCAATGGACGCTTTTTCCATATAAAATGCGAGCAGTTATGTTTTTGCTTTGTTATTTTTTCAGTTCCTATCCATTTATGGTATTTTTTATGTTGATTTTCATTAGTAAAGTTATTTAAACTATTTTTGGTGAAAAAACCCTTGCGTGTCATTTCGCTTTAAAATAAGTTTTTCAGTTTATATCCGTCCACTAGAACATCGTTTCTATATGTGCTGATTGACTCTCTTTCTGGGCCTCGGTTTAATTACCCAAGTTGAGGTTTTGTGAGTGCGAGCACGATATGTCGCACCGTTTCTATAAATGCTGACTCTCTTTCTTTCCCTTAGTTTAGTCTTTCTGGGCCTCGGTTTAGTTACCCAGGTTTGAGGTTTGCCTCAGACAGACAAACGTTTTTTACACTTTTCGATTATAGGGTGGAGGTTGACTAGAGCTCGGCGCGCGCTGCGCGCGCCTCACTCTAGCGTGTTAGCTTTTACTTGAACTTTCACGTAAGTCTTATATTTTTGCACATTCTTACATTTTTTTTCTGCGTTCAATGTACGCCTGCTGTTTCGTGTATTTGCATTTTGAACGTCGATTTATTTTTGACGTTGCAGATTCTGAAGCAGAAGCGATTCTGCATATATAAGACAAATACGCGTCTGACATCATGAGTGAACTTCATTTGCATCATCAGAATGGAGCTGCCCTGAAATTTGCACGTCAACTTTTTGATATAGCTGATTCTGTCCTTTGCATCATCAGAATCGAGCTACGGCGAAAATTGCACGTCGACTTATTTTTCACGTCGTAGCTTCTGAAGCAGAAGGCGTGTGGCATGCCTAACTCAAATGCGCTTGTGACATCATCATTGAAGTTGAGTTGCAGCATTGTTTTGTCGCTACGGCGAAGGCGAAGATTGCACGTCGACTTATTTTCACGTCGTAGTTTGTGAAGCAGAAGGCATGTGGCCTGCCTAACTCAAATGCACTTGTGACATCATCATTGAAGTTGATTTGCTGCATTGCTTTGTCGCTACGACCAAGTTTGAACGTCGACTTATTTTTGATGTCATGCTTCTGAAGCAGAAGACCTGTTGCTCGTGTGAAGATTTTGGTAGGGCTTCGGATTTCTAAACGTTAGCTCGCTCGGCGGGACTTCGGCCCGCCTTCGCTCGCCCAACGTTCACTATGCTTTATGGCTTATTTTTGACGTTATAGGTTCTGAACCAGAAGCGATACTGCATGTCTAAGACAAATGCGCGTCTGACATCATCATTGAAGCTGTTTCGCATCATTGCTTTGTCGCTACGTCGAAGATTGCACGTCGACTTATTTTTCACGTCATAGCTTCTGAAGCAGAAGGCATTTTGTCTCCCTAAGTCAAATGCGCTTGTGACATCATCATTGAAGTTGATATGCAGCATTGCTTTGTCGCTACGATGAAATTTGATCGTCGCATTATTTTGACGTCATGATTCTGAAGCAGAATACCTGTTGCCCGTGAATTAGTTAGGGCTGAATTTTGAAGATTTTGAAAGAGCTTCGGATTTCTAAACGTTAGCTCGCTCGGCGGGCTTTCGGCCCGCCTTCGCTCGCCCAACGATCACTATGTGGAGCCGAAGCGTTATCGACAATCTGTCTCTGATACACGCTTCACTTCAGCAGTGAAATCGATCTTCATCGTTAGTTCTGCGTTACAATGAAGTTTGCACGTCGACTTATTTTTGACGCCATAGATTCTGAAGCAGAAGGCATGTTGCCCGTTTAAGTCAAATGCGCGTCTATCATCGGCATTGAACTTCATTTGCATCATTACTTTGGCGCTACGATGAAGTTTGCACGTCGACTTATTTTTGACGTCATAGATTCTGAAGCAGAAGGCATGTTGCCCGTCTAAGTCAAATGCGCGTCTATCATCAGCATTGAACTTCATTTGCACCATTACTTTGGTGCTACGATGATGTTGGCACGTCGACTTATTTTTGACGTCATAGATTCTGAAGCAGAAGGCATGTTGCCCGTCTAAATCAAATGCGCGTCTATCATCAACATTGAACTTCATTTGCATTATTACTTTGGCGCTACGATGAACTTTGCACGTCGACTTATTTTTGACGTCATAGATTCTGAAGCAGAAGGCACTTTGCCCGTCTAAGTCAAATGCGCGTCTATCATCAGCATTGAACTTTTGCATCATTACTTTGGTGCTACGATGAAGTTGGCACGTCGACTTATTTTTGACGTCATAGATTCTGAAGCAGAAGGCATGTTGCCCGTCTAAGTCAAATGCGCGTCTATCATCGGCATTGAACTTCATTTGCATCATTACTTTGGCGCTACGATGAAGTTTGCACGTCGACTTATTTTTGACGTCATAGATTCTGAATCAGCAGGCATGTTGCCCGTCTAAGTCAAATGCGCGTCTATCATCAGCATTGAACTTCATTTGCATCATTACTTTGGCGCTACGATGAACTTTGCACGTCGATTTATTATTGACGTCATAGATTCTGAAGCAAAAGACATGTTGCCCGTCTAAGTCAAATGCGCGTCTACCATCAGCATTGAACTTCATTTGCATCATTAGTTTGGCGCTACGATGAACTTTGCACGTCGACTTATTTTTGACGTCACAGATTCTGAAGCAGAAGGCACGTTGCCCGTCTAAGTCGAATGCGCGTCTATCATCGGCATTGAACTCCATTTGCATCATTACTTTGGCGCTACGATGAAGTTTGCACGTCGACTTATTTTTGACGTCATAGATTCTGAAGCAGAAGGCATGTTGCCCGTCTAAGTCAAATGCGCGTCTATCATCAGCATTGAACTTCATTTGCACCATTACTTTGGTGCTACGATGAAGTTGGCATGTCGACTTATTTTTGACGTCACAGATTCTGAAGCAGAAGGCACGTTGCCCGTCTAAGTCAAATGCGCGTCTATCATCAGCATTGAACTTCATTTGCATCATTACTTTGGTGCTACGATGAAGTTGGCACGTCGACTTATTTTTGACGTCATAGATTCTGAAGCAGAAGGCACGTTGCCCGTCTAAGTCAAATGCGCGTCTATCATCAGCATTGAACTTCATTTGCATCATTACTTTGGTGCTACGATGAAGTTGGCACGTCGACTTATTTTTGACGTCATAGATTGAAGCAGAAGGTATGTTGCCCGTCTAAATCAAATGCGCGTCTATCATCAACAGTGAACTTCATTTACATCATTACTTTGGCGCTACGATGAATCCACACCACGGTATCTGCAATTTTCATTTTTTTGGCACTTTGCCAAATATCAAAAGTCTAAACGGAACTTAGACTTCCTTTTCCTATTGACACGATCGATATTGGCCGCTTACTCTGCGTCTTCGAAGTCACAGTGATCTTTCGTCGTTCTCTAACTCACTTCGATCGCTTATAGCTCGCTGCGGAGTCGCTGTGGAATTTTTGCTCAGTGGTCGCGTTTGCTTATCTCATTGAGCTCTAATTTCGTAGCCATGCTCGCCGCCCGTTCTGCCGGTTTCTTTCGTTATCATATATTAAGCATCATATATTAAGCACAAGCGATATTAACGGTCTTAACGATCAGCATTGAAGTTCATTACATCATTACTTCGGCGCTACGATGAATTTTGCACGTCGTCTTCTTTTTGATGTCATGGATTCTGAAGTCGAAGCGTATTCGAAAAACTGTATTTTAGACGCTGTACTTCGGCATTGAAATTCACTTGCATAGTTACTTTTGCGCTAGGCTGAATTTCGCACGCCGACTTATTGTTCACGTCATAGATTCTGAAGCAGAAGCGTATTCGACGCATCATTGCTTTGGCACTACGATGAACTTCGCACTTCGATCTATTTATAATTTTGGAGCAGCTGTTCATTCACTCTTTTCGGTTTAATTACCCAAGTTTGAGGTTAGTTTGACAGATCGATACTGGCCGATTGGTTTTCGACTTGCCAGTTCGCGCGCTATTTCGCTGTTCTCTAACTCGCTTTCATCGCTTATATCTCGCGGCGGAGTCGCTTTTGAATTTTTTCTCAGTACTAACTATTACTCGTCTCGCTGAGCTCTAATTTCCTAAATGGGTTTGGAGAGAATCGAAAATTTGGTGAGCCTCAGACAGACAGACGGACGTTTTTTACACTTTTCGATTATAGGGTGGAGGTTGATTCCCTTGGTTTAGTCTTTCTGGGCATCGGTTTAGTTACCCAGGTTTGAGGTTTGCCTCAGACAGGCAGGCGTTTTTTACACTTTTCGATTATAGGGTGGAGGTTGATTAGCATTCTTTCTCTGCATAATTGGTAAACGACGGAAGAACATTCCTACGGTTATAACAAAGGGTTTTCAATACTATGATGCCCTAAAAGAGCAAAATTGATTCTGAATACGGTTCTGACTACGGTTCCTTCCGACTACGTTTGCCGGGAATAACTCTGCGATTTCTAGGCGCAAAGAAATGCAGTTTTCACATTAATATTTCTGAAATTCCGTACCTTCCGATCAAACAAATTGAGGAAATTTTTTTTCTCGTGGGCCGGTTCCTTTAGCGGGTCGGATCAATCAAACTGAGCCGTATTTATTATTTCTTTGTACGTTCCCTAAGGAATACAACATCTACAAACTATGTTTTGTTTCAATAAGATTCACCTCCTCTGATGATTGACGGCATGTTCGCGGCGGCTATATGGGCTTTAGCAAGTTCGCTCCGCAAAAGTGGCGGCTATTCGGCGAGGATAAACCTGCCGCGAACACGCCAAAACAGGCGAAAATGCGGCGGCTATCAGATAGCCGCCCGAGAGCCGCTGCGAACTTGCTTGTTTCAGGCGAAAATGCGGCGGCTATCCGGCGGCTATTCGGCGGCTATCGGGGTTTTGTGCACACACGAGCGATACGACTCACATTCCTCTTTTGAGAGCGGAATGCGGGGTCTCAGTCGGTTTAATTACCCAAGTTTGAGGTTAGCACTAACCCCGATACTAGACCTTAACACCATACTGTGTCTCGATACAATTTTGTAAAGCGTGACTTCGGGCTGTTGGTCAATTTCATTTTTTTTTATCGTTTAAATTTTTTGGGGAAGAAATGTATTTTTCTCTGGACCCTCCTCGCCGAGAGAGTGTCCGGCGGTTATTCGGCGGCTATCCGGCGAGTTCGCCCCGCCTTCAATGATCGTCGCGCCTGCAGACTTCTCTTGTCGCCGAATAGCCGCCTAAATAGCCGCCCAATAGCCGCCGCGAATATGTCATAGAGAACGTAGTCGCTGAAGCTTTCCAGTGGGGATTTGCGTGAAAATGAACCAAACGTAGACAAAAAAAAAACAATTGCACCCCTTATTTACTAATTGTGTGCCCCCAGGGCATCTCGCTGTTTTATGTCCGAAAGTATCTAACTATACAGTCAGATACCCTCGGGGTTTTTCGCCATGGTCGATTTAGTGGTGTTAAAATTTGTTCAAAAAATTTTGTTCTAAAAAATTTATCGTTAAATTTTGGGGTGCCTACATACTTATGCGACGCACTGTTATATAATAAGATTATCTTACTATATTACCTTTACAGTACTCCTCGACCTTCTCCTCGCAAAAACTCGGTAAGAACGTGCACATCGATCACAGAATGATTCGCGTCGCGCGGTCTGGACCTCCTGGAGGGCATAAAATACAACCGGGAAAAGTGTATGTGGTGAGTTGGTTACTTTATCTTGGATTTCGAGGTACGGTACCAATCGTGAAATCAGAACTGCCTATAGCTGGTTTGTGTTGAGTACGCATAGGTGTTTTTAGTTGATCGCATTTCCATTATTTACTTCCATTCTCCATCCAAAAAGGTTCCTAAAATATGCATAACCTTACCCTTACCGTGGCACATGATGATTCAAGTGCTCAAAGTTATCGATTTTTGGCGAAAAAAAGGGAAAATGGTAGAACAACAAACAAGGGAAAGATTTCCATACTGCTTTCTAATTAGACATGGATAACCACTGCTTCGACGTTAGTGGCGAAAATCTTGTATTTTAACTTTGAATGCAGCAACAGTTGAAGTATATAAATGGATTATACTTAACTCTCCTTGTATGCAATTAATTTCGATACGATTGCATATATTACTAACAAACATGGGGAAGCTTATAAAACCGTAAAAGTATTCATCTGGTTTGTTATAAAAATTAATATAAATAGTTTATTGAGGATATGCAATTAACACAACTCAAACGGTGACCCTAAGATACCACGCTTCACAACGCAGTATACTGACAAGGGACCATACTACAAAGAACAAATAACACAAGAACACAATCAAAATCATAATCAAGAGCTCTAAACATAAATTAAATCATTTGAGGTAGGTTATGCTTATACGTAATACTAATGTTATTTAAGAAAACAATTCACAGATAAAAAAAACAATTTACAGATAAAAAACGATTTACAGATAAAAACAGATAAAAACAAATTGATATACCCATGCTTCTAAAAGATCACGTTACGCGGCCGACTGTCCACTACTGTCAGCAGGTTCCAAAGTCGTAAAATTTGGGGAATTCCAAACAAAAAAACTTTTCAAAAGTAGTTCGGGATGGCCGGTCGGAAATGTAAACTTTATTTAAGATATACATAAATATTTTTGGCCAATATGATGTCTTTGTGCCCATGAGCTATATGTACTGCGGAAAACATTTACATTTCCGATCGGGCGATCCCGAACTACTTTCGAAACATTTTCTGTTCGGAATTCGGCAAACCGAACGCGCCCTTAAAGAGGGCATTGTTTCTCTGCCATGAAGCGATAGTGTGTGTAATATACACATACATAGTTCATGAATAATCTTGAATGTCACTACGTTGTGATCAAACAGAAGCGCATTTTGAAGCATGTATAATTAATATAGAACAACAATGCCATGTAATACATATTATCATCATTTAGAGATTGTGCCAGGATACCGGGCAATGTTAGCCCACGCCCTATCTCAAGAAGATGCAAACTAGCACCTGTACCACATGGGCAGTGAGGGGATGAGCCATTGTTCATGTCGAGAAACGCCAGGCAGAGAGGCAAAGAGAACCGCGGAAGCACAAAAAGAGAGGAACTTTACTATCGAATTTCCGATAACATGGTTGGTTCGGGTACAATGGGTACTCTTGCTAG
The DNA here is from genome assembly GCA_036852015.1 of Pelodera strongyloides. NCBI lineage: Eukaryota > Metazoa > Nematoda > Chromadorea > Rhabditida > Rhabditidae > Pelodera > Pelodera strongyloides. Next base: position 39,345 of record JAANDG010000229.1, read on the forward strand.
TAATCAAAAGATCTGCGCATAAGAATCAGATGTAGATGCATGATGTTCATTAGTCAATATGCAAAGGCTAAGGTATAATTTCCCTGTCGCGGATGCGCTTTTTGTTGAGTAGATGTGTTTGTTTGCTGCAACGGTGTTGAATATTATTATTATTAGTTCACGTCAAGCATTTATCATAATCTCAACTATTCATTTCAGCTCGACGACTGGAAACTTATCCTCTGGAGTTTTTCGGAACGCACACCTCGGATTCCTCACTTTCGGCCAACCGACGACCTAACTTCCGATAACATGGTTGGGTCGTGTACAATTATTGGGTACTCTTGCCAGTAATCAAGGGATCTGAGAATAAGAAGCAGATGTAGATGCATGATGTTCAGAAGTCAATATGCAAATGCTAAGGTCAATACCCTGACGCGGATGCGCTTTGTGTTGAGTAGATGTGTCTGTTTGCTGCAACGGTGTGTGTTGAATATTATTATTATTATGTTCACGTCAAGCATTTATCATAATCTCAACTATTCATTTTCAGCTCGACGACTGGAAACTTATCCTCTGGAGTTTTTCGGAACGCACACCTCGGATTCCTCACATTCGGCCAACCGACGACCTAACTTCCGATAACATGGTTGGTTCGTGTACATTGGGTACTCTTGCTTCCGCATGCATGCGGTCATTTAAGGCAAAACGCATTCATGCCGTCCATCGTGCGGCAGGCATGTTTTTTTGGGCACGGTTTTGCTGTCAGGCATGCCGCACTTGTTGCACTAACCGTGCTTTTTCATTACTTTAGAAAACTCTTTTGAGAGGGGTTTTCACTTCTTTTGACTATTTTACGTAAGTATTTTTGTTTATAACTAATAAAATGGTAATTATAACAATTTTAGTGGGGCTTTGGTTGATTTAAGTCGGTTTTAAATTCCCGCACGTTTACGGCAATGTGCATAAATGGATGCCGCATGCATGCCCGGGCTCTCCTCCGCATGCATGCCGCCTGCCGAAGAGCATGCATGCAGTCACCATGACGGCATGCATGCTTGTTCAAATGACCTGCAAGCGAAGTGTGACCTGAGTAGAATGTTTTAGCATCATCTCGTGGCTCGATTAATGGACAACGTGAGCATGGTGGCATATATCGCCGAGTGCCCTCGTTAGCCACTCAGCAGGTGGGTAAGGTGGGTTTCACTTTCAGGTTCTGATCAGTTTTGTCTCGTAACTTAACCGGGTTTTTTTGTTTTCGCATTCATTGTTGAGATTAAGATATGTATTTGTTTACACTACTTACATTGTAATGTTTAGTCCGTCGGAAATCCGGAAGAAGCGCGAGCAACACATCAGCCGGATGATCGCGTGCAGGTGGCGAAGAAGTCAAAAGAGAAGTACGTTCACCTTTCGTGGTTATTTGAATACGAGTAGATGAATTCTTGATTGGAATGGAATTTGTTTTGATTCGTAGTTTACGTGTTGCATCGGAATGAGAGCTGACGTAGAGCTTTTGCCTACGTCTACATGGGCATCCCTTCAATACATAAATTTTGCGCAAGCGAACTATAAGTAAGCAAAACCGAACCATGGTGATACCATAATTGATGATTGACAACTCGACATGAAAATGGATGATTGAAATTGATTATTGTATATCTTTTGGTGTGGATTTTTGTATTGTTATCACAGTTTCAAAGTATTTTGACTACATGGAACTTGATTAAGTTATGTAACCAGGCTTGTCCCTTCGCTATCTAGTTTCGAAAGTGCTTTAATTGTGATTTGTCCAGTTTTGTCTATGTGACGCGTTAAATGAATGTGGATCGTTGAAGCGACTGCCTATCACTGTGTACGACTTCAGGAACAATTGACGACCGAATTTCCGATAAAAAGGTTGGTTCGGCTTGGCCCGCACCGAGACGCCATTTGCGACATGGTCTACGGCTCAGAAGCAGAAGAAGGAGGAGGAAACTAAGCGAACAACACTGTGGTGGAGCAACTGACGACCGATTTTCCGAAAAAGGTTGGTTCGGGTACATGTGTACTCTTGCAAGTGATCGACCTGAACATAAGAAGCATATTTATGGGGCCTAGTTACTTGTTTCGATTCGCATTGATAGCACAGTTTCAAAGTATTTTGATCACATGGACCTTTATTATAAGTTGTGTAGACAGGCGTGTGCCTTCAGTCTCTATTTTCGAAAGCGCTTTAATTGTGATTTGTTCAGTTCTGTCTATGAGACGGCGAACGAGAATCTGGTATGCAATGAAGTGCCGGACAACTACGGTGTACGACTTCAGGACCAACTGACTATCGAATTTCCGATAACATGGTTGGTTCGGGTACAATGGGTACTCTTGCTAGCAATCAAGAGTTCCAAGATAAGAAGCAGATGTAGATGTATGATGTACATTAGCCAATGTGCAAATGCTAAGGTCAATACCCTGACGCGGATGCGCTGTTTGTTGAGTGGATGTATCTGATTGCTGCAACGGTATACGTTGAATATTATTATTATGTTCACGTCAAGCATTTATCATAATCTCATTTTTTCCCTTTTGTATTACATTTTCAGCTCGACGACTGCCTGTGGAGTTTTTTGGAAGCATCGGATTCCTCACATTCGGTGGTCCAGCAACAGCCCGTGCAACATAATCTGGAGGGCAGCATGCCCGTGCAGCAGCAGAATGTTGACGAGCAGCCCTCCTGGTCCAGTCGAAGCCAGCAGCTTGATGCGAGCCAACTGACGATCTAACTTCCGATAACATGGTTGGTTCGTGTACATTGGGTACACTTGCCAGTAATCCAGAGATCTGAACACAAGAAGCCGACGTAGATGCATAGTGTACATTAGTTTAACATATAAATAAAAAAACCAAGTTTTTTTTTGAAGAAGCGCCAAATTTGAATCGGAGAAAGAATTCGGAATGGAGCGTGGAACGGAAATTTGAACCACAGAAGTCTTTTAGGCTTGGCCCGCACCGAGTCGCCATTTGCGACATGGTCTACGGCACAGAAGCAGAAGGAGGAGGAAACGAAGAGATCGAACAAACGAGCGATTTTCCGATAAAAGGTTGGTTCTGGTACATTGGATACTATTGCTTTGTGCTTATGTATTGTCCCATAATTCACATTTATGTCAGCACTTAGTGCGTATTGCAATTCTTTGTTTTACTTTGTTTGTGAAAAAACTTGCATTATAGTAAGTGCATAGCCGTGTAGTATCGTTTCCGTGCACTGCACTTACGGTAACGTATATGAAAAATAACATAATCGTAATATTTTTGTTCACTTGTTATAGGAGAATGAGGTGGAGGTGGAACACGTTGTACTGGTCGACAACTTGAGACTTGAGCGACAGGAATCAACAGTGAGTTTTTTTTAAGTATAGATTTCAGCTCGACATGAAAATGGATGATTAAAATTGATTATTGTATATCTTTGTTGTGGATTTATTCGCATTGATATGACAGTTTCAAAGTATTTTGATTACGTAGAACTTGATTAAGTTATGTAGACAGGCGTGCACCTTCAGTCTCTATTTTCGAAAGTGCTTTAATTGTGCTTTGTTCAGTTTTGCCTGTGGGACGCCGGACGACGACCGATTTTCCGATAAAAGGTTGTATAATGTAACTTAGTTTAACCTAATAATAACCAAAGGTTGAAATCCCATGTAGTACTATGTGAAATTTCGTTTATATGTATGAAGCCTATTTACTTGTTCCGATTCATATTGATATCACAGTTTCGAAGTTTTTGACTACGTGGACCTTGATTATAAGCCTTCAGTCTCTAGTTTCGAAGTGCCTTAATTGTGATTTGTTCAGTTTTGTCTATGTGACGCGGAACCAGAATCTGGAATATAATGAAGTGACCGACAACTACGGTGTACGACTTCAGGAACAACTGGCGTTCGATCTTCCGACAAAAGGTTGGTTCGGGTACGTTGGGTACTCTTGCTAGTAATCAAGAGACCTGAACATAAGAAGATGAGGTACATTAGTCAGGCAAATGCTAGGGTCAATACCCTGACGCGGATGCGCTGTTTGTTGAGTGGATGTGTCTGATTGCTGCAACCGTGGGTGTTAAATATTTTTATTGTTATGTTCACGTCAAACATTTATCATAATCTCAACTATTCATTTTCAGCTCGACGACTGGAAACAACTTATCCTCGAATCGATGTCTGGGTCGTAAAGACCCAGACGTCTTGTGAACCGGTTTGTGCACTTGGAAGAGAAATCACTGGAGTTTTTCGGAACGCAGGCCTCGGATTCCCATTCCTCACATTCGGTGGTCCAACAACAGCCCGTGCAACTGACTCTGGAGGGCAGCATGCCCGTGCAGCAGCAGAATGTTGCCGAGCAGCCGTCCTGGTCCAGTCGAAGTCAGTAGCCAGACGAGAGCCAGCAGCTTGATGAGCCGGTCGCTGGGAAACAACGCAGGACCGATTTTCCGATAAAAGGTTGGTTCGGGTACATTTCGGGATATATTTTTTTGTGGCCGCTGCCGTAATTGATGAAAAGTAGAGAACCCATCAATATTGTGCATAGATTGAACTATGTTACAGGACGACTGTCGGCCATATTGATTCGTGGGAGCGAATGATAACTCCTACGTCTGTTGGAAGAAAGAAGTGGTAGTCTCCATAGCACCTGGGCTGCACTCGGTGGTAGGTGATAAACCCTTTGTCCCTTTTTTGCTTGAAACCTACTAAAAAAACGTAATGGCGTAGTTGATTTTTTTTCTTATTTAGATGTCTGTTTACTAGTAATTCTTTCGAAGTTTTCAATGCTTAGCTATTATTTTGCAGTAATAGAATCCTTGTACTGGTAAGGGTATTCATTCAGTGGTGAATCGTGTTCATTCATTCAAAAAACTTTCAGTGAGTGTGATGTGGAGGATGCTCCTCAACTCAAAATGGAAATGGATTTAAACATCCGAGTCCAAGCTCGGTAATCGGAAAACCCACCGTGGTCATGCTGTGGAGGACCAGTGCGTATTTGGAGGATACGAACGAGGTTCGAGTCCCATTTCGCGTCTTTTATAGTCTAGCTTTGATAGAATTATAGGTAATATTAGGTTGTAATTTTGGTTGTAATTGGGTTGCAAATATTTTGCTTGTAATTTCCAACAATTTAGGTTGTCTGCATGAAGCCGATCGGCTGGTTGTGCGTACATTTCCTCATATTGGGATACAAGGTTCGTATAAAATTAGGCGCACTTTCTTGGATTAAAATTAGGCGATTTCATTTAGTGTCTTAGAATGTGATGTTGAAATCCACTTGTTTCTTGTTCATCATGATGTATTTCAATAGAATATGTTCGTGCACACGAGCTCACAGACTATAATTAACATTTATAATTAATAATGTATTAATAAAGTAAGGATCTGTAGCCACGTCTGCAAGCTGAGTTTCCGTTCCTTTGTTCTGTTTTGTGATTTTGTGATGCATTGCACTCTAGATAATTTATTATTATTTATGTATGCAGGTTACTTGTTATATTTATGCCTTCTCTTTTGTAGGTGTACGAACATTGGTGCACCGTCCGGGACTCGGCCAGCCCATCCACCAAGTACGTCGAGCCCACCAAGGCAGGGATGAATTCCTTTACTTATGGAACACACTGTACAACAATGTTTTTACTCCATTGTATACTTTTATGTACTAATAACTTTTAAATTTCACCAACACTTTTGGGACAGCGCCGCTCTAAATTGCCTAGCGTCGATTGCAGTTCGATTCTTTTACAATATATGTTATTTTGGTCGTTTTGGGACAAGCTTTTAGTTGGTAAGACCAAATTTTCATCTCTCTACACACTTTATGTGGTCGATTTCAATAAAAAATGTTTTCATACTGGCTTGGTTGGAATTACGCAATACTTTTGGGCCCAACACCCTGTTAATTACCTTGCAATTTTTCTCTAAACTTTATAATTCTACTAGATTTTTATATATTAGGAACTTAAGCAGCAGTTCCCTTCTAATTATTGTCCTCATTGACTTATTTACTTTGTGGTATATGTCGAACAGCATTTTTTGCGGGATATTTATTGGTTTTAACCACATTCTTCGCATTTAGCAGGTCCGCGGTAACAATGGATATGACTTCCCAAATTGCTCGCCAAATCAGATTGCGAATGGAGGCGCGTTACGGAGGACTACTGCACGGAGCAGATCAAGCTCAAGGTTAGAGTCGCATTTCGTATCTTTTACATCATAATTTTGACAGGATTGTTGCAGACATTGGGCTTTTTGTAGCTTTTTCAAGACTAGTCAAAATTCCTTCTAATAGTGATCCTAGTTCCCATTTTCCAGAATCCTACATGAGAGCTGGAATATGTTATTTCGGGATGTTGAAGTTTTGCTTAAGTTTAAGCCTACTTTTAATTTGCATTGAAACTACACTCATCTTTCCATTCTTACCACAAATGTTTCAGGCTCTTGATCTTGTTGTATGAAGGTCCAGTCGGTCTTTGGAGGCTCTGAACGAGGTTCTTATTTTTTTCTTTTAGAGCATTTGAGAGAATTTAGCTTATACTTAACTCCTCTAGGATAAAATGCGGGTACTCAAATAAACAACTTTAATATTCGTTAATTTCAGGGGGCCATACAAATAATGGGCCATCTTGCATGGATCGTCCGTTGAACCGCGCCACTTTACAAAGGTGTGAGCGTTCATTCTTCACGTAGGGAATCGAACTGTGTTATTTCTGTGCGGTTGAGGCATTTCTATGCAATTTTACTGGTCATTTTCCAGAATCCTACACGAGAATAATAGAATTCTATTTCACACTTTGTAATTCGTAGTAAATAATAATGTTTAGTAAATGGAGATCAACATACACGATTTAGAGTTTGTGAACTTGGCGTTGCCTATTCAACTTTTAACTTTTTAGGTAGCTGAGGATTCCGTCGCTATGGCGGCACCACTGAACTATGTAGAGCGGCAAATGTGCGAGTGCGCAACGATTAAGCTAAAGAGCGGAAAATGAGCGAGATGTTGCGAACGAGCGTCGAACACAAGAATGAGGTGAGCTTTTGGTTTTTTTCTCAGAGATATATCTCTTGATGCAATACCTCTAAAAAAATCACTGTTGGAGAATATCGACCTTGTTCTTTTAAAAAAAGTGCGGTACGATATCGTCGTGTTAGTAGTTGTTGCTAGCTGAATTTTACGTTTTATGTAATGCGGTTTAAATGTTTATGCCCGCTTAGGCAATCTTTTGTGCGTGTTTTCCAGACTAAAGTCTTTTCGGCGAAACATTAAGCAACGTTTTCGCCAATGGTGATGCCTACCCCCAGTTCCTTTCAATTATTTCTTCAAAAGCTTTCAGGGACTGAGATGTGAAGGACACTCCTCAAGCCACCCCGCGAGGAATCGGAGCCGTTGAAGGAAAGAAGTAGCTCCTAGATCATATGGGCCGCCGCGCATCCGGGTGCGTCCAAAAATGTTTACTTTCTTTTTTTATTTACAGTCGTACTTCTGAAGAGAAATTACGGTACGTTATCAAGAAAAAGATTTCAGCTTAAAAGTTAACCGGGAATCTACTCGGAGCCCTGTAACTTATATCACATATTATGTGAAGAAGCTCTTAATGTTATCTTAGGAATAGCGGCAGCGGCAGACGATAGCGCAATCGGCAGGCGATGTGCTGAAAATAGGAATGCGCAAGGTATGCTAAAGACAGGCACCCGTTTTTTATGGTTTTGGGAATAATGTGCTTTATTCTTTTATTTTACCAGCTTTTGTTATTGTGCATGTGAGATGAGTGAGTACCTTAAAATCTGAGTGAACCTTCTACAGCGACGTACTTGATAGACCTTTTCGTATGTAGTCGGCTGCTTAATAATAGTTGTTCGAAGATTTTAAAGTTTAGCTATGTTGATACTCAAATACTGTTTTTTTTTAACTTTGTTATTCGATAATTTCAGGCCCTAATTCGCCGTCTTGCAGATCGCCCATTGAATCGCAGCTCTCCAGGTATTGTGAGTATTCATTATTGACGCAGGAAATTGACATTTATAATTTATGTTTGATTGAGGTATTTCTATGCGATTTCTAATTGCCATTTTCCAGAATCCTACATGAGAGCTGGAATATGTTTTCTTTATTACGGGATGTTGAAGTTTTGCTTCTATGCTTCCTGTACTATGTTTAAGTGTTAGATCTGTCTTAGAGTGTGGGCAAAGTGGAGTTCTATGCTACAGAAGTGTGGCCTTCTGTGCATATGCGGTGATACTGAAACGTCGACCTGGGTCTGCCATCTACGGATTGAAGCCAGCAAAGGTATACCTTATTATATGAAGGAGAAGAGTTTATATGGTCTTTTGTTTATGTGAACGAAACGAAATCTTTTCATAAAGAAATGTTTCTATTAACAGCCGAAAGAGCATACAAAAATCTCTGGCGGGGTTCGAACCCAGAGAGACACACAACCTCTAGATTCCGAGTCCAACGCTCTACCTGTTGGCCGATTCCTCCAGTCGGAGAAGAGTCCGTAGTGCTCTTTGAACGGCTGGTATACGTATATATCAACAGCGTATACAATTAAAGATGCACAAATAAAGTAACAACTGCATAGCTTCGCAGTATCTTGAGTGAGTACCTTATTTAAATTAAAAACCGTTTACAATGACTTACTTTATAAACCTTTTCGTACGTAGTTGCCTGTTAGTAGTAATTCTTCGAAGATTTCAAAGTTTGGCTATCTATTAGAACCAGTACCGATTATGTTAATAATTACACTCATTCAGTGGAGAAGGGCATTCATTCATTCGAAAGCTTTCAGGGTCTCAGATGTACAGGATGCTCGCCACAGCAGCCCTTCGAATGGCGGCGCGGCACGGACCACTGCCTAGAACACTTCAACGTTCGAGTCGACATAGTATCTTTTACACCGTAGCTTTGATGGAATTAAATTGGAATCCTCAAGGATAAAGTGCTGATACGCAAATACTTTTTCGTGTAGACAACTTTGTTATTCGTTAATTTCAGGCGATAATTCGCCATCTTGCATCCAACGCGACTTTTTTGATTTGACTAAGGATCGTCACTTCCAGGAATACCGATAACGTGAGCAACGTCATCATTGAAAGGGTATGGGTTTTTAATAACATGCAGCACCAATGTATTTCAATATTTTTAGGTTACTGACACACTCTACACGATTCTCATTTTTATTGTGTTGGTGCACTGTGAAATTTAGTTTCTTTTCCTGCTTTTAATTAGCTTTGAAACTGCCTTCATCTTTTCATTCTTACCTCAACTATTTCAGGCACGCGCTCTGGTTGACGATTGTGATCCTTTTGTGGAATTCACACTCGTCGGCAATTTTGACACAATTGAAGTTCGGCAAGAGGAAGTACAACCGTGGACTTGCTGTGGAGAACCAGTTGGTCTTTGGAGGCATCGAATGAGGTTCGAATCGCATTTCATTTCATTTCTATTACAGCACAGTTTGTTAGAATTCCAGCGCCTTCTCATTTTGTGCTTTACATCATAACTTTGATAGAATTCTATCTCCTCAAATTTGCTTATATCTCCTTGGTAGATAGTTCAGCAAGTATTTGCATTTTTTTTAAGATTACCTTTGTACCATCAAACTAAAGCATAAAAACAAGGTGATTTTCTAGTGAACCCATCCCTTTAACTTCAAAAAGGGCCCGCATATCCCCTTTAAAAGTTTTTAGGAACTCAGATGTGAAGGATGTTCCGCTGAACACCCCACGAATGGTGGCAAAACTGAAAGTTTAGCCCCTAGATCATATGGGCCGCCGCTCACTCGGGTGAGTCCAAATCTTTTTTTTTCAGTCGTACTTACTGAAGAGGAGTCACTCCTCTTCACTTGTTAATAACTTCGCTGGCTGGTTGGAAGTACTTTCAAGAACAACTGACGATCGAACTGCCGATAAAAAGGTTGGTTCGGGTGTATTGGGTACTCTTGCTAGTAATCCAGAGATCTGAACTTAAGAAGCAGATGTAGATGCATGAGGTACATTAGTCAGGCAAATGCTAGGGTCAATACCGTGACGCGGATGCGCTGTTTGTTGAGTGGATGTGTCTGATTGCTGCAACCGTGGGTGTTGAATATTATTATTATTATGTTCACGTCAAACATTCAGCTTTTTTCCCTTTTGTATTATTCATTTTCAGCTCGACGAGTGGAAACAACTTATCCTCGAATCGATGTCTGGGTCGTAAAGACCCAGACATCTTGTGAACCGGTTTGTGCACTTGGAAGAGAAATCACTGGAGTTTTTCGGGACGCACGCCCCGGATTCTTCACATTCGGTGGTCCAACAACAGCCCGTGCAACTGACTCTGGAGGGCAACATGCCCGTGCAGCAGTAGAATGTTGCCGAGCAGCCGGTCCTGGTCCAGTCGGAGTCAGCAGCCAGACGAGAGCCAGCAGCTTGATGAGCCGGTCGCTGGGAAACAACGCGGGCAAAAAAAGCGCCAAATTTGAACGGAGAAAGAATTCGGAATGGAGTGTGGAACGGAAATTTGTACCACAGAAGTCTTTTTCGGTTTGGCCCGCACCGAGTCGCCATTTGCGACATGGTCTACGGCACAGAAGCAGAAGGAGGAGGAGAAGAGATGGAACAAACGACCGATTTTCCGATAAAAGGTTGGTTCGGGTACATTGGGTCAGCGCAAGGACCAGGCTTCTTCCGAGAAGTACCTGTACAACGTCGTCGAAGTATACCTTTGAAGACCTGTGCTCCAGACCCAGAAACTCATGACAACTGGTACAAGATTCACTCAAGAAGTACCGGTCCAGCAACTGTCGAAGTTGTCCTTTGAAAGGGGGTGTTCCACAGAAACTGATGTCACTACGGATACCCAAACCAGAATTCGTCAGGAATAAGCAAGTTGCAGAGGATAGTTTGAAGCGGAGTGGGCAGAAGATTGATGAACATGGTGGTTTGAAGATCAACCGAGTACCCCCACCTTCGTTGTAGGAAAAAAAGGTAGTTCGAGATTCTTTGTGACAGTTTTTGTTTTGAGACTGGTATATTCTGCTTATTGTACCCTTTTCACAAACGTCAGGTGGTTGAGCCTGGGTTAAAATTCAAACTATTTAGGTTCTCTGCCAGCTGATTATCTGCTTGTGCGTCCTCCATTTAGTGGAGGACGAGAAGTGGTAGTGTAGTCCCTAGAGCACATGGGCTGCACTCACAATCAGAGGTAGGCGCTAAATCTTTCTTCCTTTAAACTTTTCTTCCTGCTATCGAGTGCCAGAGGGTATTTGGAGCCTACGACCAAGGTTGGAGCCTCATTTCGTTTGCTTTACGTCGTAGCTTTGATAGAGTTACCTTTGTTATTTTTTCTCGAATGCTTGCCAATTTCATTTCTACATCTTTTCCTTTGTGAGCGCTAACATTGTTTGGATTGGATTTGTTTGGGTCACTCTTTTTTTAGTTTCTTCCCTTATTTTATGTCTTGTGTTTTCAGCAGTCGCTGCACTCATTCGGGACCATGATGGTTCGATGAGTGAGCTATACCGAAACAACGACGCCTGCTTCTTACAGTCGGATCGGTATTGACGTACGTATTTTTTTCCTGCTTTAGTCGTTTTTTTCTCTGGCTCCCTTAGATTTGCCGCATTGTTGCATGCCCCCGAGCGCGTAAGACTGGGTAATACTCACAAAGTGCAGCAACAGATTCTGTACTGTGATTAAAGGGAGAGGCCCGTGAGAATAAAGTTTTCCTCAATTTATTTGTAACGAATGTCCGGAAATTCAGAAATATTCCTGTGAAAACCGCATTGCGTGAAGCCTCGTACTCGCAGAGTTATTCCCCGGCAAACAGTTCGGCTAGGTACCGTAGTCAGCAACGTCAAAATTCGTTTTTACGGTTTATATCCGTTCATTTGCATTCTTTCTCTATATAATAATGGTCAAACGAATAAAGATCATTCCTACAACTATAAAAAGGCGTTTGCAATACAAGAGTGCTCTAAAAGCGAAAATTCGTTTTTACGGTTTATATCCGTTCATTTGCATTCTTTCTCTATATAATAATGGTCAAACGAATAAAGATCAGTCCTACAACTATAAAAAGGCGTTTGCAATACAAGAATGCCCTAAAAGTGAGATAATTGATTGTGACTACGGTACCCGGCCGAACTCTTTGCCGGGGAATAACTCTGTGGGTTCTAGGCTTCAAGCGATGCGGTTTCACAGTAATATTTCTGAATTTCCGGACATTCTTTACAAATAAATCGAGGAAAACTTTATTATCATGGGCCTCTCCCTTTAAATGATAGATCTGTCTTATAGCGTGGGCAATCGAGAGGTGTGGTCTGCGCTGCAGAAGAATGACCTCCTGTCCATATGCGGTGATGCTGAAACGTCGGCCTGGGCGTGCCATCTACAGTTTGAAGCCAGCAAGGTATTTATAAAAAATATGAATATTTATTAACAACGCTACCATAAATAATGTACTAATAAAGTAAGAACTGAATGGCTAGGCAAGTGGGTGCGAAGCTACGTCCCATGCAAACTGGGTTCTGTTTCTTTGTTCTCTTTTATGAATTAGTGAATGATTGCACTCTATAGATAAAATCTTTTTTTTTTTACGTATGCAGATTACTTGTTAAATATATTCCTTCTCTTTTGTAGGTTGACGCATCTCTCAATTAGGATATAGGCAGTATTTTTTTTCTCGCTAGTTTTACGTCGCGGCGCGTGGGCTAGTGTATTGAATATTTTATGCGTTACTTTGAAGGGGCCGTGTGATCGACGAGACGAACATCGTCAATAGGAAGTATAACCGAGGAAAATTGGTACCCCGGGACTGGATGGTTGGCGGCATCGAGGGGCAATGAAGCCTGGTACGTTTCTAGTGTTTCAACACATCAATGTGTTATAAAATGAGTCGCTAACCTCATTATATTGTTAAATGCTGTCGGTATGTAGCAGTAACGGTAGAGTGCAAAACATACATGTCATATATATATATATATATATATATATATATATATATATATATATATATATATATATTGTCATATATATATATATATATATATATATAATATATATATATATATACATCAACTGCATACGTTCGTAGGTGCCGTGCTGTGGTTTGGGAAATCTCGGGACAAAAGAAAGAATGGATGATTTAGATCGAACACCAGTAAGTGTGAAAGTTCAAATACTACTGATATACACTGCTCATTGTCAGTTAAGCAGTCAGCAAATATGGAACTCTTAGTGGTCCCGTGTCGTAAAGGCACCTCGCTGTTTTGTATTCAATTGTTTTGCTCGTTGATGTTGTGCTTTCTGGTTGCTTATTAAGCATGTGCTCAAGTGTATTTGTGTGTGAATAAGTAGTCTTAGCCAAATTTTTACTTGTATATATATATATATATTGAGGATTTTGCAGCACAGGAAGAAAACTGCATACGTTCGTAGATCGGTGATGTGGTATCAGAAATGGATGATGAAATGGATGAGAAAGAATGGATGATTTAGATCGAACACCCGTAAGTGAAAGTTCATATACTACTGATATTGGCGAGTAAAGTAGTTTTCCGGCATTTTTTCTTCTTTTTTTTCCGATGTTGTAACCGAAAGTTGTAGTTGTTCGTCTGCTGTTTACTTCTATTAGTTGTCCGCTTATACTTCGGTGGCGTTTCTATATACACGCTGTCCGTTCGCGTCGTTGCTGTTCTACGGTTAGAAAGTTAGAAAGCAAGTTATTCACTTTACAGTTCTGTTAGGTGTACTGCATTCTAAGTTGCGTTGTGAGTCAAGGTAATCAAGGTATCCCATTTATCCTTGTAAGTTACGAGTTTTATGGGGTTACTGTAGTTACTCTTTTAGTGATGTAATTGTTTCTTACTCAGATGTTGGTGTTAATTCGTTAATCTTTATGATTATTATTATTATAGTGTGATGTGGAGGATGCTCCTCAACTCAAAATGGAAATGGATTCGAGCTGCGGACCACTGCTTAAACATCCGAGTCCAAGCTCGGTAATCGGAAAAACCACCGTGGTCATGCTGTGGAGGACCAGTGGGTATTTGGAGGATACGAACAAGGTTCGAGTCCCATTTCGTATCTTTCATATACGAGCTTTGATCGAATTCTAGGTAAAATTAGGTTGTAATTTGGGTTTCAATTGGGTTGTAATTAGTTTGCTTGTAATTTCCAACAATTTAGGTTGTCTGCATGAAGCCGATCGTCTGGTTGTGCGTACATTTCCTCATATTGGGACACAAGGTTCGTATAAAATTAGGCGCATTTCTTGGGCTTTCTTGGGCTTCATCTTGGGCTTCGTGTCTTAGAATGTGATGTTGAAATCCACTTGTTTCTTGTTCATCATGTATGATGTATTTCCATAGAATAAGTTCGTGCACACGAGCTCACAGACTATAATTATTTACTGACAACATTTATAATTATAATAAGGTTTATTGATTACAAGCAAAGTACATAATCAAAAGGCAACCCTAAGACGGCAATGCGTATAAAAACATGCCATACTGACAAGGGGCCCTACTGTATTTTCATATTTCTAGTAACAAGTAAGCAAATAAATACTACGATAAAATAAATATATTGCATAAGTAAGTTTCAGAAGTTAATCATCAGCCAAACTTCTTATTGAGCGATTCAATTAATGCAGGCTGTTCTTCCTTCCAATTACTATTAAAGGCCTCCATAAATCTAGCCATGAACTCACTATGTGCCTGATTTTGATCAATAGGGGCTTGCACAGGTGTTTCTGCATTGGGCAATTGTGGGGTGTCTGCAATTGCTACATCAGTGACAGGCAATTGGGGGGAGGCAATTAATGGCCGAGTGTCCGCACGTGAACTCTCAATTGGGGTCGATGGTTCTTTGATCTCCGCAGCAAGGCAATGTGGATCGCCAGATTGTAGATCACGAACAGCTTGGCGGCGTAGGTAACCTTCGTGGCGCTGTTTCGCAGTCTCAGCACGCCGTATATTGATGTGGGCAAGATCCGGAGTCGTCTTCAGTAGTTCGGCCAGGTCCTTAAAAATTGGCAAAGCGAAACCGGGTTTCATACGGCATAAAATAGGGCGAGGGAAATTGCGATATTTTCCAAGGCGACCAATAACATTGAAAGACTCGGGTGACTGATTACACAATGACAAAACTTTGTGCGAAATAACAGTATCAACACTCACCCGGTCGCTTTCCTTTGCGTTTAAGATGACGAAGTGGTCCTTGAGCTCATTCCTTCGAAATCCTTCAGTTATTTCTTCGCGGATAAAGGTCTTCAAATCGGTGAATAATTCGGAGACAGATAGTTGAATATTCTGGCGAATAGGAATGTTTGGGCGAGAAATTGGTGTGGATTCATTGTGAATATCATTGTAGCTCATTTCGGCGGGGGTGATGCGACCGCTCTGTGTCGGGTTAGAGGGGTCGGTGTCGGGTTAGAGGGGTCGGATCCTTACTTGATTAATAAGTATTAATCAAGTAAGGATCTGTAGCCACGTCTGCAAGCTGAGTTTCCGTTTCTTTGTTCTGTTTTGTGATTTTGTGATTCATTGCACTCTATAGATAATTTTATTATTATTTATGTATGTAGGTTACTTGTTATATTTATGCCTTCTCTTTTGTAGGTGTACGAACATTGGTGCACCGTCCGGGACTCGGCCAGCCCATCCACCAAGTACGTCGAACCCACCAATGCAGGGATGAATTCCTTTACTTATGGAACACACTGTATAACAATGTTTTTACTCCATTGTATACTTTTATGTACTAATAACTTTTAATTTCACCAACAATTTTGGGACAGCGCCCCTCTAAATTGCCTTGCGCCGATTGCAGTTCGATTCTTTTACTATATAAGTTTTGGTCGTTTTGGGACAAGCTTTTAGTTGGTAAGACCAAATTTTCATCTCTCTACACACTTTATGTGGTCGATTTCAATAAACAATGTTTTCATACTGGCTTGGTTGGAATTACGCAACACTTTTGGGCTCAAAACCCTGTTAATTACCTTGCACGCGTTTCAATTTTTCTCTAACTTTATAATTCTACTAGTTTTTTTTTATATAGTAGAAACTTAAGCAGCAGTTCCCTTCTAATTATTGTCCTCATTGACTTATTTACTTTGTGGTATATGCCGAACAGCATTTTTTGCGGGATATTTATTGGTTTTAACCACATTCTTCGCATTTAGCAGGTCCACGGTAACAATGGATATGACTTCCCAAATTGCTCCCCAAATCAGATTGCGAATGGAGGCGCGTTACGGAGGGCTACTGCACGGAGCAGATCAAGGTTAGAGTCAGATTTCGTATCTTTTACATCATAATTTTGACAGAAATGTTGCAGACATTGGGCTTTTTGTAGCTTTTTCAAGACTAGTCAAAATTCCTTCTAATCGTGATCCTAGTTCCCATTTTCCAGAATCCTACATGAGAGGTGGAATATGTTATTTTTATTACGGGATGTTGAAGTGTTGCTTAAGTTGAAGCCTACTTTTAATTTGCAGTGAAACTGCATTCATCTTTCCATTCTTACCTCAAATGTTTCAGGCTCTTGATCTTGTTGTATGAAGGTCCAGTCGGTCTTTGGAGGCTCTGAACGAGGTTCGTATTTTTTTCTTTTACAGTGTAAGTGAGGAGAAGTTGCAAGTGATTAATTGCTTTGTACTGAGGTGTGTGGTGTGTGTGTGTGTGTGTTATTTTTATAGTTAGCCGTTCGTAGATAAATTGCACTTCTCTCTATCTTATGTTGTTTACTAACACATACTCCTACTAACATCAGTTGTGTGTGTGCATTGACCAAGAGCGTCAGCTCTTGGCCATGGTCCAAGGATAAAATATAATGGCTATATTCTCTGTGTATCTTTCTGAACATCTACAACACATTATATACAGAGATATATTCTACATAGAATGGCTAGCGGCGGGGCCGGCCGCTAGCTGAGTTCTACATGGCGACCGCGGAGGTCTGCCGATTTCATCTATCCTGGCAGATCCCGAATCTACATCTTCTGCGTACTGCCTAATTCAACGCAATCCACAACAGTAAACAATATTTGAAATTATCTTAATCCCATATCGACATTCTGTTAGTATTCGTCCCCTCTGCTGATAGTATGTCGACATCTACAATACTCTCTTCTCTACTCTTCTGATATATCTGCTATCGGGTCGATAGTCGAAGTGCAAGGATCAACTGAGAAAAGCAAAGGAGCTGCGAACTTGCCGCCTGAAGCTAAGTTTTATATTTGTGTAGTAGAGGAAGATGAGACACAGTATCTAGTACTTTCGTTAGTTACTGAACAATATTCTTGAGTTGGATTCCAGTTGAATGTAAGAAGGAAATAACGATAAGCAGCCCCATAAGGACAACCCAACTGAGCTAGGGATGTGATATTATTATCGAATGTAAATAATTATATTTATGAGCCCCGCTAAGATGATGTGCGAAACATCCCCGGCAACAATTTAAGGATGGGTGGTTGGGCAGCATGGATTTTGCCGGATCCCACATTAGCCAGTTGAGGATAAGCAAATAATGATAATATAAGTTACCCAGTAGGGCTCACTGTAGTGTAACTAGTCCTTATGTATTTAATTTTAATCGTTATTTTGATTGGAATTGAACATTGTTCTAGGAGATTGTACTAGACTTTAACTTTCTTATTTTAATGTTGTGATACATCTGACATTGTTGTTGAATTGAATTGATATGTAGCCATGTTGAGATAATACCTTGTAATTGTTAAGATCTTGTGAGAAGACACACAACTCTAGCCTTTTGGAAGTTAAGATCTTGATATTGTTTATTTGATAGATGTTAAGACCTTGTCTTGTTTATCTAATGGACCATCTCAATAAGAGCTGGGGTCCAGCTCTTGTTGAGAGAGGGCGATGTAAGTGAGGAGAAGTTGCAAGTGATTAATTGCTTTGTACTTTTAGGTGTGTGGTGTGTGTGTGTGTTATTTTTATAGTTAGGCGTTCTTAGATAAATTGCACTTCTCTCTATCTTATGTTGTTTACTAACACATACTCCTACTAACATCAGTTGTGTGTGTGCATTGACCAAGAGCGTCAGCTCTTGGCCATGGTCCAAGGATAAAATATAATGGCTATATTCTCTCTGTATATATTCAAATATCTACATCACATAACATACACAGAATATATTTTAATAGAATCGCTAGCGGCGGGGCCGGTCGCTAGCTGAGTTCTACAACAGCATTTGAGAGAGTTTAGCTTAACTCCTGTAGGATAAAATGCCGGATACTCAAATAAACAACTTTAATATTCGTTACTTTCAGGGGGCCATACAAATAATGGGCCATCTTGCATGGATCGTCCGTTGAACCGCGCCGCTTTCCAAAGGTGTGAGCATTCATTCTTCACGTAGGGAATCGAAATTTGTTATTTCTGTGCGGTTGAGGCATTTCTATGCAATTTTACTGGTCATTTTCCAGAATCCTGTACGAGAGCTTCACAAGTATATCGCAAAAAATCCAAGGTATGTTTGGCTGGTTGTAATTAATAATGTTTAGTAAAAGGAGATCAACATATAAGAGTTTGCATATAGTGAATTTGGCGTTGACTATATTTAAACTTAACCATGGTTCAGAGGCTTGAACAGATTGATATTAAGGTCATAGCAGAAAATATTAGAATATGTTTAGTGCGCATGGCCTGTTGGATTTCGCTATTAGAAACGCGACCTGTTTCAATTTGCTAAGGACCCCAAGCTGCCAACGGTGAAGTTTTTTTATTATGGGATGTTTAAGTTAGGCTTCCAGTACTGATTATGTAGATAATTTAATTCATCATAATATATAAGTGTACTCATTCTGTTTCCGTCCTTATTTTATGTCTTGTGTTTTCAGCAGGTACTCATCCGGTCCGGCATCACTTTCATCAATGGCGATAACGTGAGCAACGTCATCATTGAAAGGGTAAGGGTTTTTAATATCATGCAGCATCAATGTATTTCAATATTTTTAGGTTACTGACACACTCTACACGAGTCTCATTTTTATTGTGTTGGTGCACTGTGAAATTTAGAACCTGCGTTTATCACTCTGCATTTTGTTCTTTTTAGGTTGAGGATTGCGTGGCGGAACGTGGAGCGGCAAATGTGCGAGACCGCAACGAGTAAACTGAAAGAAGTGGAAAATGTGCGAGATGTTGCGGGCGAACTGTTGCCTTAAGCACAAGAATGAGGTGGGCTTTTGATGTGTTTTGCTCAATGTCGTAGGGGTACATCGCTTTTTGTGATACCTTACCTTACCTTAGATATCCAGCTTCAGCATATTCAGCAAGGGCGTGCATCCCCTTTCTGTCGCTCACTGTAACACCTCTAAACGTGCACTTCTGTGTGCACAAGTGCAATATTCAACAGTGTAGATGTATGAATTTCTCTGGCTGTATCTCTGCATCTCTCTCGCTCTCTATACTCTCTAACACGCGTCGCGTAGTTCATACGCATATAGTCTGTTTTTCGTACAAACGACTGTCTTCCACTAATTTCTTTACAGCGAATATGTATGCAGTCAAGTTACGCAAAAACAAACGCGAGACTAGCGTTTCCATACCAGACGTGAATTTAAATAGCAGCTGAATATGTAACTTCGAAGTTACATGCCCTGCATCTTGCATCTTGATGTTTGTCGACATATGCAGACATACGCTAAAATTTGTTCCATTGCACCATAGATTTGCCACAGGTCCAAGCGACGCGTTTACTATGAAATCTTTGTGATTCGTTTTCTTTTCACTGGGACACTTTTGACAACTTTTTTGTTGTTTACTTAATGGGGAGCACGCATTCTATTAATACAGCCTAAAGGGATGGGTTCACTAGAAAATCACCTTGTTTTTATGCTTTAGTTTGATTGTACACAGGTAAACCAGCATACACAATATTTTTTGAACTATTCCCTAGGGAAGATATTAGGTAAAAAAGGTGAGTATTATCGATCTTCCAAGAAATAGTACTACAAGATAGGGAAGCTAAGAGATATGGTTGAAACACGCTGTTTTTTATTGTTTAAGTAAAATAAACGATGAAAACTACAGTTATTTTGCTCAAAACAGTGTTTCAGCCATATCTCTTCGCTTCCCTGGTTTATCTTGTAGTACTATTTTATCAGAAGATCGATCAATACTCACCTTTTTTACCTAATATCTTCTCTAAGGAATAATTCAAAAAATATTTGTATGCTCTTTGTTTAAGTTTACCTTTGTACAATCAAACGAAAACATAAAAACAAGGTGATTTTCTAGTGTGTCTTGAATGTAGGATTCAAGGAATTAAGATAATAATAAAAAGTAGCAATATTATTCGCTTTTATTCTATCTTATTTCTACATATATAATTGACAGTGACTAATTGCTTTTCCAAGATTCGTAGGATTGTTTACACGTGCACCCAATGTTGACAGATCTTACACCTCCTTATTAATGGCTCTAATCTCGCGCATCCTAGGACGTAGCGAAAGGCCCCCCGATGCGCGCCTGTCCCAGATAAGAATTTACAGCTGGCAATAGTATCTGTAACCACCCCGTTCTATGATTATTACACACTCTCTCCCAATCCTTCTGATTCTTTAGTCTCTCTACAAATGGTATATAAGAAAGCTTCATATTGGAATAAATAAGGTTCAACCCTTTCCAAACTATCGTCGTTCGTCTCGCAATACAAGTCAGCACAACCTACAGCACATACGGTGAACTTTGCACGTCGACTTGTATTTGACTTCAAAAATTCTGAATCCATAAGTCATAGAATGATTCTGACTATTGATTTATTTTGGAGATGTCTCAAAGACGACCACACCACACATTCACGTCGGATGCTTGAACTTTAATTTTTGGGGTCAAAGTCCACTTTTGGAACATTTTTAATTTTATTTTATCGATTGATGACGTCGTTGAATTATTCTGAATGCATATTTTTCATGGATTCATCTGAGTGTCTTCGACACCAGAGTCTCAGATCGGTACCTCAATTTTCATTTTTTATTAAATTTTATATGTTGGGGTAGTCACGTGACTTTGTGACCTTAATATCTCCGTTAATATCGATCGATATCGATTTTTTTTCACAAACTTTTTCTCACAGATTTATTTGCTCCCCATATATGGTGGTTCTGGATGTCGTGCTCAAGTTCGATTTTTTGGCACTTTGCCAAGGCTCACTACTGTGCAGACCTGCGAAGGACTGATATCGATTAACAAAAAATAACCCTCTCTTATTTTTTGCCCTAGTTCTCATAGCCGCCGTAGCTAAGGTCTAGCTGAACGTTAACTGCAAAATCTGAAACGTGAATGACTGACTGACAGACAGAACTCGTCTATAAAAGAAGGCTATTAGGTTCAGATCATATCCATAAATTCACTATGTTTGCTTGGGCTGTTGATAAAGCCGGGTGATAATTGACCTGTTCATTATTTCAGGACGACGTGGTGGATCTCTTATCTGGGAACAAGGACAATCTTCAAATTAGAGAGAAATCCGGCTCAGTGTTTGTAAGTATATTTATGATCTTTCATCTTTGTTATGCTTTGCTTCCACGTGATGCTGGATACGGTTTATGGTTTTTGTAATATGTGGAGCGTCAACTCTATCTGGCATTAGAGATGCTTATTTGAATAACTCGTTTATTTGTCGGTCTCATTCTGTGCCTAGGGAGCTCGATTAATGATAGTTAAGAGCAGAGTAATTTTGGGAAGAGAAACAAATTATATTCGTTGGTTTTTATCGGTTCTTACAGGTTCAAGGACTATCGCAGATACCAGTGGGCTCGCTGTATGACACGATGTCTGAATTAGGAAAAGGTCAGCCGTTTGTTATCGAAAAATGTAATGAAAGAAAAATGTGTGTGCAACAGGTAGAAAATATGGAAAACCTCGGATACGGTTAATGTACATTTGCGCCCGCTCTGCTTCCACGAATGCGGGGCATCTGTGATATATGTCGTGCGTAAATGAAGAACTGTTTGTCGTGGGCGGGAAATTTTGTATGTGGATTTATGGCCCAGACGTCTACCTGAATTGAATGTGCTAATTTTACGCCCTCGCCGAGGTGGTTCTTCCACGGTTTCACGGAGAAAGTTTTGCAGGATGCTTCGTTCGTTCGAAAGGCTCTACAGCAATGAATGCGACGTCGTCTAGATCGCACGCTGTGTTCACCATTTACCTGTCAAGAACGGCAGTCGATGAAAGGTTACGTTTTATTATATATATACTACAAAAAATACTCCTCAACGGGAACATTGTCCCGCGGGATCCTTTTTTTAGTCCTGTTCCCTGGATTTTTTCTATATTATTGGACACTTTGAAGGAGTATGGCAATAACAACATAACATGTTTTATCTTTGTTTCAGTGAGTGCAGTTTCACAGCCAAATTCCACATGGTGGGTATGGCAATAACAACATAACATGTTTTATCTTTGTTTCAGTGAGTGCAGTTTCACAGCCAAATTCCACATGGTGGATCTTGCTGGTTCGGAGCGTTTGAAGACGACACAGGTCCTTTCCACTATATGTTTGTTCGTCTTTCTAGCGTGATACTGGTCTTAACACCCCCCCCCCTTAGTCTTAGCTCACAGTACAGTTACTCTTTCATGTGATAAGATATTTTCTTGTTCCAGGCGGATGGAGAGCGTAAGCTTGAGGGAATAAAAATTAACGGAGGTCTTCTGGAGCTTGGAAATGTGATCAGTGCCTTGGCTGCGGGATCCCGCCATGTTCCATATAGGAACTCTAAAATAACGAGAATCCTACAGGGTTTGTTTTATTTATGCTTCTTGTTACTCTTGCTGGGTTATGGATAGGTGTAATTTTGTCTGTTCTTCTGTTGTCTAACGGCGAACGTTTGTATCCAAACAGCGCAAAGTACATGCATGGTAATATAGGGTTACATGGTTTAACTAACATATGTTTCGCCAACGAATTGATGCAGCGAAGCGAAATGGTACCCAGCTTGGTTTTTTAGTTAAAAGAAGTGAACTTCTTTTACTAATGGAAAGCTACACAAACAAAGAGAAAATGGAAAAATGACGACGCATTTTATTCTATTGAAAAAATTGG
The DNA here is from genome assembly GCA_036852015.1 of Pelodera strongyloides. Taxonomy (NCBI): domain Eukaryota; kingdom Metazoa; phylum Nematoda; class Chromadorea; order Rhabditida; family Rhabditidae; genus Pelodera; species Pelodera strongyloides. The sequence continues at coordinate 62,399 of JAANDG010000229.1, forward strand.
ATCCGTACGATTTACATACACTACGTAGACGCAGTGTTACGTGGTAGATAATCCACTACAGTGATCGTGACTCGTGACCCCATTGTCAGCCGCGCTTACGGCAGGATTACCATGGAAAATAGAGACATAGCTAAGTGGTTGTGCTCTAGCTTTTGGCGCGGTTGATCCCGGACCCCGGGTTCGATCCCGGGTGGCGACCACCTATTTGCAGGGATAGTCGAAAGATTGTGGGTACCATTTTACTTTAAGTAACTTGCTCTGAGTTCCTGATGATGCGAACGTACTTGATAGATTCTCCATTTAGACTCTCTGGGTGGAAATTCGTTGACGGCCATGGTTGCATGCGTCTCTCCAGCTCATACGAACGCTGAAGAAACTTTATCGACGTTGAGGTTAGCCATGGTCATTTGTGGGGTTTCCTTGTTCGCACTTGGGAAAATGAGAAATGCCTGTCCACGTTCGAGTCTATGTAGAGGACATGGTCCCACTGCGATTTTGGATGTAGTATGGGTCTATTTCAAAATAGCACGGATCTATTTCCAATAACACGTGTCTGATGCGGTTTTGTTCCAAATAGCACGGTCTCTGACACTTTCGCTGCAGGACCATGTCAAATGTGCGATTCGCATTGGTTACGGTAGGCAGTTGACACACATGCGCCTTGTGACATTCACAGCGTATTATGTGGTGAATAATGGACAATAGGTGTAATACATTTTCTTTTTACGTTACGGCCGGGTCTCATTTATATTTGTTAACTTATGTTTTAGATACGCCGAGCGTACAAATGCTATAAAAAACAGTGCAGAAGTCAATGTTGATCCGCAGCAAGCACTTCTAGTCCAACTCCGAGAAGAGGTCTTAGTTTGTTACCAATCTTGGTGTTTTCCTATTCACACGTAGAGCTGTTGTTGTCTTGGTCAGTTGTCAAGTCACATGGATTCCAGCGCATAATTCAGTCATTCAGTGCACGTGCGTAAGTAAATTAGAAGGTTGTACTGTAGCTTAGTGGCCGGTATTGCATGAAAGTGTGAAAATTGCCAGGGATATCGTTGCCCACAAACATATCAGCATAGCATAGCATAGATACAGCCTCCGAAGATGGTCTAAGGGTCTAAGCAAATCCAGAAGTGATTGGTGTGATTTTGGAACTGTGTTTTTATTTCTCGGAACGCTTTATTTACTACGCCGTGTTTCAGAATCTCCGTCTTCGAGCCGAATTGTTGCAGTTGAAGGGAGACCGAGCCCCAGTGCAGTTTATGTCAGCAACAAGTTCCGTGAATAATAGGTAGGTAAACGGTGTTTACAGTGGTGAACGTTCGAATTTGTAGTTTCCATCCCCGCCAAAGTGCAATTCAGTATAAAAACGGTATCACACTTGTTTTCTGGCATGTATGTAAGGCAACGTCGTGCCATGTCAGTTGTGTTCCAGCCCAGCTGTTCCACTGAGACACATTCGGTGCATGAATTTGTATGATGTTGCAGTTGCCCAGAGACGACAGACAAAACACGTGTCATTCCGCTTTATTTCCAGACTAAGTATAGGATGCGTGTTTGAGTTTTGCTGTACGAGTCCAATTATAATACAACTCAAACTCGTCGTCTTTCAGGATAGCGTCTGCTCAGGAAGCCCTTGTTTTGGATGAAAAGTTGCAGAAAATGGACGTACAATTGGCGGAGATGGCCGCGCAGAAGCTAGGACTGCAATCGCAGCTTTGCAAGGTAAATTGTGAATAGTGTGGTCCTATGGAGTGATGTTGAGAGCATGAAGTTGATATTTTGAGTTTAGTTAATGTCGTGTTATAAGTTAATAAGTTTGAACTTTTTAGGGAGAAGAGATCCATAAACGCATGGTTCGCAATATGCAAGAGCTTTATCATGATGAAGAGAAGGGAGCTGAGGCTAAGCTGGACATCCTCATGAAGATTATTGAGGTTGGATTGTGGATTTTTTTATCATATTTTTTTAGCTTTGTTTGTTCCTTTGAAAACTGTATAGGAAGATAAAAGCGACGTATTTACGCCTCCGCTATATTCTCGTGTAGCTGTGAATTTGTTGCCATATAGTTTTATCTATGTCATGCAACATTTTATCATACTAACTTATCATAGAACTTCACGGCAACACGGCCTTGTTTTAGGAGATTAACTCTACGGCGGACGACAGTCAAGTGGAACCAATGAATACAGGTGGAGGTAATACTAATGGAGCGGAAGCAGATGATGACGACGACATCGATGGGCACGATGAGACATTTGCTCAGAAGTACGGTTCCATTTAAGGTTTACCTTTCTTAGGTTTTCCCAGCGTTAATTTGACTGCATTAGGTAAGTACCTGAACACTCAAATTGAACATAGATGTACATATGTACTTTTGGGCTCCATGTATTGGTCCGAACCATTTTGCCAGGTTTGATAATTATAATCTTGAGCTGAAACATCGAGTAAATACAACTAGAAGTAGGAGAAATGTGGAAAAGAGAGAAATGACACATATATGGGCAAATACCCGGTAGAGATAGAGGCTACCTCCCATAAGTGTAGCTTCTAGTTCCCCTTTAATTTCACACCCAATGTATGTAGGCTCAACTCTTGGTACTACAAATAATGTTGCCGCTTAAATTTAAATAATGATTTATTAACCATGTATGCGATTTATAATTGCACTAATAAAGTATGTATGAACTGGATAGACCCAGTAAACTGAGTGAGTACATTAAACTTGACACGTTATAGACCGTTTTGTATGTAGCTGTCCGTTTAATAGTAATTCTTCGATCGTTTGGAAGTTTAGTTATTAAAATCCCAACTCCGATTATGAAATAATAGAATATGTTTAGGTATGTTTGTTTTGACTAAGAGACCAAAGCGACCCTAAGAAGCCAGAGAGCCTAGCTATGAGTTTTTTTATTAGTTTTTTTTTTGGATTTTATGGTGTACAAAGATATTTGGGTAAAATACTACACTTACTTTTAATCAATGGCTCAGAGGCTTGATGAACCGAATAATTGGAATAATATTAAGATCTGCTCAGAAAATATTAGAATATTTTAGTGCGCGCGCGATCTGTTGGGTCTGATTAAGAGATCCACTATAGTTGAATTTGGCTTTGCTATATTTGTCCTTTAAATCAATGGTTTGTTAAGTTCAGCTCAGAAAATATAAGAATATGTTTAAGGCGCACGCGCGATCTGTTGGATTTGAAGAAGGGACCAACTCGACCTGTTTGGCTTGGCTAAGGAGCCGAAACGGCTAACTGTGAGTTTTTATTACGTTTTTTTTTTTGGATTTCATTGTTGTTTTGGATTTCATGGTGTACTAGGATAATTGGGTACGATGACACAGCTGGTATGTGTTGGTATTCAATACACTTTTGAAGATTAGTTCTGTCGAAACGTGTTTACGTAGTGACAAATTGTTAAGCCTGAACGTACCGGTCTCGCACACTTGTCGCAGCATCAGAGGTGGTTCACGAGAGGACTACCGACGACAGGAAACAAAGGAATTGCCATCTGCGAAGGATTTTGACTAGGTTGGATAGGATAAGGTCTTTAAATTAGCATCATAGCTTAATTGCCTTTACTGAATATTGTGTAATCATATTGACTTTGATTAGGCAAGAATGGATAAGGGGATAGAGACTTTCAATTGACAGGTTATTGAATGTAGCTTAAAGGTTTTGTTAAAGACGAACAATGTAATTTAAGGTCTTTGAATGCTTGATGTCAATGGTTTTCTTAATTTTCGTCCTGATTTCAAGTTCATTTATTAGAACACCAGCGCTGAGTTGTAAATGGAGGAGATCGTCCTTGGTTTAGAATTTGGATATAGTTGAATTTGGCTTTGCTATATTTGTCCTAAGAATCGGGGCGAAATCTGTTTTTTTTTTTCGAAAATAATCGATTTTGTGTTATGCTTATTTACGCTTTTCTGTGATAGCATGATGAAACAATCCAAAAATCACATAAAACAACCCTATGAAACATGTTGATTTTCGGCTGAAAAGATGGTTAATCAAGAACCAAGATTTCGCCCCGATCACGGCCGATTATTTGAGGGACTTGATCGGGACAAAATCGGCCTTTTTTTGAAAGAATCGGGGCAAAATCGGGGGTTTTTTTTTCAAAATATAATCGGGGCGAAATCGGGGTTTTCACTTTTCTGTGTAATTGCGTAACCATATTGACTTTGATTAGGTAAGAATGGATAAGGGGATAGAGACTTTCAATTGGCAGGTTATTGAACGTAGCTTAAAGGCTTTGTTAAAATCGAGCAATGTAATTTAAGGTCTTTGAATGCTTGATGTCAATGGTTTTCTTAATTTTCGTCCTGATTTCAAGTTCATTTATTAGAACACCAGCGCTGAGTTGTAAATGGATTAGATCGTCCTTGGTTTAGAATTTGGATATAGTTGAATTTGGCTTTGCTATATTTGTCCTTTAAATCAATGGTCGGAGGCTTGATGAACCGAATAATGTTAAGTTCAGCTCAGAAAATATAAGAATATGTTTAAGGCGCACGCGCGATCTGTTGGATTTGAAGAAGGGACCAACTCGACCTGTTTGGCTTGGCTAAGGAGCCGAAACGGCTAACTGTGAGTTTTTATTACGTTTTTTTTTTGGATTTCATTGTTGTTTTGGATTTCATGGTGTACTAGGATCTTTGGGTACGATGACACAGCTGGTGTCTGTTGGTATTCAATACACTTTTGGAGATTAGTTCTGTCGAAACGTGTTTACGTTGTGACAAATTGTTAAGCCTGAACGTACCGGTCTCGCACACTTGTCGCAGCATCAGAGGTGGTTCACGAGAGGACTACCGACGACAGGAAACAAAGGAATTGCCATCTGCGAAGGATTTTGACTAGGTTGGATAGGATAAGGTCTTTAAATTAGCGTCATAGCTTAATTGCCTTTACTGAATATTGTGTAATCATATTGACTTTGATTAGGTAAGCATGGATAAGGGGATAGAGACTTTCAATTGACAGGTTATTGAATGTAGCTTAAAGGTTTTGTTAAAGTCGAACAATGTAATTTAAGGGCTTTGAATGCTTGATGTCAATGGTTTTCTTAATTTTCGTCCTGATTTCAAGTTCATTTATTAGAACACCAACGCTGATTTGTAAATGGAGGAGGTCGTCCTTGGTTTAGAATTTGGATATAGTTGAATTTGGCTTTGCTATATTTGTCCTTTAAATCAATGGGTTGTTAAGTTCAGCTCAGAAAATATAAGAATATGTTTAAGGCGCACGCGCGATCTGTTGGATTTGAAGAAGGGACCAACTCGACCTGTTTGGCTTGGCTAAGGAGCCGAAACGGCTAACTGTGAGTTTTTATTACGTTTTTTTTGGATTTCATTGTTGTTTTGGATTTCATGGTGTACTAGGATCTTTGGGTACGATGACACAGCTGGTGTGTGTTGGTATTCAATACACTTTTGGAGATTAGTTCTGTCGAAACGTGTTTACGTTGTGACAAATTGTTAAGCCTGAACGTACCGGTCTCGCACACTTGTCGCAGCATCAGAGGTGGTTCACGAGAGGACTACCGACGACAGGAAACAAAGGAATTGCCATCTGGGAAGGATTTTGACTAGGTTGGATAGGATAAGGTCTTTAAATTAGCGTCATAGCTTAATTGCCTTTACTGAATATTGTGTAATCATATTGAATTGATTAGGTAAGAATGGATAAGGGGATAGAGACTTTCAATTGACAGGTTATTGAATGTAGCTTAAAGGTTTTGTTAAAGACGAACAATGTAATTTAAGGGCTTTGAATGCTTGATGTCAATGGTTTTCTTAGTTTTCATCCTGGTTTCAGTGTTCATTTATTAGAACCCCAGCGCCGATTAGTAAATGGATTAGATCGTCCTTGGTTTAGAATTTGGATATAGTTGAATTTGGCTTTGCTATATTTGTACTTTAAATCAATGGGTCGGAGGCTTGATGAACCGAATAATGCTTTCAGCTCAGAAAATATTAGAATATGTTTAGGGCGCGTGCACGATCTGTTTGGTTTGACTAAGAGACCAAAGCGACCTGTTTGATTTGGCTAAGAAGCTGGAGCGGCTAGCTGTGAGTTTTTTTATTACCCGGATGTTTACATTTTTTGCTGAATATTTTCACAAAGAGAGGTAAACTGATTCGCATTCTGATGCAATGCTAATATTTCACTATACGCTCGCCTTAATTATCTACGTTTGTATTCGAAACACCACTGTGAATTTTGTTGTTTTTAGGTGACTGAGGATTCCGTCAGCATTGCTGAACGAATAAACTGCGTACAGCGCGTGCGCAATGGCTAAGCTACAAAGCGGAAAATGTGCGAGATGTTGCGAACGAACTGCTGCGCCAAGCACAATAATGAGGTGAGCTTTTGTTGATGTTGATCTCTTGCTGCAATATCTAAAAATTCCACCGTTGGATGATATGGGACGTTGGATACCTAAAACACGTGCAACTACTACATCGTCGTGCTGCTACTTGTTGCCAAATAAATCGCTGAATTTCACTTTTTATATAATGCGGTTCAATGTTTATGCTCACGTAGTTCGGCGCATCTTTTGTGAGTGTTTTCCAGAATAAAGTATTTTCGGCGAAACATTAAGCGACGCTTTCGCCAATGGTGATGCCTAACCCCAATTCCTTTCAATTATTTCTTCAAAAGCTTTCAGGGACTGAGATGTGAAGGACACTCCTCAAACCACCCCGCGAGGAACCGGAGCCGTTGAAGGAAGAAGTAGCTCCTAGATCATATGGGCCGTCGCGCAGCCGGGTGCGTCCAAAAATGTTTACTTCTTTTTTTTACAGGCAATTTAACTTGGAGCTCTGTATGTAACGTATTTAATGTAATGTAACATTTGCCAGTAATCTGTAGGGAAGCCGCCAATGAAGTTAATTGAAAAGGTCAATTCGGACATTGGAACTGTGGCTTTGAATAGTTGTCCTGCCTACTATGTATATTTTTATCTTATTGTTATTTTAGGAACTGCGGCAAGCTTGTTAGCATAAGCGCAAGCGTCAGCTCATACGATGCGCATAAGGATGCAAAGAGGAATACGAAAATACGGAGGATGTTTCTCGGGAAGTACGACAGAGCGTCATGCGACGGGACCACATGCGGCGAACATTTCGTGAGTCCCCAACTTTCCTTTAAAATTCCCGTAAGTGAGTAGTCTTGATTTTTTTTCCTTTCAATTTAAAGGCTTACTTTTGTCTTGTTTTTACTGTCTGTATTCTGTCAGTCCTTAGCTACATTATTTTAGGGATAGGTTGAACTTTCTATGTGCCACCAGAGACCTTCCGAGCGGGCTGCGAAATGAACGCGACAAAATAAGAATAAGTCTTTGATTGTGTGGCCCCTGGATCGTATGGGCCGAGCAAATTGTGAATCCAAAACGCTTCCGTCTTTTGTCATTTATTGTTTTAAGTGCTACGTGGAATTGGCCTGACACTTTTTGCGTGGCCGTATGTGTGTGTAGCTTGCACGTGCGCGCTAGGAGCCGTGAAATTGTCGCGCATATGCAGTTAGATTCTATGATTTCAGTGTAATGCTAAATATCAATTATCTTTCGCAATCAACCCTAGACTTATAGGCCCACATCGGTCAGTTCGTTGACTCACTTTTTGCGTGAATTTCGTGATAATTTTACCTTTGTAAATAATCCGAATGTTTGTATTGATTATTAACTCTTTATTCAATTCCATAAAAAAGGTACTTAAATATTTTAAGCTCATTCTGGTAAAATGTGAATCTCTAATTTTAACAGCGATGTGGCTATTGCAACCCTTGTTTATTATAAGTGCCTGGAGTTTCTCGATTTTTTTTTAGCTAACCATGAACAATCTAAGATGCTTTACAAGTTTTCGTTTACTTCGTAATTATTAAGTGATCCTTGTTTATATTATATGCGATGTGTTTTACATTGTTGTGTGTCTTCGTTCTGTTTATATTTCTTTCGCTTTTATTATTATTTATTTATTTGTACAGCTAATAGTTTTTAAACATAATTATTTATTTTTACCGTGAATCGTTTTGTAAGCATACTTTGCATATGATAAACTTTTATGGCAAATACAACTATTTGTGCGCAGAGAGCAGAGACCCTCGAATAGAGTACATGAATTACCAGTTGCTCGCGAAAAGTCAGTGGAACTGGTAAAAGTGTGGCAAGACATAGTGCGTTGAGCCGCTCTGCCGTACACCATGAGTTTTGATATGCATGGACCCTGGCTGGCAATTGTCCCACAGAGCATCTGTATGATATGGTTTTTTCATTCCTTCCTAGATGTGTAATTGTTTTTGTTGGAAATGTTGCATAGCTGTAACCAATCGTTTATTAACAGCTTTTTTTAACCTTTTGAGAAAAGATAAAACACACGTAAATCTCGGGCAACAAAAATGATGATTAAAATGTTGAAAGTGCGGCAATTGCAAGAAGGAATATGTGTTGTATGGCCTTTATTTGCTAGATTAAGTCGTCAAGTGATATGCGATATTTGAAGTGATTAAAATGGCAATGAACTACATAAATGTGTTGTTTGACATGCGAACATCATAATTTTTGGCTGGGCTGTAGATAAATAAACATAACAGCAAATAAAATTGTAAGTGCCCTTAATAGGGTCGGGACATTCTCTTCGACCTCTTCAATCGAAAAAGTGATGTTTTATTTGGAACACCAACTCGGCACATATAAGCTGGCAAGTATTTGATTGGAATTCTTGGTCTAGACAAACTAAACGGTCTGAATGCGTATTGATGCTCTAATAAATTTCTGTTCGTAGCTCCTTCTTCGATATTATCGCCGCTTTTCTCAGTTACGCTGAGAGTTTTGATTCCTTCATTATGTTCATCCTCTACACTAGGTGGCAAGCCAGCTGGTACCGGATTTTCATAAGAACCAACTTGAGGCGACTGCAATTTACATTCAGTGGAATGACGGCCGAGCAGCCCAATCTTGGGAATATTCGGCAAATTTCCATCGGTACCATCAGCTGTTTCCTCGATTGGGTGGGCTATCTGATGCGTGACCATAGCAGCGACTTCGGAAAATTCGCCGGTTTCAGATGACCGAATGAAGGATCTTGCATCATCACGGTCCGTCCATAACTGGCGAACAGCCAATGGAAGAGTACGAATCGAACGCGTGCGACAACCCTAAAGTGTCACGTAATTTTTTTTTTAAATTATCAACCAGAGGGAAAGGAACACCTGCGAGTTTATTCATATGTTATTTACTGGAACAAAAACTGTGCATGTGTTTATGTGAGGTGTACAATTATTGGAAAAACTACTTAAAACTACTCAAAATAACATTGAAAGGTAGTGTTGAATAAGACTCACCCCTTTAAGGTGAAAATCTTCGAATGTGTGCAATTCTTCCAATATCTCCTTCAGAGGGGAGGCCGTGTCAATTCCAAAGCCGCATTTGCACTAAAATATCGCCATTAGTAGTGAATTATAGAATAATGTTTACTTCCGTACTGTTGAGAGGCATCAGATATATTAATGTAATATTTACCAACGAACCCCTCTATACAACAAGTGAAACACATGTGATATTGCAACTAATGAGATTGTATTGATAACGACAAACCCGTTTTCTTTGAGGCACATAGTCCTCATCATCCAGCTCCCGTCGTCGCTCATTGTAGCGTTGGTTTTCGAAAAACCTCTGAAACCACCACTGTACTACTATCAAACACAGGTTAGAAAATATAGCATACAAATCAGCGAAAATATAGCATACAAGCGCTGCTTATAAAATTACCCTACCCCGATTTGACAGGCCCTGGCTCCGAGTTCGTTTGCAAGATAGTCCCTCACTTCTTTACTCGGACGTTGGCAATGTGGCCACAAACGACTGAGAATTTCTGTACGTCTGCCCTAAATATTCTAATTTAAGGCAGTGAATAAATCTACTCTCATTGAGCGATAAAAGAACATTGCATCAACAACTCAGATTCAAAATAACATACCTTCGAAATGTTCCTGAGGTTCGTCAGTGGAGCCTAAATGGACAACAAACTTATGGCGTAAAGTTAACCTTTGCTGGGCATGAAAGAGCATTCGCTTATGTTTAAATAATCCGCGATAACCGCGTAGGAGGTATTGCTGTGCAAGAAGAACGGCGGCAAATCGGCTCGAACTAAACGATATGCATACTTCGTCAGTATTCATCACTCTTCCACAATAACATGACGCCGCCTAGCTAACCCACCAGGCGCCGCTACATGTTCATATAAATGAGGCGAATAATTGTCTTGTGACAAGCGGACATATGCAGATGGAAGAAAAGTGCTTTCTACGTAAAAGCTTACCAATGTCAGTCTGACTCTTTTCTTTGGTTGATCCAAATGCGGGGCCTTGTTCTGAAAGAAACGAAATCGAAAATTGGAGAATACAACTGAGTCGTTGAGAGAACTTGTCAGCGTGTTACAATATAAACCGCCCAACATATGTGTGAAACAATATAAACCATCCAGTTACATCTGTGTGTTGAATTGAACCTACCTCATAATCATGTTTGATCGCTTCAATCGTTTTCATGACAGCCGCTGATTGATTTCGATTAACATCACTGTTCTTAAAGTGCACCTTGTCAACAATTGCAGTTAAAAGAATAAAAGAAAATAGTGAACTTATAAACAGTCCATAACACATCTCAGCATTTGCACTATGAAAGCTACCAATATTCAACAGAAATGCCATCTAACAAAATACATTTAATATACAAACCTTTTCTATTGGGTGGGACATGAAGCGTTCTAAAGTGATATTGGACAATAACTAATCGTTGGGTTTAGGCAGTGTGATTCGGCTACTATGCGATTTTCTCACATCAACTCATGAATCAGCATTTGGACTAGCAGTTATATGGAGGAGAGATAATGATATGCATATGATCAAACGAACCCTGACAATTATTACTCACAAAGTTGTTTAAGAGTATTTTAAGATATTTCCATTTAATATGATAATATTTAACATTTGGAAACAGCACCTTTGGCTATTTTTCACTAAATCGAAACAGTAGTTATCTAGATAGGCGTTAAGAAAGAGACACAATGTGAATTCCCGAAATTGTCGAAAAGTTATTTGAATAATGTGTGATGTTTTTGGATAAAACATACCATGAAAGATGGAGTGTTGAAACAAATGGCGCAGTTTAAGCAGCGTGTTGAAAAGGGCATGCGGTTGAGTGTTTTGTATTAAAAACATAAAGATGGGAAAGAGATAATCGAGCTGATTCGACCCGATATGTTTATTAAGTGGACTTTTTGATGGGAAACCACAAGATGAACCCGTGAACATCGATTGAATGGCTGACGGAAAGAAAACTACATATTAATGATAATGCCCCAATAGGATTCCGTCGAAAACTGCGAACGCAGGAGGAAATGAGTATGGTGAATATGGAAAACTGATATAAAACTTACTGATGTTGTTAGTTCTGTGGCTTCTTTTCCCGCAAAAGACAACTCAATTTCAATATTGCAACAGTTGTCTTGTTTGCCAGTAGTGGTGCAACCTGTTTATTACTGTATAAGCTTGCAAAAACTAATTAAAAACGAAAAAATAATAAAACTGTCTATTATTTTGATTAAATCGTAAACAATTTCATATATTTTCAAATTTATTAAATTCAAATAAAGTGCAAATCCATTCGTATTCTTCGCTGTCATTTTCTAAAATTTCGAATTAAATTCCATTTTGTATGCTAATTAAATTGACAATTCAAATTCGATACGTTCTCCTCTTTCTTGCTTCGTTTATTTTGTGATTTGTTTATGACGAAGAGTAATTTGCCCGTCGGTATTCCATCACAATACATATCCCCTAAAAAGAGAATATCGTCATGTAAATGCAAATTAATTTGTTTTCTAGATGCACCGCCCTATCGTGGAGCAGTACAAAAAGCCGCTGACATAGTAAGTTAACACATTGTCCCTCGCCATGGCGCTCCTTAGCCGTCCACATTATAGTACAATGTAATTCTTCACGAATATATGAAATCTTGATTAACTCGTTTGTTATACCATGCAGCGGTGTCGTACCTAAAAAACTCAAAAGAAAAAACAATCGACCGTGACAAATTTCGTACGTTCAGGTACAATGTCAAGCCTGATTCTGGTGCTGATCTGTTGTTTTCTTTGCTTTGCAGCTTCGGCTGGTGAAATTACGGATGAAGAAGTTGAGGTAGAATTTACAAAATACAGCAATATGTATATTCCCTACCAGTTGAGATAATTAGATCATTGGCCAGGAAGCCAAATGCTTAGAACTCGAGCTGACCCGTGTATTTTCTGCACAGGAAACACGCAGAGTTCCGTTTTCTGCTCGCTGCTGTGCTTTTTAGAAACTACTTCATTGTCAAACAATTGACAAAGCCTTATTGTTTTTATAATTAGATCCCCCAGAGGCCTTCGGAAAAGGTAGATATACAGCGTTCTGTTAACCCACGAAGCTCTCAATTGGTTGGTGGCCGCGGATACAATCCTGGATTTGTTGAACCCAAAAAGGAGGTGAAAAGAGTGAGTAGGTATATCATAACGAAGCATTTAGTGATTACAATCATTCAAAAAGTACGCAAGTTTAAAAAAAAACTAAAGCAGTTCCTTAGCTCAGTGAAATATAACCACAAAGTTTTTCTTCCTGCTTTTAAGTAACATTCTGATATAGACCAATTCCTTGCTACATTAAAACCTATTACGCTGCACACTAAACATATCAGACGAGCTAGTAAGAGCGTATAAGATGAGAGTATGAGAGAAAGAAGTATATTTCGTATGTTTCGAGAGTTCGAACTGTTTTAGGGGTTTGATGGCAAAAAATCCACATCACATCTGATCTCTTTCCTGACCGACAGAAAATTCATTCCGCTTGACGAGCAGAAAATGAAGGTATGTTTATGTTTAGGAGTTGGGCAATTCCTTGTCTGAGAATTCAATGACATTCTTTAGGCATTTATTTGTGGCATTTTTGGCCTGCATTTAGTCGTCTAACATAAAAAAACGAGGTAAAACTCTTGCTTAGAAGTGGGGCGCATGTATTGCTGAATATTGTGACAACATAATAATACATATGTAAATTCAGAATCTTCGCAACTTCGACCGTGACGAGAAGGAGCACAGAGTCTTCGTATTGTATTCTGCCCATTGACTCGCATGCCATAAAGCAGATCGCAAGGCATCTTAGAGCTTTTGCAAAGAACGTCTCAGAATATATTTCTTTAAGCAAATGATTGTGAATAAACAATATCCCGTTTTGTATGCACCAATATTTGAAAACGATCAATAAATTGTTAAGCAAGTCTGTTGTGTTTAACAGTGTACCGTTGCACCAATTCATTATTTGAATAATTGCTATATTTGTGCAAAGAGACCACCAAATTGCAAAAGGCCCCCCTCCTTCAAAGGAGTGTAATTTCACACGTTCTTTCGCATATGCACTAGATCACGAAGATGGAATCGCGTTTCTTGTTATTTGGACATTCTTTAAAGAGCTACAGCCTGAAATGCCAAGCATATCTTCGTTTGTACATTCAAAAAAAGCTACGGCCTGAAATGCCAAGCAACATATACTTGCTTGCACTGATTCGTGCGTATAAAAATTAATATTGTGAACAATAGCGTCTCTAAAATGTATGTTGTGCTTTACAACTGCTTTCCAGGATATGACTTTTCAAGCACACTTGTTTTGTTAGCCTACTTATCTCTTATGTGTTAGCTGGTTTCAACGAACAGTTTCATATGTTTAACTCTCTTTAATGCTCATCCTTATGTATTTTTCATCTCGTATTTTCACACGCAAAATTGCGATACTCCAGTTTGGCTGTCGGAAACGAAACAAATTTCATAAGAAACCTGGTAATTTGCTCAAGTGGACAAAAATAACGAGCCCAATCGGAAACCGCGTAGCTCCAAAGAGCAGCTGATTTTCGAATTAGAACTGCACATTTTTTGGACTAAGAACATCCAGCGAAAAGCAGACTTATTTCCGCATTTGTTCTTTGACTGTTTTAGTAAACCGAATGTTATACTGTTGTAAACAAATACTTCAGGAATGATTATACTTATACTCACACAAATATTTGGATTTCGGGTTTCTGCGGTATGTTTTGTTCATTCAAATTATGACTTCTATTTTATGAGTCTAGTCGATTTTCAGTTTGATGTGGTATCATCGACAGACAAGGTTTACGACGCATTACTCTCCATTATCTGGATGTAGATCGCATCAGCGCAGAATAATAATTTCGTATTTAGAGTCGTTTGTTGTGCGATGACTTTTCGTCCAATGTCGAAATAACTCCGCCTATCATTGAGAACACAGGCAAACTCGTGAATTGGTCGCTTCTCTCGCCGGATATATTATGCACAGATCCCGCACGGAGGCCTCAATTTGAGCAAGTAAGATTTGGGATAATTGTCGTAGCCTCCAATTTTTCAACAAATTTTCACAAAAAAAACTGTCTGCTGCCTTTCTGAATCCGTATCTATTTGCACACTTTGTAGCAATACTGACCAAACTGCTTTTAAGCTTTTACTAACATTGCTAAAAAACACATTTATAGGTACAACTCGATGATGTTTCCCTGATATCAGTTTGCTATGAATGCCCGCAATGCACAATTGTTCTTCCCGAATCATTTGAAGTGGGCGAACTCTTAATTAATAAGTGATTATTCGGGTGTTGAAATCATATTTAATCCCTTGTTAACATCAACGGCAACTCTTTTGCTATGTGATAGTGTCAAAGACACGTCAATCGGTGGTTGAAACAAGCTTTCAAATCTCAGCCATCCTAATTAATATGACATGCAGTTGAATTCATTTTTAGCTGCCCATTGGTTCTACAGTGAAGGCAATTTTCGTCGTGGGACGTCGTATGCCCTACAACCGGCCGCGAACCGATATACCCATACATTACGTTCTCACGCAAAGGAACCTACCGTCGACGTTGAAGAATTGTGAAGTTATTATTCGAGCCGAAAATCGCCTAGGTGAGATTTTTCTTATCGAATCTTACATATTCCATGGTAAATTTTTAAAAAAAAACAGTAATTTATATGCATCAAATCATGTTCCTAAAAATTGGAGCGGTGTATCCACAATGGGCATCATCATAAATATAATTCTAACCCGATTTGAGTTCAAACCCGATATAAATATAAGTGATCTCCGAGATTATATTCACTCTCTCTTCACTCACGTCGACTATAAATGCCAAAAAAACATCAGATTAATACTCAAGCGTCTTTTTTTTTCTTCAGCCTAGTCTTCAGGATGTAGTGCTCCAGGATTCTGTCCTTCTTTTTAACTTGTTTTTAAATACTGAACACACATGATTGAAATATCATGCAATTGTTAAACTATGCAACCACACATTACCGGATTAAAACTGTTTAAGCGTCACAGTGAATAATGTATTTTGAATAATGTATTATTGCGTTTATTAATGATAAGAGGATCAGATATTAAATTCGCTTCTGAATTCAACTTAAAACACAATTGCACATATTCATTGATTGTGTTGCGTTTGTTTTAACATATTGATTTTATTTCCGTTTACGTAGCGTTCAACACTTCGAATCATCAGAAACACCTCACAGTTTCACATTAACACTAAAGATTTATGAAACTGTGGTAAGCCCACCGGGTAATAAATCATTTAAAAAGTGACAACGTTACTACTTCCAATAAGATCTTACATCGTAAACAACACACATTAAGGTATGTATTTGAAAATGTCATTCTTTTGGAGAAAGTTTGACACCGTGTGCCCACGCAGAAAACGGTATTTTTCTTCATTAAGTGCCGAAATATCAAATTTACATGTGATTTACAGAGCAAATAATTTACGGTATTGTCAGCCCCTTTACGCAGAAAGCAGGGAAACGCTAATTAAAATATACGGTGATTTATGCTTTTGATTAAGTAACGCCCTCCTCATGTTGGTACAAATAAGGAAAGGAAAGATGGAGCGCTCGTTTTGTGCTTACAATTTTCCGGATAACCATACTTTCTGAAATTGTCTTTTATTTTTCGGCCTCTTATTTAATGCATTCGCTATTAAAAGAAAAACACTGAAATTTGCGCAACTTTTATTTTTCTTATCGTTCTGAATGATATTTTCGATATTTAGTTGTCATACACATAGGATAAGGAAAGTTTAAACTACATCACCAATAAACCAAACTTGTCGTCATTTGCTGATTTTGGTTAAATAGCTCCACAAAATAGCTTCTGAATTCTACAGATTTTCTTTGAATTTTTTGGCTACTAACCATAAGCACAGATGAGCTTCAATTGCCGATAAGTCGGTTTCAAGTATATTGGAACCTTATTTCATGAAGAAATAATCATCTACTTCTTTACATATAAATCTTTTTTTTCTTCACCTTTGATTCGCTGTTTTTGAAACTAAGCTGTCAAAATTGCAGAATATAAGCTTGGGTTAAGCAGTGGAGCTCTATTTTAACAAGTTTGACAACCTCAATCAAGAAATAGAAACCGAAAATGCGTTACTGGGGAGAGCATAGACTTGGAAAATATCCGCTGTATAGCACCTTCCTTGAGTGCAGTAAGTTATATGGTTGACAACATGTATAATATGTAGGGTAAAAAGCATATCAAACAAATCATTTTTGTTGTTTAATAAAGTATGTTCAGAACAGTATTCGTATTTTTTCAGAAGGTTAGTTTCAAAAGGTGACTGCGTAGTCTGAAATATGAAAAGAATTTGTTAAATGTTTTCCAGAACAAAACTTAATTGTAATCGTACACAGAAAAAAACTATGTATGATTTTTTAAAGTTTATTTATTTATGAATAAATATATATGTATTTTTAAATATTAAAATTCAATAATACATAGGAAGATGTTATTTAGCTCCTCCTAATGAAAGCACAGGGCAATGCATACCCATTAAAACTGCATGGGATGATGTGTTTTATCATGATAATTATAATAACTCGTAAACACACCCGTTTTATAGGAGAGCAGACCTTCAGCTGGCCCAACCTAGCGCTTTGTGTTGTTGTGTTTCTCACGGTCGTCTTCTGCGTCTGCTGTATCAGGTATGTGTTCCATTTTTTAATGAAAACATGCTTAATCTCTTAGTCTATATTCATTTTTACGGTATTCGACAGTTTTCTTTGTGCGGAGTGATTAGTGGGTGGCGATCAAAATCAGAGGTTTGAGTCGAACCCGCAATAATTTATGCATATACTCTTCGCACCCAAAATGCCGTAAATGGCCTAGGGCGGTTCGAAGAAGATTCCCTGAATAATGTACTGTATCTAATCATTCGAAAGCATTCCTACTAGGAATAATTATTTTTTTTTCCTTGCAGATGCACGTGCTCGAGATTGACCAACAATGGCGCAAACCAAGACGTGGCAGTCTGATACACGAAGGCCATGATGGAAAAAAGCATAGTTCTACAATAAGCCAAGTGCAGCTTCTTCTCTTTTTTTCGGTGACCAAATCTCCTGTTATTAATATTTTGTAACTATGCAACACGTTGAATAAAATACGGAATGTTATGCATTCTGTAATGTTGTACTTTCTCATTGCAGAAAAAAGCAGCAACTTGTTTGTTTTCAAACTTCATGTTTACAAGATTTGAAAGTTTTTTCGATTACACCTTTATATTTTATGAAAATACTTTATATTTTAGTTCTAACTCGGTTAATAAAGTTTTGCTGTGTTACGTACAAATGAGCAGTGATTTCCTTTGGTCGGCAACGCGTCTAGGTTCATCAGCTGTATTGGACATGTTATTAAAAGTTGTCTCAAGGTATCTGTAAAATAATCATCACATCACAATATACATATTGCATTGTGCCCAGTACTCACGAAATGTTGCCTCTTGTAGTTGTCTACATTTGGCTGGCGTTTGGTGAAGCGTAATTCCTATTCAGGAAATGAGCATACGAACCGAGTTCCGGTGCCGTCCTGTAGGGCACATACCCAAGTCGCAAAATACGGCACCCGTCGCTTGTTTACGTGTGGAATTCACTCCAACTGAATTTTCTTGGTAAACCCTTAACCACCCGCTTACCAACAAGCCAAAATTCCCACTTTTCAGCTTATCTACACAAACATTAAGCTGATAAAATAGACAACTTCATCCAAAATAGTTTAGGGTTTTTTTTTGGAAAATAAATCTGGAATTAATTAATTATCCACATGCGTCCCGTATTTTTGGAGTAACGATTGTTGTTGCCAAAGGAAGGCGGATAAATTCCGAGGAAAAATCACTACTTTAAGTGGATTTGCGCACACTTGACCATTTATAGAATGCGTAGCTTTCAGTTATTGTCTACTATCAAATACATTTTTAATATACAGCCAATAAGGTTGGGAAGAGGACACGATATGGACTGTTTCCGTAATTTTCATGGTAGTTTGGCAATTATATGAGGGAAATATCATTCGGACTTTTTGTCAACTATTTTTTTTTAGTCAAGCCAACATTTCCCTATTCAAAGTACCAATAAAATCTGTGAGACCAGGCACAGAGTGTGACCATTACAGAAATTGAACATGCGCCAAATTAACCCTGGCAGTATTGCCATTTCGATAGATATCGCACACATCGAAACCAATCATTCTATCGCTGTTCATTACGAGCCTTTTTATCCGGTCGTAATTCGTGAATTAATATTCATTGTCCATGTTTGCCCACTCCTTTTTCTAGGTAAATGAAGGAATAAAAGCAGAATGACCGAGAGACAAAGCTGTGAATTGAGCCGGTGGGTTTCTGTGTATTTTTTTCGTCAAAGAGCAATTTGGCCATGTTAAATTTGGCCTTTTGGAGGAACTGTGAATATGATTCGTTCCAGATTATTCAAAATATATAAAAGATACCGTCTACGCCCACGTGTTTTGTGCATTTTTTGAAACTAGATATTGCGCAAATTATGTTATTTCAAACACTGCCAACTCTGTATTTTCCTTGTTCTCAGCAGTAATTCAATAGAACAGCACACCGGTTGCTCGTGCAGATGTCTTTGGCAACAAATGCGGAGCACAATGTTCTTACTGAACAAGAAACATTATAATTAATTATTCATAACTATTGCTTGATATTCCTGAGCCTCCTTCTTCACAAATATGGCAAACCGTGCTATCGAGCGTCTTTATGAACAACACCAGTGAGTTGAACTATACGCGTTTTAAACATAAACCTTATGGTTTGCATGATAAATACCAATTGTGGGTGTGATGGACCTGAACCCAGACTTGAGACGGGTGTAATACTAAAGATAACAGGTGTTTTGGCGGTGTTCGCGTTTGTTTGTTGTCTGTAGGATAACTAGCTGTTTACTCATTAACGCCTACAACTGAGTTATGCGGTTGGTTTCCTCCCCTCCTCTCTACGTACTCGTTCCTTGTCTTTCAAGTCATGTGTCAATTTATCTTAAGAAGAGGACAATTTTACGCGACAAACCCCTTCTTGGACTCGCCTCTTGTCAAAAATCACCACTTTTTTTTACTATTACCACACTCCCTCTTCTATTTTTAAAGCAACACTTCAGATGGCACTTTCATTTTAATCTCGGTACCAGCTACTTGGTGCTAGTATCCGAATAGCAACATTGAAGTTGCTGAAGTCTGCTGTTATCATGTAAAGGTCTGATACCTAAGAAGCATACTCGTATTATCATAATTGACAATGGGACGTTTGAGAAGAATGCTAGTGGCAAGGTAGGTCTACAAACAAAACAAAACGCGTTAGAGCAGTTGGCTAAATAATCAGTATTATATAAAAATAACTCCCTTAAATACTTATTCTCATCTTTAAGGTATCTTTGCCTAATTTCTGATTCATGCTCTGTGGAAGTGTCACTGGCCTTTTCTGCATATCTGTTCTCTATTTCGGGGGTCATATTTACATAACATGGGTTCATTTCCTAACTTCTCCTTTGGGAACAATTCGTCATCGGAACCTGTGTTCACACTTCGACACGAAATCTCCATTCAAGTTGAATAAAGATGACAAAATATGTCAGTTTTCACCAAATTTACGTGAAAAATCTTTTTTTTTCCGGGAAATAAAAATTGATTAAGACAAAAGTTTCCACTAGAACGTCGACAACGAGTTGTTTGTGAGCGTTCATTTCTTCCGCGATACAAAAAACTAAACATTTAAATGTTTGAATACATTAGTATCCAAAAGCATACAACAACAATCAGATGCTCTATCTGGTGCTGTGCTTTATTCAATAAAAAACTAAGTCCCATAATACTCGCAGCACTTTCAAGTTGCTAATTGAAATTCTGCCGAAATCGGCCGTTTTCATCGTTCCACACAAACTCCAAGTGAAGGCAATTGCTTTTGCTCCGGTTTTAGGAAATTTAGCCACCCATTGGGGGAACGCAATATCCTTTCAGTATTTACGGCCTGCCACACTGAGGAGAAAAAGGCAAACATGACTTCTCTGTGAAGATTGAAATAGAGAAAGATTTTAATTTTGAGCTTTTTATTGAACCCATTCGGCCAAATATATTTACTTTCTCTTCAAAACGGTTTAAAAAAATTGAATTAAAAAAAACAGTGGGCAGCAAGTTCGTTGATGTAGTACTTAACTGAATACACCTCAGCGATTATGAAACACATCGGTTAATCCAGTTACGTTACGTTATCTTCCATCATCGATGATCCAAAAAGTCGGTCCATGTTTCCAAAAAGATTAATCAGAATAAGAACTTCTTAGTTAGTTCTTTTGAACGTGATCATGTTTCTGTTCTTGTGAACTCAATCATCTCGTTGCCGAAACGTATCGGCGGTATTTTGTTGAAAAACACTCTTGGCCATGAGAAATGCCAGAGTGCAGGCAGTGTATTATTGTAGTCAGAAGTGTAGAGAACATGGAATAAATGCATCAGTGTTATCTATTCAACTTATTTAAACTGCTTAACCGACCCGTCGGGAAACTTTGAGCATTCTTTGAGGTCGTCACATCACACGCGAAACATTACGCAACAAATTAATCAACAACTGTGGTGGAAATGTTTAAATGACATAACGATCAGTGCAGGAATGCATATGCTTGTGCATTAGGATTTCCTAATCCTACCGTATCCAATAAATATACAGTATCTGTACAGGATGGCTCCATCGCGGGCGTCGATCATCTCGCGGGGTGTGGCTGGGGCGGTGGCACCCTCTCTGGCCCCGAGTGCAGTTGGAATGCCCTCACATCCTTCGCGGAGGGCCAGTCTGCGACCGCGACCCAACGATGATATGGACACCAGGTTGGCCACACTCTTTCTTTCGATCATAAGTTTTAGGCATTAACAAACATTTTAAGATAAATGTTTTTAGCAAATCCTTGAGGTTATGTCGTCATGAGGATTTTTGGAGTTTCAAAAGACTTAATGACTGAACCGGGGTGTACAGGCTTTAATCGCTTTATATTTTTGAACCGAATTGCACAACATCAACCCAGCTCATAGTCACGATATATTCGTGGATTACACCGTTCAGCTGGGGAAAATAGAGTAGATCCGAGATGTTCCTAAGGATTTTTAAAGACGAACCCTGAACGTTCCGAAAGATGTTTCTCTAGCCAATACTAGACTGTATAATTTCGAATTAGGTTAATAACTCGCCTCAGTCTCATATGTTTAATCACAGTGAACCAACATTATCATTTACCAGTATTATTAATATTGTCTCTTGCTCTTGTGTAGATCATAAACAACAGTGACCACACAAGACCAGACACTTTCTGTCTCAAACATTTATACTTTCGTAGCTGTTTCAAGTTCGGATTAGCTTCTATCCCATCTATCAAACGAATACCTTGAAAAGTAATCACCCGGTGTTCCTGAAGATTGATTCAAGTCGCGGCACGAAATATTACGCTAGCATTGCCGTCGTTCATCTATGGGAAACCATATGTATTCGCTGAGTCGGCCAAGTTTTTCATGAGCTCTCGCTTCCTGCAAAATGGAGAATTGAGCCCCGAAAAACTACCCTACTTCCCCAGTTTACTCATTTTATGTCAAACAGGTAATACTAATAAAACCAGCGCAAACTTTGTAAATAGTGTGAAATATTAAGTGAAACGAGGTTCCTTGCGTTTCTCGGGTTAGATGACATTAGTATTGTTGTGCTTTGTGTGTTTTTGATGATTATTTGCCACGTTCTTTCGATAAAAGGAAAGGAATCGAACACTTACTCCTGGTGTGCCTCCTCCTTCAAGAATTATGACGCATTCAAAAATAAGGTCAAATTTACGGGAAATTCGGAATAATTACTGCAGTTCACGTGTTTTTTTCTTGAAGGAAAAACCTCATTACAATGCATAGAAAGAATTATTACGCTAATGAGAGATATCCTTATGTGTGTCGCATTGATTTGCTTAGGAAGCTTAGAAAAAAACTAAATGTATAAAAATATTATTATTTTATTTTATTGTATATAAAATAATAATAATTCTTTTATTATATGTAAAAGACTTCTTTGTGTGTTAATATTACAAGCAATCGAAACTTTTGTGCAACAAAATAGATAAGGCTTTGATTGTAACAATTATGAACATCCCTTTCCACTTCAAACACCTTGCACTTGAATTGCCCGCGAGTCTAGTCTTTATATGGAATTACCTATCAAAACTCGGATGTCCAAACAAATAGAACAGACTTCGCGCTTTGGCAAACATTGTATGTCGCGCCATTCATTTTACTTAGTGTTATCGCACAAATCGACTACTAGTTTCAAGCTGCCATCTCTTCATAAATAAGCTGGCTTTGTCTTTGCTCCTACTTCCTATTAATATGAAATCACACTTTTTGAAGTAAAACTGATGAAACATCGACATATATTCCCAACAAAGATCTGGTAGGTCTTAAGAGGTTATTGTGCTCTCGAAATCGCTTTGTTGCTCTGTCTTTTCACATATTTCTGCAGCTTATGTCTGAGGAAAATCCTCACATATTTCTGCAGATTATTTCTGCAGAGGAAAAAGTAAAATGAGAAAAAAAATGAAGGCGTAGTTTCTAAAAACGTCGTGAAGACTGATGAAAACTAGATAATTTGAATTAAGAGTTGCTCACGCACACCATTTAGTTGGGTTTCATTTTATTTGGACAGTCAAGCATTTTTGTTTGGTGTCTGGCTCATAAAGTATTTTCGCCATCGATGTCGATGAAGACTTATTTTTTTTTAAACCTATGCAATGGAGATGCTGCTACATTCCACAGGCGCACAGTCGACCGTTTGCAAACAACATAATCAATTATCTTGTAGTTTCTAACTGATATTCCTTTCAGGGATGTCAGCACGGATCCGAAGGGCGGCGGAGGTGTTGTGTGGCGGGAAGGCAGTCTCGGAGACAGAGCCTCATCCAAACTCACACTCGATGACGAGCTCTTCGACATCTTATACGCATTCGGGTCAGTTTTCATTTTTATCACTAAACTGTGTTAACGTCATACCCCCATTTATGCATAAAAATGAACTGAATCCGCTAATTACAGTAAACCACATACAACGTTTTACCATAATTCTCAGTTTATTTGTTTCCTTAAATATTGTTTTCACTTGGTATCATATCACTTTAAGATTCGAACTGCTTCATTACTCATTTTAATCCACCATTGCCTGCTCAAAAAAACTTTTGACCCACCTAGCCACATATTCATAATTTTTAAAGCCGCGCCTAATAGATCTCCTTTTTTTATCATTTTTTGTGTGGCGGCGGCACCTTTCTTCATGGAGAGTTTCAATTTATCATCAGTTTTTGAGAAGCTTCCTTGAGGGTCTTGCATGCGCACATCTTTGCAAAAAAAAAGTTCATATGTTGAAACAACGCTTGTCTAGCCTTTTACCGTTTGAGCCGTTTTAAATTGGGGTATCGGCGAACAGTAATTTACATAAGGTACTTATTCAAACAAGATAATTAGTTTGTGCGACTTCTGACGCTCTTTTCTAAGTACAGAGGAAATGGGGTTGGTGCGGGAACGTTAGCACGTGTTGATTTCGCGCAACTACAATCTAGAATGCTGGATCCCATTCTCTTCACCCTACCTTGTGTTTGTCTACGGTGTCATCTTGCGAGGAATCCTCTTCCAGAGCTTCCGGCATAGCAGTTTTCCGTATCTTTTCTCCTTCATCGTGTATTTTATCATATGCCAAAATCAATGTGCGACTGCCAAGTGTGGACGTGTTAAACATGCGAAAAGCCGAAACACGGAGTTCCCGCATCTGGGCCTCTAGGGCCATGTCGCGCGACCCGCAAGAAGCGCGCGCCGTGGAATCTTTGCCTTATTCCCTCAAGGGAATCCAACCATCAACACAGCATCATGGCACGACGTTCCAGACATTCTTCTTTTGGGGTCAGAGCAGAGCCGCTTTTCTAGGAAAAAGTGACGAATGTAAAATGACCTCCCATTGTGGGGAGCACTCTCTTGTTCTTAACTGTATAATACTACAATTGTGCTGTTGTAAAACAAGAGACATTTCATATGTATACTAATTGTAAATATTTTGGCACTTGGAAAAAGGATGTGTTTCGATTCATCGGTCTAAGGTTTTTCCTCATAGTTCCTAAGTATTTCTGATAGGATACCACATTCTGCTTGGGAATAAAAACCCCGGATGACATCGAATAAAAGGAAAAGGAATAATGTGCGTATGTGTATGCATGAGTGCTCCGGCATCGAAGACCGGGAAAGATAAAAATGCGCGTTTTTTTTCAAACAAGAACACGTTTTATTAGAAAAGTGCGCTTGTAAAGGAATCTGGGCCCATTCTTTAAAGTATATGTAATCCTAGTTTTGAAACACCTTGTTGAAGATTGGTGTGAAGTAATAAAAGTATGGGGGCTGGACACTGAGAGAACTAATAGATGTATTTGCACTGATATTAGCCAGCCATCAAAAACCACTAGCAACAAAGGTTTTTTTTGCGATATTGCTTGAGGTTTGTAAAAGACGTGCTTGCGTGGAAATACATGCAAATATGCATTTTTCTTCAACTCCACCATTCTTCACTCACTATCAGAATCTTCTCTAGAATAGAACATTTCTTTTTTCATTATTTCGTTACCTTAACAAAGCAAAAGTCGACTAGAAAAATATTGATTAAACGGTTTTCTCCAGTACCATATACTACGTTTTCGGCAGCGTTTTGGAATATTTCGACATCTAGCACTGTTTATGATATTAGTTAGGCGCTGCACTGAATTAGCTCTGTTGGGCGCAAATTACAACACAAAAAGAACGTTTGGGAATGCTGGATCCTATGCGACAGCTGCCCAAAACTATTGGGGGCAGGTAATTGCGGAACTCATACATCAGCTGACAGATTCTTGATTGCTTGATAAGCAGCCTTGTAGATCATGGATGGCAACAAAGCATAGCTTATGATCTACGCTGTATAATCAATGTGTAAACTCGAGAGAATGTTAAACATTATGGTTAGATCTGAAATCTTTGCAACTCACTATAGTCCAGCAAACATTGGGCGGATGGTTCTGGCTTATCAATTTTGTAATGAGTGTTGATTACAGATGGATGGATGGTGTGTTCCCCCTCTCGTGGTTTCTTCGTATATTTATCATTTCGGGTAGAAGCCATATAGAGACCGTAGCCACAAATTGCAAAATGACACTGGACGTGGACAGGATGCAAAACGAGATTAATTGCATCGTTCGTAGAATCAAAACAAAAAACGCGAGTATACAACTATAATAGTTAGAGACGCATGCCGGTAGTCAAGAATATATTTGGAAATTATTGATGGAGATTAATTTTGGGACACTGCCAACTAGTATATATACCCGCCGTTAACAGACTTTCCGCACCCTCCCCAATCTTTGAATGCGTAAAAATTAAAGAATGTGATATTCGATTAAAAGATTTTGGACGTTATTGTGCCGTGTTAGACGATCGCTATGGCTTGGTTCACAGAAAACCTCCATTAAGCAATACGTTCAATTACTAATAAGCTTGTTGACAAGGGTGCTTCATTGATTGGTTTTGAAAAGCAAGCACCCTCTTTGTATAAATAAACAATCGCAGAGACACAACAACTATGTTTTCGAAGATTTGAAAACTTGTGTGTTGTTTAACAGATTCGTGTAACATAATACGATGAGTTAGTATGTGGCGTTGAATTCCCACTTCTTGTTGGCATTTCTCCCGTTCATTATGCACTAATGATCCTCTCATGGCGGTTGCAGATTCAGAAGATAAACATGTTCGATTCAGGTTGGTGGTTTCAAAACTCACTTACTGACATTATGACCATTATACATCTTAAACTAACCGTAGTTAATTTTCGTGATTTTTGACAAATAGTATGTCCGTAGTAGATCCATACTACAAATTCGACCTATGTACAAAACACATTCATATTTCATCAACTAGGCTCATGTTTGTAAATGGGTATATTTGGCATTGCAAATATAGGAAGAAAAATGAACTAAGGTGAAAAAATAATGGCCCGATCAGCGGCTCGAAAGAAGGTGTGATCAACATGTGAGCACAGTCATCTATCTCACTTATCTTGTCGCCATACTTTAGTTTCGTAATGGGACGTTTCTATTATTTACTATCCAGCGCATGTTCATCTTGAATCGTCGTCGGCTTTAGTCATAGTTGTAATAAGTACAACAAATTGTAGTCCGTATTTTCATATAGCTTTTAGCGATGATTTCCTTTTTCATATATAGTATAATAAAACATAAAAGACGCATTTTTTATCATTTATACCTTCATTTCAATGTTGCAATGTCACACCTACCACACGCGAATGTCATGAGTGGGAGACAATACTGCACTTTACCGCATAGAATATAATACAACTAATTCAATTTTAATGAAAGCGACTGCTGAAACCAGTGATCCTTTGATGTCTTGATTATCTATTTAAAATATGTGATTGGTGGTTCCGTTCTTCCCAACTAAATCGTCGATTTTTAACTGGGGACACCCGCCCTAGAGAGGGGGACCACGGGTGATTGAAGGCCCTATCGCTACCCTTTCACTACAAAGAGGCGCCTCCCTTGACGTGCGGTGGGAAAATCCCAGTTTTTCACAATATATTATATCTTTCAAGATGAAATTGACCTTGTCTAGCGAAATGTGTTCTTCGTTCGTCATCCCTTGTTAATTATCTTGTTAAAGAAAAATTCGACTCGTGTACAGGAATCACTCGCCTACACATATAATATTTGTTGACTAAATTTATACGAATCGACCCGATAGAATAATGCTACGTTCACTCGCTTAGACTATGCATGGCATACCTTTTTTGATAAACCACTTTTTATTGAGTTCGATCTCTTACTAGTTTTTTTTTTACCAAAACTCAGTTGTGGCAAACGGTTTCATGTGTCACTTCCAGTTCCACGGCCAGAAACACCAGACGCGCATTATCTGCATTATGGAGGACAACAACCAAGAACCTTTTTAATTTGTTCAGTGTCTGTGTTCTGCTTCCTTCATTCCCTTACCTAATCGGGAATCTATACTGCATCGAAGAAGATATTCAAACAAGGCTCCATGAAACCGCTGTATCATCATAAACTACCAAATCTGAGTATTCCGTCTGGTCCAAAGAATGTCACATTCAACAGTGGAAGACCTAAGCCATAAACGCAGTAGTCTAGAAGAAGCGTTTTCGAGACGAGGCAGTGTGTTCCAGGATCTTTTAACAGTATTCAGGAAGAATACTTCATCTCTTAGGAAAAACACATGTGCGCTGAGCCATGAAGACCACAAATACCATGAGCACGATGGGTAAGCAAGATTTGATCGCCTCATCTTGTGTATTAGATATTGACCTCTCCATCGAATTCCTTGCCTTTATCATGTGCTATTAATTGCACTTGAGCCGAAATGTTGCTAGTTCAACTATTCGCCCACGTATAAAACAATAGAACTGGTTTTGTCTTCTCTCTTAAATCCTTGAATATATGTCGGGATATTCGTCCGTCTTGAGCTTTGGGACGCAGACATATTTTACACCGTGAAACCGTTAACCAATATGGCTTGTTCGTTGGGGCGCGGAAATGATTGATTCGCCCGTTACTTGTGAGGCGTTTTTGCCCGTCAGTGATATGCTGATGGCATTGTCTTCTGGGATTTGACGAATCGTTGGGCCCACACAAAACACCCAAAAACAGGCAATAAAATCTAGATAAATAGAGAGTTAGCATAACCTTTTACTTTTCCGACCGCCAGAACGGTGGAAATATTTTAGCTAGTGGCTGGCCTCCCACATTTTAACTTTGACACAATTGTTATATGTCACTAAATTCCCAGTCAACTATACGAAATTGCTCAGAGATAACAGGTGTTTATTCTTGCGGATATAAGCTGACAAGCTTATGACGTAAACAAGATCGAAATAGTGACAGCTAGAACACAAGTTAGTGCGAGGACATGGGTCAATGATCAACTGAGCTGCATTTCGAAGAAATATACAAAATTTCCAATAGTTTCGAACTTCAGTGCAAGAAAATTTGGTAATTGTCGCACAATCACTGCACACATGACACATTCGAACTTGAAGATGATCATAGAGTTCGCTCAGATCAGTTTGCAAATAACGATGCATTTTTAGTGAGTCGGAAACAATATTTGGCAAAAATAAGGACGATGAAGAGGATGATGGAAAGCCAGTCACAAGGTAAGGAAATACAACTTTCTTCCCATACAATATCGAATATTGTTTACTATTACAGTTACACTTCCACATGGCAAGTAAGCTAGTTTGAAAATGTCGCAATTAACATTCTTACGTTGCAAATTCAATTTCAGACAAGATTTGCTCAACAAAATCCGCCAGAAAAAGGAGGTTATTGGCAAACTACGATGTCAACCGTGGAATATGGGTAGAAAGCGGCGAACACTTAAGTAAGAAAACATTTTAAATTTTAAGTGTTTGTGATGATGGACATGGTGATTCCCAACGAACACTAGGAGTTAAATGTTACTCTGTCATGAATCACATGATTTCCATCGTAATTTAACATTCAGGCTCGCTCAAAAGTACCTGGAACAACACGAGTCGAAGATCTCGAAGAGTCATCTGTATAAAGAAGAACTGAAGAAAAGTCTCCGGCTTATGAAGCGGAGTTTCTACAATTTCAAAACTTATCTGATTCCCTGGGAGGGGAAGATTAAACGTATTGAAAGTGAGTTTGGATTCTTTTCATGGTTTGTAAATTAATTTAGTTGATTAAATTTCACACTTGCAATGATCATTTTCATATTGATCGTATTGATTTTTTCACTTCCCTCACACTAATTGCAGGTCATTTCGGCTCCGTTGTCTCTTCATATTTTACATTCCTGCGCTGGATCGTTTTTGTTAATTTGATGATCACCCTTATTATTGTTTGTTTTATTGTTGTTCCTGAGGTGAGTTTTTACTTTTAACTACATTTTCCATTTTAACTGCAATTTTTTGATTGGTGGAACATCAGACATTGACTTGTTGCACATTATGTATATTTAGCTTGAAATACATTGCGCCATGATCCTCTAGTTTTAGTTATTTTATATTAGGCGGTAACTTGACCGTAATATATATATATATATATATATATATATATATATATATATATATATATATATGTATTGCGCACTTCATTGGTATATTCCGTCAATATACAGCAAATTTATTTAGGCCCTCGCCGACGCCGCTGCTGATTCCGGGAGACAAAATCGAACGGAAACTCGAAAGGTTATTCCACCCCACGAGAAAGTACATGCGGATAAATTGGCGGTGGTCTGGCATTTTGATGTAAGTTTTTTTAATGTTTCGCTTGCTGTTCAGTCATCCGAATAGCAAAATGTCATGCAGCAATGGACATTGAAATTCGCATTCAAAAAAGAATGAAATTCAAAAATAGTTAGTTATTCGGTAATTCTCTCTTGGTAAACAATGAGTCGCCAAGAGGGTTATTGCCCAACTGGCTCTTGGGGCCCGAGGTCTTGCTGTTCGCTCCTTGGGACGTATGTTAATAAACAAAAACGTGCTCATTTCAGGGTTATGTCCGCTATTCGCCCCTATTCTACGGCTATTATTCCGACGATGAATTTGTGGGCACCAACGTGCGCTACGCTCTGCCTTTGGCTTATTTCATTGTCACATTGTTCATATTTGGTTATAGTTTCTTCGCGATTTTGAGAAAGTGGGTTTTTTTTACCGTCATACATGTGACTCAGCCGGCTGCCAGCCAATATTTCTGCTACAGTTCTTTTTTATTTATTTTCCTAATTGCAGAATGGCGCAAAACGCGAGAATGTCAAAATTATCGGGTAGTAAGGCGGAGCAGTACATATTCAATTGGAGAGTGTTCACTGGCTGGGATTACACGATCGGAAATCAAGACACTGCCAGTAACACTGTTATGGCAGTTGTGATCAAGCTGCGGGTCAGTAGCCGAATTATATCATTTGATTGTATATCTTAATCACTATCTTTGGCCAATGAACTATACGCGAATACCTAAAGCTGGCCGATTTGTCATTTCAGCACAAGGCCCGCTCAGTGTTCATTTTTTTTTGCAGACTTGCTTTAATAGACCAGAACATCAAACCATGATTTTCATCACAAGGTTTAGGAGTCAATAGCGGAGTGTCGCGTGGCTTCTGAGACCAAATTCCGCTGTCTACAGTTTACTTTGCGAATTGTGGCCAATATTCTAATCTTTGCCATGCTCGCCTTCTCAATCTACTGTATCTCATTCGCTGTAAAGAAATCACAAACTGTGATGGAGGAAGAAGGAAACTTGTTCACAAAGAATCAGGTTTGGAATTTTTTGGAAATAAATATTAGTTTCTATGTGTGATTACAACTTTTTTGGACTTGTATTTCATCGCCATCTCGTCTATATCCCAAGTTTTTTTTAAGTATTTTTTCTGAGATAATTACTGTACTATTATCTGATTATCATACACGTGCATTTCTTTAGGTGCCAACGGTTGTATCAACAATTACCCACGTCTTTCCAATGATTTTTGATTTGATAGGAAAAATGGAAAATTATCATCCGCGCACAGCTCTCCGAGCACATCTTACGAGGTTCGTTTTTAGTCGCATTAGGACAATATATCTAATTAAACTTTCAGATACCTTACGGCTCAAACAAGTAAACATAATGCTTATTTAATTGCACCTTTTAGGGTGCTTTTGGTTCGCGGGCTATTAGCCACTACCTCAAGAACTTGTCTTATTTGTCCCTACGACTCGTTGATCCAATAAACTATTATTATTTTAACGAACAATATTGTTTATTGCAGAGTTCTGGTCCTCTATATGCTCAACTATTTGACTTTAATTATTGCTTTATTCGATAAACTTGACTCGGAAACGCTGAAAAGGGAAGCCGCCCACCAACAGAGAATGAAGCGGCAATTGGGAGGATGGAACCCGGTTGGAGTTTTGACAAGTATATTAATAATGAACATGCATACCATAAAAAATAGCCAACTACGGTCGGAACAGTAAAAAAAAGCGTCCACAAGCTTTGCTCTATCTAATATTATGATTTCTGTATCAATTCTGCGTTTTGATTCATGATTTGCTTGTTGTGCTGAGCCACGTCCCGCAAGAAACACACGGAGTAGGTTATTGAATAATTTTACTCTGATTCGAATCTGTTCTCTCTAGAACATTCCTCGCCCGCCTCCGTATGCAAGTCTGCAGTTTGATAGCCGACGAGAATTCTTGGACTACCTAAAAGAAATAACGGAAAAGTATTTACCGACGAATAGTACTGAACAGTGGGCAACTTCTCCAGCTGCAAGAGTGTCAAAACGGACAACGAAATCAACAACAACGCCATTCACAGTAAAGTGCATTTAGCAAATTCGACCTTGGTAACTACAGTGCCAAAAAATCTTTCGTTTAGTGCAAAAACTTCGTCCCACCCTTGCTTACGAAAGTCCAGTCTAATAAACAGATGCTAAATTTCTATCATTCGCTCCCAATAACAAATTTATCCACATCACACGAGTACCCATGAAAAGAGTAGCTGAAAACATTAGTGTCAAGTATTTTAGGTGCAACCACAATTCGGTCCACTGAACGTCAATCATCCGAATGTTCTACGACACAATGCGAGCAAGTCGAAATCGTTCCAGGTAGAAACCCTAAATGTCCAATTATTTTAGAATATTTATAACGGTTAGTTGCTAAATACTAAATGAAGGCAGCCTTCTATGGAAAGCAAACTAAACGATTGTGTGCAGAACTGATGGTTCTTACCTTGAATATTGTATGATATTAATCCATAATAAGTGGATGTATTCCATGTGGCTATACTAATTTGTTACTTAAATAACATCATAACATGTGTCCAGTTTTCGCCTTTAAATAGCATTAACCATTAACCTGAATATGATAAATTCAAGGATTTCTAATGCTTAACAAAACTCTAATGTACAGAGATGGATAAGGCAAATAAGCCAGCCAACTTCAAAGGTTTGTCGATATTGATCTAGTTGTCGATTTTCACCATCGCTTATGCTTTATGTAAACACAAACACTAGTATCTATACCACTGTATACATAGCCATAGCTTTGTTATCTACAACACAAAAAGCACCTATGTCTACTTTAAAAATGCCTGGTGATTTTCAATAAATCGTCGTTAGTTTTAGAATTTCTTGCTACCCCTCTGTCCCACATTTTTATATTTTTACTGCTATCTTGAGTGTGTTGCATGAAATGCATGTGCATTAGGTTCATCTATCTGGCAAGGCATCTATAGAAGGCGTTGTTTTTCTCACTGCCGAACGTATCTACGCAATTTTTCAGGCCACGCGAGTTGGACCAGAACCGTTGCCTATTTTCACACCGCCGCCGAGAACTTTCCCACCACACAAACCGGGCAAGGTTAAACAAGTGAGTGATTAAAATTAAGGGTTGATTTCTATCTCAAGCTTGTTCAAAAGTAATAATGAACCCTAAGCTTGACCACTGTAATCGGGAGTTTGTGCAGTTAAGATATTAATACAATTTTCGGTGCATTGTATTTCACTTGGTTATGCGAATTTTTCTGCAGTTTCAATAATTCATTTGTTCTTTCTGTCATGTATATTACTTATCGAGAGGGAATAATGTTTTGTATTTTGTATCATAATGAGTGGCCGGCCACACAATTTGAATTTAGACGTTTGGAGGACCAGACCTTCCTCGCAAATTCTATCCGACCAAACCGCCGCCTCCAAGAATACGAACTACCCCACCATGGCAGAAGTCAAAGCCAACAAGGCCAGCCAAGACTTCAACAAAACCAACTAAGGTTCGTGTTTTTAAAATATGTTTTCTGGTAATAAACAAAACATTGCAAGGACATTGTGATACACGTTACAGATTCCAAATAGAGGAGGTTCTGATCGGACAAGAACACCGGTGAGTGCTAATACTAACATCCATAACCACAGTCTCTTATCTTCTTTTTTTTTTTGCTCGTCCCTTATCTTTTTTTCTGCTTTTGTTGCAAAATATCAGTCGGATATAAGATGATCTATAATGGTCTACTTCATTATAGTTAGAGAGCGATGTACTAATTAATTTTCACTGTGTGTGCCATAATTTCACAAATAATATTTGTATACACACTGAGTCTCAATCTTATATAATTGTGTACATTATGTTTGTTTTCTCACTCACATTGATGTTACATACTTATTTTGTTTCAACGAGTTGCTATTGGTTTTATTTTATTTCCTACCATCTTGGGTAACTTATTGCCTGCATTTTGTTTTGACTCAAAGTTATATAACACACCACTTGCGCAGAAGTAGTATTCTTTCATTGCCTGCTTTTTAATTCATAAGACAAAATGTTCTAGTCTGTATTTTCTGAAAGTTTTTGCAGGGCTCTAGGAAAAATAATGAGCGGAAGATCTTATTTGAGGTGAGAGTGAACCTATTTCTTTATTTTTTCTAACATACAAAGAGAACATATTTCGAGACTCCTCTTCTTTGATAGCGTTTCTAGTAGATCTTAGCACTAAGCGAACTTACGGCCACAGTGAGACCCCTTTTCCAGCTAGCGAATTTTGTATTTTCCTTTATTCTGATATTATTTTTGTCGTTTACACAAGAAATTTCCGGCGTTGTAGACATCTGTTGAAGAGGATAGTTCCAATTATGAGGAACCGCAGGTAAGGGAACGATGTACTAATTACTCTTCATTTACGTGTGACATAATTTCGCAAATAATATTTGGTGCTGTTCATCATAGCTCACACTTCTCTGCAACTGACCCGCACGGTGCACCGCAGACTTTCCCGCATGGTGCGGGTTTGCAGGTCCGCACATGCGGGAAAGTCTGCCATGCACCGTGCGGATATGTCTGCGGCCGCACTATGCGGGAAAGTCTGCAGTGCACCGTGCGGGAAAGTGTGCGGTGCACACTGCGGCCCCACTTCAAAATTAAATAAACACGATTAAAAAGGCTAGGCATTTCTGAGGCAAAAATTCGAACAATAATTTAGTGCTTGTTTATTGTGTAATTTAGTGTATTACACATTATGTGTCATGTAGAACACATCACATATATTCTATGAATAAAGCCTCATAAGACCTAAGCACATGGGTGGAATTGAACCCTGACCACTCATCTGTAGTCAGCGCCTTCAACCACTCAGCCATAACCGCACATGTGGCAAAAGGACGGAAAGGCGGGGACGTCTCTCCGCTGGCAGTCATTTGGACATGTCCTTAGCGTTTTTGGGGGGCAACTTTTTTTGCGTGGCGGGTTTGTCTGCGGGAAACCATGCGGGTATGTCTGCGGGAAAGTCTGCGGGTATGTATGCGGGAAAGTCTGCGCCTCGCGGGTATGTCTGCGGGAAAGTCTGCGCGCACGCCACACCATGCGGGAAAGTATGCACGCACGCCCAAAACGTGCGGGAAAGTATGCGCCGCGCTATGCGCCCCAGAACGTAGTTGATTTACTTTGTGTTCGTATCCGATTCGAGTATGGAATGAACCTCTCACTGAATGATTTGGCAGATTTATAGAATAGTTAGCGATCATTATGATAATTTTTATTTAACTACATTTCCTTTTTTAAACTTCTTATGAAGTGAAAAAGAGGCGGACTATCAGGCTTTTATTTTTTCAAAACTATGTAAGACAAAAGACTGGCTTCAGCTTGAAAACACTATGTTATAAAAACGCCATGTTTTCATTATAACCTGCCTCATATGAATTAACGAATACATTCGTAATTTTCCAGCAGCCTTTTTTTTATGAAAGTATGAAAGTCTCAAAGCTAACAACAATACAGCTAAAAAGCTAACTAGTTGTTTTGTTGCGTGAAGGGTGGAGAGTACCGGCTATTGATGTTGTTGGTCAGCATTCTTGCTTAATTTCAGTCATCTCCACAGAAGGTCACGCCCAGACGTGGTGGAACTGGTCAGAAACCGAAAGGTGGCGATGGACAAGAAGGCGGTATGTTCAAACAACTTGATGTGCTCCTTGTTGAGTTCTGTTTGAACATCTTCAAGCAATGAATTGAGCGCACTTCAAACATATTACATCCGTTCATAAGCACCGCCATGTTGTCCACTTGAGTATATAATTTTCAACTGGCGAACAACTGAGCTTTGCATTTTCAGACCAGTTCGACTATACGGATGAACCCAAGGAAACCAGTGATCTTCCGATTATTCAGGTATGACTACCCTTTTGGTCTCTTAAAAATGATTGATCTCAAGCATGACTCATTGTCTAAGGCATAAGACATGTTAATGCAAGTTTATCGAGCTCTGTCTCTATAAACATGCATTGTTTACTGCATTTTGTTTATTCGTTCGACCAAAATTAAGGAATCATTATTTTCAGCCTGACGATTCATCGGATAATCTGGACGAAAATCCGAAAGACTATATGTCAGGAGAAAAGGTTCACATTGATACGAGCGAAGAGGCTGGAGGTGATTCTTTTAATATTCATACTGAGCGTCTCAAACAACAATATGCACATCCCTCGTTTGGTAAATTAGAAGATGAACACATATAAAACTATTCAAAATAAAAATAACGATCTAACAAACTAAGTGTGGGCAGAGTCGTAATGAGGTTTCAACTAATTTTCCAGTTGTAAAAGGCGACGTTCTCGAGCGGAGACTTCTCAAAGATGGAGATATAGCCGATCACATATGCTGGGAGACAATGATTGGGCAGGTTTGTACTGATTCTTGAAGTTGTAAATTGAATATTCAGCCTTTGATTTATTATTCACTTGCTCACAACTGATTGTGAGCAAATGATGTAACGTTAACGTTGTTGTTCTCAAAGGGAAGAAGAATCGCCAATATTCTTCATATAATAATAATTATTATCTTTAACAAACGTCTAGGAAATTGTGAAGCTCGTCACGATGGATCTGATCGTTACCATCGTCTCCATTTTATTGATCGACTTCCTACGAGGACTGTGGATCAAGTACTGCTCGAGTTGGTGGTGTTGGGATATTGAAACCACTTTTGTGAGTTTAGATTTTGTTTTATGCATTCCTTTTCAAATGCTTTATACAAGTTTACATGTGATCTTGAGGTCAAATAATGTTCTTCTTTAGCCAGAATACGGAGAATTCAAAGTGGCCGAGAATGTGCTCCACATCATTAACAATCAAGGAATGATTTGGCTAGGTCAGTTGATCCTCTCATTGGCACATCCCTGCTGCCTTTCATGTTAATTTTTGTTTACATGTATCATGTCTTTAATAACAAAAAACAATCATATAGGTCTTTTCTTCGCTCCACTGTTACCGGCACTGAACAATATCAAACTGATCATCTTGATGTACATTCGAGGATGGGCATGCATGACCTGCAATGTTCCAGCAAGAGAAATATTCAGAGCAAGCAGGTTAGTCAAATTCTTGATTATTGATAACTTGCGCTCCTTATCTTTGAGGATCTTTGACCCACTCGGCTTCCGGTTGAGCATTCATTTGGACCACGATCAAGCTTTGATCATGTTGTAAAGACAGCTGATGCGACTAGCTGCGCGTGTGCGCACATTCCGCGACTTTTAGTGCATTGGCCAAGTCCAACTAAACGCTATCGTCTGCTGGACACTTGAAGCACATCATCATTTACTAAGCCAACGACTGTTTTACTTCCTAAGCAAATGATTTTCGCCTACTACAACGACTTTCCAAAGCTTTGTACATTAATCCTACGCATTTGCAAAGAAATTGTACAGAGAAAACACGCAAAGTTTCACAAATCATTCTGAAACATTGCCAGTATTATTCAGTTCACTAAGCTTCCCGGCACACATATTTCAATCCTTTGAAATATATTCATCCTTTTCTTCAGTTCCTAGAAAAGAATGCCGTTTATGCTTATTCTATGGGTTTTTAAGAAACGGCTGCCGGTCTTGAATTTCCGCATTGAGGTGTAAGTTTTTGTGCTAACAACAAAACAAGCTTACATTTAATTCATGAGGGTCATCTTCGAATATCACCCTTGTACTTTCAGATCCTCAAATTTCTACTTGGTGATTCTACTTCTGTGGCTACTACTATGTACACTGCCCGTTGGTTTCGTTGTGGCGAGCAAGAAACCCTCACCTGGATGTGGACCCTTCGCGTGAGTGATGTGTAGTGTTATTTAGTAGTTTATAGTGTATTTATCTCCAGTTTCGCAGGGCCGAAACACCTCAAAAAATCATTCAGCGCGGCTTTCACTTTCCATATAGAAACTCATTAAGAAGCTCGCTACAAAAATTGAAGATCAGGGACAAATTTGAATTAGTACACGTATTAGCTACTTGCATGCGAATATCTGTATTAAATTCAAATTTGTCCCTGATTTTCAATTTTTGTAGCGAGTTTCAAATTGTGCTTATGTATGGAAAGTGAAAGCCGCGCTGAATGATTTTTGGGCCAGATTCGCCCTGTTTCGGCCCTGCGAAACTGGAGATAAATACACTATTATGTTATCCCAGTTATAATTTACTATAACATAACA
Organism: Pelodera strongyloides; assembly: GCA_036852015.1. Classification (NCBI taxonomy): domain Eukaryota; kingdom Metazoa; phylum Nematoda; class Chromadorea; order Rhabditida; family Rhabditidae; genus Pelodera; species Pelodera strongyloides. Next base: position 100,374 of record JAANDG010000229.1, read on the forward strand.
TAACACTTATTACGAAAATAAAATGTCGCACAAGTTTTGTCAACGTAATGCCACATTTAATAACTATAAGACATGAAAATGCAATTCTGACTAAAATAAAAGCACAGATGGTCACGTCGCACCACTCCCTAGTTGCGACGTGACCATAGTACTAAATTATACCTAGGGCTGTTGAACAAAGTTAGGAATGGTTAAAAAAACGGGGATTCAATCTTTATTTCAGCAAGCACGAGGGATTCTACACTGTGGTAACCGACGTGATACAGAAGAGGGTGGATTCTTCAATACTTGCATATCTAAGGCATATCGCCTCTCCTGGAGTCGTCATTCCAATCATTATCTTTTTGGTGTAAGAATTTTGCGTTACTACTTTTATTCTTATTTGTGAAGTGTCAATAGCATGCCTCGCAAAAAAAAAATCATTCGAAAGGAAATCTAAAGTTCAAAAATCTCAAGACTTTATTCCAGACTAATCATCTATTTCCTGGTGTCCCTGGTGCGAGGACTTCGAGAGGCAAATACTGACCTCCAGCAACAACTCATTCATGTGTGTTTCGTGCTTGAATTATTGTTTATTTTTTTTTGTAATGATTATTACCGTTTATTGCTAACAGATCCTTGTTCAGTACTTACCAATCAGATAATTTATTGCAGGAACGAACAGAAGAAAAGAAGAAAATATTCGAATTAGCAGGCGGTGGACAGAAAAAGAAACCAGAAATTGACCGGGATAAGGTAAGATAGTGGTTATCAGCTTCACGCTTATTTGCACTAATTTATATTAACCACCCATAAATATCTCGAGGTCCGACTTCTTGCTTTGGTTTTACGAGTACTGGATGATTATACAGTTTGACACGACAAAAACATTTAGGATCGACGAAAGGTCGTCACACAACAATACATTCCAACTGTGGAACAAAAACGTCGTGAACCATGGAGACAGTACAATGGGGTAAGTGATCATCTAATAAGATATATATGATTGCATGCGTTATTTTGTGGGAATTTGGCTCTTGGCCTTATGAAGACTTCATAATGTCCACTCTTGCAGCTTGAACATGATGAATCACTAATCGTGTCCGATTCGGATTCTTCGGAAAGTGAATTGGATGAGAGTCCGGATATGGAAGTTCCACTGAAAGCCTTCCCTCCACCCGTTCCGAGCAGTACATCCGAAACAGTGCCTGCCATGCATCAATTCCACCCGAGTCTGGGGCAAGTGGTGTTTCTTTTACAAGTAGCATTTCGAGCTATCAATAAGCGTTGTAGTGTTTAATCAACAATTTTGCACGAGTAAATTAATAATATTTTTTATGTTTTTTAGCTCTGCCCTGGGCAGAGGAACCTTTGCCGATACCGTTTTTCTCCAATACAATTTAATTCCAGATGTAATCCGCTATTCGCGAAGGTTTTAATGATAACCAACCTATATTGCAGATCTTTGATTGAAAACGACAGTGAAGAATCGCCGCCAAAGGAACCCGAACCAATACCTAGGTCACTGAGTGCAAGTGTAGATAAGGTATACATACGTATTACTAAAGAGCAACGTTTTTTTCATTTACGCAGACAGTCACCTGGTATGCTCGGACAAGGTGTCCCCATATATTTTTGATTTTGCCACGTTTGGGAATTTCAGTGGTCTCCATATGCATTCCCGATTAAATTAAAAACACAACTCGTAACCAATTACACGTTCAGGGACCTGTTTGGAGAGAGTCTCCTTCAAATACATCATTCGATGTTCACAGCAATGTCGTCGACATGACTACTCCTGAGGAAATTAGGTATTGTTTAAAACAGCTAAAAGGAACTTGTCAACTCTTATGATATTATTTTCAACTTCTACATCGGTGGTGCTTTGAATTTCGTCCACCATGTTCCTTACCGTATTATTATCGTTTCATGTTTCATGTGCTTGCCGAGCGTGTCTTAACTCCATTGCTAACTGCATCTTTAATTTGGAATGAGAGTACCAAGAGTGTGTTTACAGAAATCTTATACGACCTCTAATGGAAGGCAGATACACGAGTTCTTCACATTCCTTAGTGAAAGCATTCCCGAAAGATATCGCTTCACCTCCAACATTTGTGATGACAGGAGGATCAAGGCATGGTTTTCCTAACATCATTTGTTTGACTGACAATATTTATGTTTTCTAATTGTTTTCTTTCAACTTAGTCTTGCTGTTCAATGCGAAAACATAATAATATATATTTACAAATGTTCGAAAATTTAGTTATTTTTCAGTAAAACGGATGCCAGTACAAAATGTTTGTAATTGATACTATATTGGCGGTTATTAGCTTCCCTTAGCGGGTCTTCATTAATGCATTGTTGGGAACATATCCTGTAGTTTTCTAGAGGCCACTTTGAAGTAGAGACACTAGGGTTCATGAGTATTCCCTCGCAGCAGGGTTTTTCCATTGCATGTTTTCACTACACCACTTCTTTCCCATCTCCCCATTATCCATCCTCCCTTTGCAGACGTTGACCCCTTGTACTCCCCCATGTTGATCATGTCCATCCACCCATTATGTTCACGTTTCAGGCGTTCTAGCAAACGTTCCAGTTATATATCTCTCTACGAGTACCCCAAAGAAGAAGGCGCTGTGCCAGTGTATGTTCACTTAAACAATCGTGCACCTTTTTGTTGTCATTGTCCATTTTATTTCCTAGAGGTAGAAGCGAGCCTATGTTTTCTCGTCAAATGGAAGCCACATAACTGAGATAGATACTACATATGTGCTAACCAATTAACCTTTATTATGTTGCACCATTATTCGGTTATGTCCTGTTGAACTTCCAGATATGTATGACTGTATTGTGGTTAGTACTATATTGTCTTAGTATTTAACCCTGTGGAGTGACTGTGCTTGTTTGCCCTTTCATTCCTGGCGCCGGTGAATACCTTGCAGGTCTTTGCAAGCTTTGCTTTGTAGGCCGAGAAGGACCGTTTCTGAACACCCGCCAGATGCTTCCTGCAAAAAAATTCATCCTTTGCCAAAACATATAATGCACCGCACGGTAGAGCACGTGCTTGCATGTAGCCTTCTTGTGATCTGTGTATTTGAATGTAAATTCCAGAATGATACACGCTCCCGGTTCCACCAAATTAACCAAACGTGACGACGTGCCCCCAAGAGTTCCAACCCATCGGCCGTCTTCATTGCTTCCAACTGCTGAAGAACAAGGTGGAAACTAATTCCGATATCTATTTTCCAACAAGACATACTATACTCCACAATTTACTAAAATAACGTAAGGCTAGGATCGTAAACAGCTCAATTTACTAGGATGAAAATGCATTTATGAAGCAACTTCTTAGCGTAATATTTTTATCTTACAAGGAAATAGAAACGTAAAAAATTGAAGCGTTGTCGATGACCCACACTAAAAACTGCAATGATACATGATAGAGTACATAGAATCTGAGAAAATAATACTTTTCTATTTTTTTAAAGCGAGTTCTGGCTTCTCAAAGTCTATGTTATGCTTCATTCCAGGCCATTGTCACATGGTGACAGGAGTGCAAAGTGACTATGACGTGAAAATATCGTTATAATGAAAAACAATTTATTTGCTTCAGAACCAAAACGCGAAGTAAAACGACTTCCACCAACGGCCGAACAACCCACTCCACCAGTCAAGTAAGGATATTTTCCCATAAAACTTTGCATGAGCACGTCTGATATATGAAATAAATACCCACTAACCAGTAATTTTACATGAATATTTCAGATTTGAGGCTGGCGAAATAAAGCCCGATTTCCAGCCGTGGCCGTCAATCGATGAGGTACATATTTCAACAAGTTTTTCATAGTTTGTGCACACTTTTCAGCCGGCGTCACTCAAACTAGGGAAAAGGATCTCAACTTTTACCCACCTGATTTAACAGAATATCCCTCAAGGGTAAATACTTTCAGGTGAAGGAGCGTCGTCAGCAGCTTCAAATGCGTCCGCTAGCACTCGGAAAACCGCCGCAATCCACACCGATTGTTCCAAAGACACGGACGCCAACTGAGGCGATATCACAATCCACGGTATCATATTTGATACATATCTTTTGAAACAATAGCATGCAACGAATAGACACTACAAAATCAAAACTGAAGTTCCTGAATCATGAAATTGTCATTTGCGCCGATGTTGTTCTACATCACTTATTTTTTTTCAGCCAGGACCATCAACCAGTCAAGCCGGCGATTCACGGCGTTCAGCGTCTCCGACAAGAAGATTCCGAATATCAGTGAGTCCAACGAAGAACATCGACGTTGACAGCGACAGTTTGTAAGTTGCTATTGATTTTTACGGTCCATGCGAGTCCACACTACGGCATATCGCAATAGAAGCATCACTTACGCGCGCCTGGCTCCATGGTCACTTAAAGAGGATCATCATGACTTTTCACATGGGACCTGGCATTTAGATGACAAGAACACGCGCACACAAATCTAACTGCGCGTCTCAGTCAATTAATGTAATTAGTGAGATATGTATAGTAATGAACAAGTTAAGTGATTTGCAGTCAACCCGTACATCAACGACACTGTAAGTTTTAACGGATGAGCTTTTTCAAATTCGCCGGCGCAGTCCTTCCAATTTTCATTGCTTTAATTTCTTTCATTTTTATGAACAAATTTTTACTGTCTTACCTGTTGTTTTCCGCAAGATTTGCTTAGTGTCGACATGTCGAGCCAATCATATAGTCTTGTCTAATTCTATGAAACAATTACTTTAGAGGAGCTTCGAAACGCCGATACGTAATTAAGCAAGAAAAGCAGGAGATGGGATCAACATCGACAGGGTTATCGAGCACACAACCAAAGGAGGCTCCGAGTGCATCCCAGTCTAAGGAGGTCCCTCCCCAGTCACTCCTGTTAGGAGATATCCAACCTAGCAGAGCCCCACTCGCCAGTTTTGGAGAAGACGATTCTCCAAGGAGTTAACTCACATTGTCGTTTTGATCAATGTTACGAATTTTCAACTTCAAACATCAAGTGTTTCTTTTCAACTGGGAAAGATACCCTTGAGTTCTTACTATGAAAAATCGATATTGTTAACGCATTGTCGTCTGTTTATAGGATTTTTTCTTTCTGTTGTTTTACATCAATGTTCGGCACTAATATAACTCGGAAAATAGGCATTCCAAATGTAGCATTTACGTCAGTTCAATCCAGGAAATCCGAAAACACCCTTGCTTACCGAAATTCCGATCGGTGTTTTTGATGCTGCGGATTGTGTAAATTGGGGTACGATTTGATGGTGGTTGGATCGGTTTAATGCTGTACTGCATAGATTTAACTAGGAGTATCGATATATATGTATATCCAAGGTTATTATTGTTTGTCATTTTGCTGTGATATGCAAACATTGTTTTTTATTTACTGAAAAAAAGTATGGATTACTTCGGGACAAATATTACGAAATCTCTACGAAACTTCGTTCAGCGTTCTTTTTTGGGTGACATGAAATTTTAATCTGGTTCTTAAGTATACAACTATTTACTTAGTTTTTTTTTTTAAACCATTTCGTCAAGCTTTTCATTGCATTCATTGTCTACATTGATAATGATTGAAATGTATTTTTGGCAACGACAGTTCTCATTATATTTACTCGAGTCCTTAAGTGTTAATTTGTTTCGTTGTCTTCTGTTTTTTTTCTTTGTTGTATTGGTTTGTATGCAATTTGCTACAAAGAGCGTAGCATTAATAGTGTCGTCTACAGCCGTTGGATTACCCAACGGCACCATATCACCCACTGTTTTATGTTTGTTCGTTATTTTGATCACATGTAGTAAATTTTGGTAATTTTGTTTTTGAAAAACTCGTAGTATCAGTACGCGCAAGAGGAAGGCAAAGCATTTCCAATTGCATCGGGGTCCTCATGTTTAAGAAGCTGTTCAAATTGGCGCCAAAAAGGACGCACACGGATTAATGAGAGGGCAGATAAAATAGCGAAACAATGTGGAGACCACAGTTTAGGCGGGCACCTAGAGTCCTAGAGAAAAGTTCAAAACTCTGTAAAGATCTAAATCTTTTGAGTAATGCCATAGCGAACATGCTGAACATGGGGGATATTTATCCGGGTACAAAAAAACTTAATGTTTCATAAATGCAGGCTTTGTTGGGAGCATCATTTCGTAAGGATTATTGGACTTCATTTCCACATTTGACCATATATGTCAAAGTATTGTTTTGTGTCGTTTGTCTGAAATTTTTGCGAAAGATAAAGAAACATGATATATTAATTCAACATTACTAACTCATAAATAAAATTGTAAATGAGGAATGACTCTACCTTCTCTTTTCTGGGTACTTCCCCTTGTTGGTCATTCTCCACTCTTGAATTGTTTCTTCTGGTTAGACAGCTGAGCATCTTTCGAAACTTATTACGAAAACGTGTGTTTCTCAAGATGACCATCCACGGTGAGATTGACACGAATAATGCGTTCATCTAAGAAAAAGATGCAGGATACTTGATTACTACATATTCTTCCATGTGTTCTTCTAGGTTACTCGACAATGAAAGTTGTTCTTTGCCAGCTCTGTTTTGGTACCTGCACTTAAATGATACATGTGCATTTATGGCGAAATAAGATTATATATAAGGAAGCATACAGCGCAAATATAAAAAAGCGAGAAAAATAAACGAAACGATTACCACATTAAAAGTGTTTGCGGCGATCCTTAGTAGAAAATAATACGAAGTAGTTGTGAACAATATATCGCCATAAGTTGATAGGAAATACTAAACATATTGCATATTAACAAACCAAATGCCAAACTTGCGGAGAAGGAAACATGTGCTCTCGTTTACTGGGCATTTAAAAGTGAATCATCAGCTGAACACCGCAATTTATAATAATTATAATTTATTACACCACAAAGGTGCGCACAAACATACATAATTAAGATAATAAGCTTCAGCTACTAAAATCCATACCCCTGCGGCAACAGAGCAAAACTGAGCAATGGAGAAGAAAACGGAGATAGGAAGAAGAGTTTCAATAACCAATAAATTCTCCTTATGCTGGAACTTCTTGGTAAGCGATTGAGCAATTTCCCGTTTCAGGGCCAAATTCACTCGATAAAGACAAATGTCCATCTGGAAATTATGTATACAAACTTTATATCTAATGAATTAATTAAGATTAATCTTTTAATCATGTGGACCCCCGAAAAATTCAACAAATATGGACGTTAACTATCAGGGTTTCAACCATAAGACAAAACATACTATTATTCCAACAGTTGACACTGCCATGCCAATATAAACCGTTATCGAATAACTGACCACGCCACCGTATTCAAACGCTATATCTGTAAACGACGATATACTAACTTGAGAAATCTATCGACTAGTTATCAGGTGCTCATTTGGATGTGCGTGCCTCAGTAAATGCCCTTACCTATTATTGTTGGAAGTGCTGCAACCGAACATATAAATACTCCGAAAAACAAGTGCACCGTACAACTCTGACATCGTCGCTCATAGTTGTGTGCATACACAGTCGAATACAGCTAAAGTCAAATGGTTTGCTAGAGTGATTTCTAGGAAACTGATTCTTCAAAGAATTGAAAGACTGCCATTAAATAGGACAGATAACCACACGAAAACCGTAATTCTCACTCGCTCGAAGGAAATTGCAGTGAATGACAGTGAAAATCCAAGAAACGAGTAATCGTGGAGTATTATAAAAATTTGGTTCGTGCGTATCCATGATTCGTCTAGCATCAGCTTTTCTTCCACTGAAATGATTATCTTATTTCACTTGGTTAATTTGGTGGTAGTATTGTTTTAATTTTCCCCATGGAGTTTCTCCCCCGCGGTAGAAGAGACACTTGAAAGAATAAGACTGTATGTTCTTGTTTGCCTTGTTCAAGAAGACTTGTTGTTACGAATTGGACGCAAATGTACCTTCACGATAGCAGGGTTAACATGAATCTCTGCAAAGTTTAAAAGAACAGACTTGTCAAGTGATATGTGGTCAATCGCAGGGGAATCAGTACGATCCGGCTGAGAGCGAAAGTAAATGATAAACAGTAGGACAATGAGAAGAAGAATCGCAGGTTTGCATGAAACTCGCGGACCTAAGAATCATGGAATTTGTCAAAGAACCATGAAAGCATTAATATTTTAAATGTTGTTCTGTCAGACCGCGGACACTTTTGTTTAATATAAATCGGGTATAGGTTAAGGCTAATGTTGTCGCTGAATGACATAATAACTGTGCCCATCTGACTTGCCTGATTGGTGATGATCAATAGTATGATACAGGAGATAGCTCCAACAGTAACGCCAGTGATTTCAAGTGCGTAGCAGATGAGGTCGAAAATCATTGGTGGTTCCACGCTCATCCCACAAAATCAATACCTTTCTTATTGTGGTTTCTATACCAAGTATTTGAACTGCAACGGTCCCATTATTTGAATTTTGGCAATTTACTTATATTAATAAAAGCTCGAAAATATATATTGCGCAGCTGCAAACGAACGCCTTTTTCTCTTTTCAAAAGAAAGAAAAACTAACTGCTCAAAACCAACTATGCCATGCAAATGTTGCATAGCGCTCGCTCATTCTAATTAATAAAATATACTTGGGTTTTATCAAAATGAGCACCAATACCTTTTTTCAGAGGGCAACTGACTGGGTGACGCATTTTGCTACATAAAGGATCACTGTTTTGATGAATTAACACAGTACTATACTAGCGCATAAAATTGTTTTCAATTATTTGTCCGATTAAGTTTCTGATAGACTTGCTGTACAGTCACGACCCAATAGTCGTGTGGATTACGACTTCAGAGGCATTTATGAATATTCAATATGAATGTAATAAGGCAATAGTTTGGCACGACAACAGGTCTTAAATTTCACATGAGTCTTCTTAGCGTGGTTTGCTGCAAATTCTCTCTTTTTTTGCCATTTGCAGCGGGCGCAAATTGTTCTTGCAGACAGCAAATTACAAAATTGTTCTTAAATTGTTCTTGTTCTGGTTAGTACAACATTATCGATTGTATCGGGAGAAACACCACAAAATATTGACATATTGAGCGCAGCACATAAGCCGTGTCTCACCTTACTGCTTTTCAAATAATACAGTGTATTCTTCGAAAAACGTTGTATTGCAGAAAGAAAGCACGTGGTAAGGAACCCAAGCTACATTACCGCAAACAAAGAAAATACCGTCACGCAATTAATAACTACAAAAGTTATCTGCCATTTTTGTTCTTTATATGTCCACACCACTTGTTCCACGTTTTAATCATAATAACTCTTTGTAGTCTAGCACACGGGCAATTTTATTGAAAAACTAATCAAGCCTACGATTCCCAAGAAATCGGGGTTCTACTTTGTTCATAAATTAGCAGGTGCATACCTTTTTTGTAAAAAAAACCCTGGGGCTGTAATTACTGACATTGGTGTAATCATCCTAACGCGACTATAACGCGACTTACAAGTTCCCATTTAATCTAGTCGTTTGTGAAAAGAAACTAACCAAAAGTGCCTTTAGCACTGCCGATATTTAGGTCATTAGTTATCACAATGGTTAGGTTTCTCATGTGAACTTCCAATAAACTTCCAATAGTTACAACAACAAAAAAGACAATGCACCGTACAAAATAATACATTCTACTCTCCTGAAAGACTTAGGCGCAGGTGCAGGTATATCATTATAAGAAACTTACATGCACCACTTCATACAGTACTCAACCAGGATGCGTTCTCAAGTTTTTAGAGAATAAGCAATTGCAATCAGGACACCGGGACGGGAATTACTCGTTAAATATTGAGGCTAAACCATGCTCATTTATAGCTTTCCACATACGATCCTCGGAAGTGCATACGGAACTACGGTAATGAGTTTCTTAAATTAACCAGTGAATTAATGAATTAAAGAGCAGCGAAAGCATCGACTACGAATATTGTATATCCAATACTAGGTTTCACCGACGTTTCACTGCAACATTTTCATATAATTACTGTAAAATTTTCATATAATTAAAGTCACAAGCTCATGTGATGCAACGTGCAATGTCAAGCATCAAACACGGATGTGCCTTGTGATAAGAAAAACAGGAAACATAAATTGTTTTGCTTCAAGCTGCGTTTTGAGCAGCTAAAAGTAATTATGTCAACAACAAGTAACGGGCGGAATTACGCTGTTTTAGTACGATTTCAAGTACCAATGGAGGAATGCCAAGCTCAATAAACGCACAAGAAAAAAAGGAAAAATATGTTTAAAAAAAAATAAGAAAGTGAAAAAACCACATTTCACTCAACAACCTCGCACCGGGAGGTTACTTGAAGTTACGCAAAAATATGAGTTGAAAAAAAAAGTGAATCATTGCACGAATTCTCGGTTTGTGGCTTACCCTTTTGCACCAATACTTCTAAACTTTGTGGGTTTCGCACTCCAATTCCATCAGGTCAATATTTAAATTTCCAAAAAATCTCGAACAACAACGTCGGCCGAATCAATTCTTCAACACGGAAGCAAAATAAAAAAAGACAATGTACTATTAGAAAAAAATTATCATTAAAAGGTTAGAGGCTGCTTTCTGCCAATACAAATAACTTATTTATAAATAATGTCCACCTGTCCTGGAAAAAATCATGAGAACAATAATGTACGCTGCAACCTTTGAAAGAACATTCAACTTATAAGTCGTTTCTATAAATTGTATTGCATACAAAGAAAAAATAATTGAACTTCAGAATACACATTTGAAATGTGATGGAAAACAGGATTTACCCGTTCGTTCCCTATAATTATCATAAATTATCTACCCAAGTTGGCGATTGTAAAATGGAATACTTAATTTTTAATAACTTCACTTGCGCAAGTGATAATAATAATAATAGGTCACGAAAGACAAAAGCACCAATTTACCTCGCATTGATAGAGATAATTGCACAGCTATTGAAGTTTTTCATCCCTTTGCCATACTTTTGCATTCTTTGTTATAAGAAGTGTGTAACTTTTGCATTTAGTTTAGTACTGGTGTTTAGTGCACAACTAACAAACTCAGCCAATACAAGTTTAGCTAATTGCGTCGCTGAGGTAAATAACAAATTCCGTGTATGTTTACGGTAATGACGGTAGTTAATTAAATAGACGGGTAATTTCCGCTCGGAAGCTTAAATAATGGTACACATGAAGATTTTGACCGGGAAGCTGCAGGAAACAGCTTGCCAAGCTTTCCTCGATAATCGGTGTTTGAGATTTTTGCTTTGAGAGAAGTAGTAGGATGAAAATTTAAACGCATGCCCCTAATTTTGCCTCGAACTCAGGCTTTCAGACCAAGCGTGCCATGCCAATTCATGCAGAACGAGCTATTATGTATACATTAAATTCAAGAATTGGAGAATCCGACCATAGAAAAAAATCGACAGCATCATTTAATTTTTTCGCATTAAATATCCTAAAGAGGTGGGTGAACCGATCGGCGTTACGAAGTTGGGTTTCGGATGTTCGATTCAGCTTCAAGGATCAAGGATTCCTCGGATCAACCAGATGTATTTTTAAAGACTTTCGCAGAAAGACCTGCAGCTTCCACACATGAAGGCACAGGCGATCGAACTGAAGGCACAGGCGCTTTGAATCGTTGAAACAATGTGTGCATCCAACAAAAACACTGCGCGACGCAAATGCGTGACACGACTCCAAGTAGCCCTCACAAAAAAAGTTGCAAGAAATCAAATACAAAATCAGTAAAGTTTACCACATTGTTAAACGATTTGTGGACACAAAAGTGTAAGTTTCACGCAGCAGAAACAATGAAACATTGCGAAAACAGTTTTTTTACTGAGCACTATGCAAACGAAGTTTCCTGAAAAAATAGTAGTCTGCTAGGGTTCTGACAACGGTGCGCTACGGTTCTCCGCGAGTTTTGATGGAACTGGGAATAGGAGACATGATTTTGGTTTGATCGTGTTCTTTCCCAGCTTCAGAGGGTATTCAGGGCTCACAAGCCAACAGAGTGATGATATGGTGAACATACGATTCTACCGCCGGCCCGAAACGAACGATTGTCTGAAGCCTCAACGAATCCCTCAGCGGATTTTCCATTTGGTAATGTTAAGATGTATGTCTTTTTTTACCATTTGTTCAATTTCTTTTGTGTAGTGTCTGTGTTTGACTCATTTGAAATCATTAGTGGTGGTGTCGGTTCCATGTTCTGATTTCCTTGGTTAGTCAATTTGCATTCTTTTCGGGAACACGTCGTTAACTATGTATATACACTCCGGTCGTGCGAGTGGTCAAGAACGAAATTGGAGTTTCGAATTTTTGTTATGCGGTTGTTTCGTTTTGCAATAGGTAAATATTAAGCACTTTTATGTGATTATCATTTGCTTCATTTGGCGTGAATAACTGGCCCGATGATTACTAGTTTGTACCTAAAATAACTCGGAGGTGCGTATTTAAAACATTTCCATAATATTGGAATACAAAGCTATCATAACCATAAAAATAAACAAATTTTGACCAGATAAAAATCTCTCCCACGATTTCCAGATTTTATTTTCAGCTAAATATTTTTATTTTCGTTTTCTGGCAGCTTCTATTTTATCGTATATACATAGAAGCAGCATCTCTACATGCGACATGTCGATATTTTGTTCCACATGCATTGTTATAGGACCTAAACCAATGATGATGCATATGACGTTTTGGAAAATAATTGTGCTCCGCGTGATTTATACACAAATATTATACAAATACATAAATACCGAATGTGTCTATTGGTCACCCATGATACCCCTAAAGTATGCGTTCGTCGGTTTATCCGTACCTATGCTGATAAGACATATTGGGTGGAATTGAACTCCTGGTTTCAAACTGTCATGTCCATTTTCAATCTATTTTTAACTGTTCGCTGAAATACCCTATCTCTCCTCCGGCGCTGCGTGCACTGTTCTTTGGCGGGCTTCGCGCGCAAGCGCTCTCTTTGTGTCTCACAGGCTGCGCGCTTTGAAGGTTGGCCCACCGTGTGATTTTTTGTTAGTGATGCTCATATTTTCGGTTCGCTTCTTTTCATGGCGCGCAGTGTATAATGATTGATAGTAAACCGTTGGGGCTCAAACAGTTAGAAGTCCATTAAGGAGTCATCAATCTCCACCAAAATTGGGGAAGTTCACTATATCTCCTCTTCTCTCCCACTCTCACGAAACAATCCAAACCATTTCTCTCTCACTCTTCTTCTCCTCGAACGGAATCTCTCTTTCACACTCTAGCCATCACCTTCCCTCTTTGCTAAACCATATGATCCAACTGATCGCAAATAGTGATGATACCCGTGCTCTTTAATGTATGTTTGGGAAACGTGTTGCTTAGAATAGAAGTGACAATTCCTCAAACTGGGATTGGAACTCACTGAGGTGAAGTAAGAAGAAAATCTAGAAAGGTGAAAGGTGTTACAAATGCTCCTAATCTCTGTGATTTTCCCGTTCTATGCTACCCATTCAGCATATCTGACAATTACAAGAGGATGATAATTTTTATTGATAACCTGCTCAAAATCTTCTTCGAAAGCGGGTCAAAAAACGCGCGCGCAGAAATAAGTCGGTTTGATAGGAGGTTCCGCGCTCTGTCGCTTTCGAATCTCCTCCATAAGTCGCCGGCGCGCGGCGCTGCTTCCACCGCATCTTTGATTAATAACCGTCACGCATCACCCGTTTAATCACAAACCACAAGCACACACTCTAAATAAAGCAACACCAGTCGCTAAACGAGACTGACTGATACTCTTGGTCGTCGTTGAAATCAAAGAATTGACATCATTAAACGATATTTGTTTGGGTTTCGCGATCCTTATAGAACGGAAAAGATGATAGGGTCAAAGTACGACTTCCTTGTTGTTCCTTGATATAGGCTTTTGAAGGAGTATGCACGTTTGTGTGTCTTTTCCTGCCTTATGTAAAATATATTGGCAACCAAAAAGGATCAACAAAGAACCGTTTAACAACAAGTATTTATTTGCAATCCATTCAAGCACATTCACAAGTCTCTCAATTTCGATTTGTACGCTTTTTGAATAAAAGAATCGATTTATGAATATTCACAGAATATAACGATCCACATTCATTGAATGCAAAGCTCAAAGCCACATCAGGCTATCCAAGTAGCACAAAAAGCATGAGAGAGATGTTCCTAATAATATAAACTATTGACACGTATTTAGCAGGGACACATACAGCAAAATGCGACCAGACTTATTACATTGCATAAATAATCTTTATTACCGAGTTTCTAAAAAGCATTCATTCTAGCAATCAAAGCGATAGGTCAAATATGTGTGAAGGTATCTAGGTATGAATTGTGCTAAACCGGAATAGGAAGGTTCGAAATTTGCGAGACTGAAGCCTCAACAAGTTCTAGCCATTCCTAGGAAGTTATCAACATTTGGGGCTGATATGACAGGGCGGCCACTTTCAAAGCTGTATTGCGAATTACTCGAGCGGGTTAGAGATCTGGCTTTTTAATAAGCTTTTCAAAAGAGACGAAAAATTCCGAGGGTTCACAGCACTCTTGCAAGCGGGGCTTTTCACGAAAACGCCGGGCTAAACTTCATAAATGCTTGAAAGAGGCTCCTCCTACAAATGATGCAAGCTTTACGTTTTTCTTGGGTAAGCGACAGTTGGAATCGACTACAGACAAATTCTCAAAATATATATTATATATGTGGGCCAGTGGGGGTTGCTATGTACAGAAAATATATATGGAACAACGATCTACCTGTCCGACTGATTAAGCTCAGATGAGATTATTTCAAACAGACAGAGACGGCTGGAAACCAATGGGTTGAGAGAGGAGTTCAGATCATAATAAATATCTCCTGCCAATGGTTTTCAGCCAACAACTGAGCATGCACAATTCGCACATTGTCAAAGATTAAAAATAGGCGGTTATGCCAATTCTCGCTGCTTACTTGTTTTCATATTCTAAAAATACTCAATGACACACGGCGATTTTTGAAGCCTAAGGTCTAGCAAAAATTAGCATAACCAAGTAAAAATGTGTTGCAAGAAGCAATAAGGAGAGAGCAGGCACGCGACTAAGAACTAGAAGCACAACACACGAGTTCTAATGGGGGTAAGGCACTTCTCAGAAGTAGAACGTTGTCTCGTTGGAAGGAAAGGGGGGTTGACTACCGCTGGCCTGGTGACATTGCGAGCTTCTTAGTAGTATTGGACGGGCTGGAACATGGGGCACTTGGCGTACCAACGCTGGCAGGTGGCGGCCAGCTCAGCAGAAGCGGGAGGATTGCACATGGCGTGAACCTGAAAATATATAAAATAAACACCAGAACAGGTTACCTACGCTTTTTACGAGAACCAGCTCACTATGATTAATTATGATTAGGAAAACGATAATGGAAGTATTGAACTCACCCTTGGGTGGGTATTGGCGCACTTGCATTCGTCAGTGCACTGGGGAGCGTTGCAGTCGGGAGTGCATGAAGCAATGATGGCGGCGGTCAGGCGGGTGGCGTCCTGTGGAGCCGGGGTCTTGGTCTTATGCTGGTGGCCAATTGGCAGATCAAGAGCGGCGAAGTCGTTGCCCTTGGGAAGAGGAGGGGGCACGATCATGTTACCCATGTCCTCATCGGGAACGGAAGGAGGGCTGGCCAGAGCCTTGGCGCAGTGCTTTTCGAAAGCGGGGCAGAACTGAGTAAGCTTGAAGAAGGTTTCACGGTCGAGGTCGGCGGCCTGCATGTTGCAGAACTTGCGATAGTGACCGGCGTGCTTTGCACAGTACGCCTCAACACGGTCATCCCGCTTAACACGTGATGTGGAAACGACTGATGCAGCTGAAAATAAACATGTTAAAACAATCAAATAAAAGACAATCAAATACCTAAATAGCTCGGGTGTGAAAACACAAAGTTGCACTCTAAAAGAGCCAATGAGAAACAGCAAACCCAAAAATAAGTAAGTAAACCAACCTTCTATAAGCGTGCTTACGGCGAACGCGGCGAAGAAGAGAGAGCGGATCATGGTTGACATTGTAATGATTTGTAGCCGGTATGAGGCTAATTTGCATACCACTTGTGGGAACACCACAATGTCGACCATAGTACTCCCTAGCCTTATGTAGGCACTCGCCGGCACGCCCACCAGGCCTTCATTGGCTGGCTGAGAAGGTTAGTGGGCGGAGCCATCCAGCCCACACGAGGTGAAGACGAACTTTGAAGATCGTTTCCCAGCGGGACGTCCCCTTTCTGTCGCTCGACACAACTAATGATAGGCTGTAAATAGCACCGGAAGCTAGCCTTCAGGGGGAGAAGACTGAGTGTACGGTGTATGTGACCGGAAGGCAGTACTCAATCAAATGGACATCGTCTTAAAATTTAGGAAACAGAAAGAACATGCCTGATCATAGACGAAACACTCAAGTTTCCAAATAGCACCGACTGTTACTGTTTCCACTATGGGTTTTTTGGGAAAGTTCGGAATAGTTGCATAGCTTTCTACAAGCACATCACCACTCCATTAGAAGCAAGCAGTTTGATATATATATATATATATATATATATATATATATATATATATATATATATATATATATATATATATATATATATATATATATATATATATATATATATATATATATATATATATATATATATGGTTTTATTAGGAACCGTAAACACAAGAATTTTCTCTGAATCACGCAACATGGCAAATGCTACATTACCCGGCAATTAAGTTAACAGACGTTCAGTCGTAAATTAGCAAATGTTTTTCCATAAGGGAGAGAGAGGGAGAGAAATCATAATATGATTAAGGCGCGAATACATTCAATTAATTGCCCTCTCTCAATTTGACAATGACAATATGACCAGTGCTTTGTTTGATCCAAGCGTGATAAATTGCCGTGTCATTTGTGACAATGAGGGTTTGTTTTCATTTCCCTTATTTCGGTGATCTTTTACCAATGAGTTTTCAATACTTTGTTCGTTTCAAGATGATTTCATCTTTGCCAGTTAACAACAACAAATTGGAAATTCGAGAAACCTTCCGCAATAATGTGACAGATTATCCTTATTTATTGACTTCCAGGCTCACGCATAGTGAATGTGTGATTCGCACAGGTAGAAGAATTTGAAGAGAAGGCCCGACGAGGTTCCCCTACACATCATGTTTACAACAATGTCTGCAAATTCACAACAACATATGTTCATTAAATGTTTTATTTTCATCTGTTTAATCTTTTACGTGATGTGTTCCGAATTTGTCACTTATCTTTTTTTTTATCTCTGTACCCCATATATCCTTTTTGTAGTGTGTAGCTGGGAGAAAATGAACGAAAAGCTTCTCTCTCTATCGTTTTCGCTTCCAAAGATAACCAAAAAGATTACAATCTTTCCCAAAAGATGATGATCTCGGAGATCAACCACGTAGCAGTTTGAAACGCAAGTGAGGTTAAACCGAAAATTTGGAAGGTGCCCTGGAATAGAACATGATGGAGCAAGTAGCTGATTGTGAGATGTTCTGAACGTGACCACGATTCTTTCTTCAAATCCCACGGTGTATCCCTGTGATTCTTCCAGCCAATTATGTTACAATTTAAAATACCTTCGTTAAGTTAAGAGAGAAACGCCAGAGCAAAGTAACCACAGAGGAATATTACGATGAGCCAGCTTCCATCAGTAAATTACATAGCGTTTTCTAACCAGTGTGTAAAACGTTTCCTATCAGCCTCGTCAAGATGGACCGAGTTTTCCAATTTTACCTCATTTTAACATAAGCATACAAGTTGCAAGCCAGCTCAACTATTCCTTCATCGAAGATCGGTTATCACAAATAAATACGCTCATTCTTTGAAAGACACCTATGCATCTTGCAAACACTTTCCTCTATGTATATAATACATAAAATAGGTCCATTGTTGGTGCAATCTTTTCCTCGATTCCCGTAATAAATGTTCTCCTTCAAAACATCGACTCTTAAAGATTGTTTGTGCATGGGAAGATGTTTCTGCTCATTTTCGCATGGTGACGCGCTGCTCTGGATTCTCAACAGGGATGCCGTGATCGTCTCAAAAAATGCACAATGTGCTATATATTACCGTCGAATCACGGGATCGGCAACAATGGCTCCGCAAACAATGACACCTCGGATGGCAAACACAAACGAACGCATCCGCTTCAGCGTTCCTTCAGCGAATTTGGTGTAGCGATTACAGGGCACAGTCTACAAACATGGAATGAATGGCGAACTTGAAATGGTAAACATTTCTCAGCGAATTATTGTCGGCTTTGTTGTCTGCCTTTCAGATGGGTCAAAGGGGAATATTTACATAAGATCACGTAAGCCAATATTTCTCCATCTTACTTCATTGTCACTTGGTGTCGCGAGTTTTCAAACGTGATTAGTTTATATATAAGAAGTAATAAAAAAAAATTCCAAATTTGTTGTTTTGTTTTCTAATCGTCCACTCATCCATTTTCCTAGTTGTTCCCCGAGCAAGATGCATTCTAGACAGTTGGCCTCCGATGTAAAAGCTGAGTTGTGTCGCAAACTAATTTTTTTTTGTGCTTCGACTCCACATGAAAACTATTTATGCGCAACAATGAACTGGCATTGTTGCCAATGGGCAAATCGAGAACCGGACATTCTGACCATTTCAAGGTGGAGAATTATAGGTTAATAGGGTTAATGAACTTCCAACTACTTTGCTACAGGCAAAGTGCCTATGTTTTGATCATAAAATAAGGGAAAATCAGGTTTGACAGAGAGAGCAAGGCCGAAAATAGTTTCGCATGATGTCACTATCTTAAGCGAACTGTAGAGCAGCTACAACATTGTTGCCTATTTTTTCTCCAGCTTGAACTCACGTGGTCCTCTTATTTCAATTAAGCAGTTATTTCAATTAAATTATCGTATTGGTACGATAAAAAAGCTGATAGTTTGCAGATCAGATTCGCGCTCGATTTGTGCGCTCCCAAAGTGCGTGATTCCTTCACAGCTTACGGCAAGGAAATGTTTTGGATAGTTTTCCCGTGTCCCCTTCTGCATGCTGCTGATCAGTACCTAACATGTACTTTTATTGTAAGAAGTGCACTCAAGACGGTGTGCCAACTGATAGCAATGTACCGTAGGGTACTTCACGTGGGCGCTCATCCTCCCACGCACTACAAACGCCCTCGTGAGTACCTTGCCCTGCTCAGCAGTCCCACAGTTGCACCTCGTGATTTCGCGAGAACCTAGAGCCGATCTCGCACGTCACGAGACCATCAGTGCTTCTCGGACCCAGCCAAACCATACATATGTCCTAACCGTCTCCGTATCTTCTTCCCCAAAAAGTCGGCTATCTCTCGTTTCTTGCCCATCAATCTCTCCGCGCTCGCTCACACTCCCTTCGCAGCGACTGAACGGCATCTTTTCCGTGGCGCACCGGGTTTTCACAATTTCTTTTTTGGTCCGCGCGCGTTTCTTCGCACAAACTTTGAAAAGCGCTCGGCCAGCCGAGCTGTCACTGGGAATTGGGCGCGCTTTGCGCCGACGATTGATGGAGAAAAGGTTCATGGAGAACATAGAGAGACTGGCCGGTCGTATCGGCGGGTATTTTTAGCACACGGCAACCAACCAATCACCTTCAAAAGTTGCTGTCGCATCGGGAGAACGCGCGAACAGGTCGCGCGAAAGGAAGAAAAGAGCTGAGAGAGCATCGCGCGATCACTGTCAGCACGAAGACGCAGACGCGGCGCTTGTCGTTGAAATCGTCACTTAGTTTCTGAGTGCCTAGGGGGGTCTCTAGAAAAGGGCCGCAGAGGGCTGCAAATCATTTCCCGGCGCACTCTCGGTGCGTTTGTACGGCGAATAACCAGGCCGTCAGCACAACGTCCGAGGCTGACCATACTGTCTCACGCGATACCCCTTGGTGAGGCACACCGCTCTCGCTCTAGAGTTACGGAAAGTCAATATATACTTAAATACCTGCGACTATTGACCCGCGGCAACAATTGTTTTTCAAAATATCACTCCCGGTTTCGTGGAAATTGTAACTTTTTATATGAACCTATTCTTTACAGATACTCATCAACGTTCTTCACAAATCGCTCGCGTTATCTTTTCATTTTTGCTTGGAAAACCATGGATTGAACGCATCGATCACACCGGTTCTGAAATGTGCTGAAATACCACCACCCTTTTTACCCTTTCTTGACTCTTTTGACCGTATTAGCGTCGCGCTCAAAATAACTCTCTCTTTTACAATAGATGAGCATATACGCATAAGCACAAAATATAAACGGCCTATCGTACGGAAACACACACACACACACATTTTCGATGGTTGTCATATGACTGATTGGGAAATTGGAGAGCTTTTTCGGCCTCTGAAATGCAACACAAAAAAACCGACAATCTATCATAGCCTACCGAATTACTTTCCCGCTTGCGGATTAGCTGATCGGGTTGTAATTTATTTTGGGAAAATTTATTAAACATCGGTTCCGGCGAGATTTTGATACAGACTGCAAATGGTAGTGAAAAGAGCTGGTGGAATACAATGCTCGTCTCTACATTACCGAGGAAAGTACAGTATATTTCGACAAAAGACGAGGTTGAATTTCAGAGGTAATGCACTTGGGATGCCGTGATTTATAGTTTTGTACACATGATTTGTGCAATGTGTTTCCCAGTCTGAATACTTAAAAATGCATCCTTCATCAAGATGAATTACGCAGTCCAAGTGTATGTTATTTTAATAGTGAATAACAAAAGTACGTATTTGTGACCCTCAATGGGAGCTCGTCATTATATTGGATTCCTCACAGCGGGCGATTGTGAAGCAGTGATTGAGTTAGCCAGTCTCACTCAGAAACAACTGTCATGCAATACTACCCAGTCTTATGATCCAACAGTGAGGGGTGCCGAATTAATACAGCCTGGAGCATAGCTTTTCTCTCCGCAGAAGGAAATGTTTATCACTATGTTCTTGAAAAGTGTAGAATGTATGCGGATTTTCGTTATATGTGCTTTTTTTCTTAGAAACTTTACTCCGATGATGTTTACTGTATATTAGATAGCAAAACTAAACCGAAAATCGGAATGTACGTGGGAAAAGTGCCGCGCGGAGATATGCCTCGGTGATAGCCTCTGAGTGGACGATATATTTAGTAGATATCAGAGGATACTGCTGATCACTTATTTGAAAAACAACGACGTCTGTATATCATATTTGTGCCAGATATGTTTTCTATGCTGTACTAATGACAGACTTTTTTTTTTTTGCTTTCATTAAAATTTGTAAACAAATTACACACGTATAACCTTTGCTTTGTAATGGTTACTAAACCAATTTATGAACACATTTTGAAAACGGCAATGACCACGATGAGGTATTTGTGTACATATTTCATGGCAATATCCATAAAACAACGTCATATGCTTTGCGCGCATCTTTGAAAGTCATATGATGTGCTCATCGTCAAGAAAGGTACCGCAATCCTTGCGTGTTATACTGTAATGCTTAATGTCAACACTGGTTTCTCCAGTTCCTTGCAAGTGGAGCAATTTTCTAAGAGCAGTCGGATAGGCCTTGCTCTTGTTCTGCAGTGCTCTTTAGAGATTGCGAATGATAAATGATGCGCAATGTGCAAACTTGTGCACGGGCACCGACTGTCGACGACAAACCTACAACATCGCTTTTTTGAAGTTAACCGTTTGTTACGAGTTTCATTGTTTCGATCAGCGACGAACTACAAGATTAATCCAAATTTTGGATGAAATCAAACAACACAATTTCCAAAAAAGTATTCTCGCTACTACAATTAACTATGCCTGATTTTGCAGTTTTCTAATGTAATAATGCGACATCCTAAACAAACGAAGATAACCAGTTTTCAAAGATGTTGAAAAAAGCAAGAATAACAGGAATTACGATTTTGAGTGTTTTTTTTTGTTAATCGCTTCACTATCATATTACATAACTGAACCATTATGTTCTACTTAGGCAATATACGATAACTTATCAGAGACTATATTTTTTTCCTACATCTGTTTCCAGCCAATTTCCTATGTAAGATTACTGTATTTCTCCAGCAGAGCGACTGTCGCTCTTTAAGAATGCAAATCAATCTACTTCAGTGCGAATGTCACCTTAGATAATCTGATTGTCGCCTTACATCGCGTCTCAAACGTTCTTTAATAACGAGAATGGGAAAAGGTTTTGGTTTGAAAGGTCGCGGCGCATTTTTCGAAGATTATCATTCAACGAAAGGTTTTCTCGCATTCTCTCCTTTGAAAAGATACACACTGCATGTCTAGCAAACCCAGTAGTTCCTGGTCACTCATCGGAAATTGCACAAAGATTTGGTTTCGATTTTTGAAGATGACCACACAAAAGATATTCAAACTAAATTTTACTGAAATGAGCATAATTTACTTGCTTGTCGTAATGATCTTTCGGAACTCTGAATTAATTTTCCCTCGTTGTATCTGATAGTCGTCCGGTGCTGATGTATTTCGAAGCTGCCTTGAATAGAAGATGGGTCCAATTCAGGTGTAGAAGGAAAAGCACGATGAGACATGCAACCATACACTGGAAACCGCACGGTGCTTCGAATAGTCGTGTGTTCTGAAAGCAAACCCATTTAAAACTTTACCTCGTATACCCTATTTCATAAAGATCTTGTAGAATTGAGACGTTTTCGCGATACGGCTTACGAAAAGTTATGTCTCTCCTGGGTTATCCAGTGTACATATCACATAAGGGTAGAGGCATGTTGAGCTTATTCTTTATTCAATTATAATGCAACTATAAAGAATTTTGTTATGGTGTCACACACCAGACTGTGCTAGTTCAAACTGTGCACGTACGACGTATTGATCACTATCGTTTTGAACCCAAACCGTCGACATAAAAGACATCCATGTATCTTTATAATCACATGGTGATATCATTCCGCGCTTTCCCACTTTTCCGCCGCTAACTTTAGATTTATATCCGGGGACGCGCGCACGCACACAGTTTATTATCGGACAGTCAACAAACTTTTTCTCCCATTAAAGATTCGGTTCCCGCTCTCGAATGGTCGCTGACGTTTTGGGACAAGCAAAAAATAGATAAAGAGTACCGGGTTATATCAACCGAATCCGCAGAAACGGTGCACCGGGGTCCGATACATGTCTGAAGCCCCAACAATTGGAACAATTTTCTCCTGAAGCCGATTTATCTCCGCCAGTTTGACCCAGCTACCAACTTTTACACATTTGGTGGGGTCGGTGAGGGGGTTCCTGGCCGGAATCGTACCAACTACCGGTGACAAAAATGGCAATTGGCAATGCAGCACGCAGCACGTTTCAATAAGTGCAACAAAACGTGGTTTAAAAAATGAAACGTGTGCACTTGGACTTGAGACGTTCTGGCTGCGCGTTTATTTACTAAGAAAACGATCAAAATATATTTGCTTCCGAGCAATTAATCATCAAGTAATTCGATAATTGCGTACAGTTTCCCATAATAGCTGCACATCTATCAAACCCATCAATGGAGAGTCCGAGCACTGCCCAAAATAGAATGTGGAGAGAGGTTCCGTCTCTAGCTGTGATTTTATATCCAAAACAGTTTTCATCGCTATTATTTATTATTCATATTTGACACAATGGTGCACCGTCTCTGCGGATTCGGTTGATATATCCCGGTACTCTATACTCTTTACTCTTTGTCTTTTTATTTGACACAATATATACAGTGCTTCTCATAAGTTTAAATGCACCCCCTAATTTGACTTATTAGACGCACTGCATAAGAACAGTCGCGAGTAATTAGGAGGGAGGGCAATCCAATTGCATGACATGGTTGCTTCCTCAATTGAAACAACAAGCCATAAAAATTTAAGAAATCGGTTTCTCTCACGCTTGCTCGGTCCGATATGGATGTAGTATTGTGTTATGTGTTGATGATGCGAACTTATCATAGGGTATCATATCTAATAGGAATGAAACAACATCAACAACTTCTTTACATTCATATCGTTGATCATTATTTTACGTGTGCCTATTCTAACCCGTGTTGACAACCGGGTGCGCTCTGTTCCCTAAATAACCTCAGAGAGTTCTGCGGAGACCACACACTTTTGGCTATCAAAGGTGGATGTATATCACGCGCTGATGCGCCAGTATTTTTGGGATACTTCCCAGCATTTTTTTTTTTGAAAATGCATCTCTCCACAACACCCGCTATCTCTACCACAGAAAAGGAGGAAAATGCGCCTGGGCTGCGTAATATGTCAAAAGAGCGGAAGATATCAAAGAATGGAACCTATTGGGTAAATGTTTCTCGAAAGAATGTGTGAAACATGAAAGATGAGGAAAGGAGATTCCACGTGCATTTATAAAAACGGGGCACTATGTTTCTTTGACAAACGACCAACATGTGCAGACAATAACAAGAACTAATGTCCGCCGTGAAACGACAAAAAAGCCGTGTTTTCGTTTAATTTGATCTGTTGTCGATTAACTGTGAACCGTAGGATGTTTCCCGCGAGGGCTTGTTTATTTTTAACAGGTATTTGTCTTGCGCAATATATGATGTAATTTAGCATTCAAACTTCGTATTGTAAACGGTGTCCGTATGAGTTCAAATCCGAAAACAAAGATTGCAAAGAAACATACGAAGAGGATCTCCGGGGCATCCATAATAGTAGATCGAATTATGTATCCTGGATAATAGATCAGTCTCGTCGTAATCCAAGCAATTATTAGGAGAGGTACGCTGAGTTGTAGGCCGCGAACTGATCCATTCCTCCTCAGAATATGTAGAAGTTCGCTAAACAATTACAAACACATGGTGTATTAAAAATGCCTTATTCAAATATGTTTCATTGCTCAGAGCAATAATAATTGTCGACTTCGACACATGTTCATAATTAACTACAATATTTGAAAGGAGGTTCCGTAGTGAAAATCCACTTACTTCGACTATTAATGCTTGGAGCTCGACCATTTGAGCTTATGGGTGATCTGGTTGAGCTTGTAATGAAATAAATAAATGATTTAAAACACTCACAGTAGTATATCTCCAATGTTATGCGTGATGAGAACGATGAGAGCAATTCGAAGGTATTGTTGTGAGATTGCGTAGCAGAGAAGGCCTATTGTGACCAAATGGTGGATCGATAATGCCGCAATACCACGCAGGTTCAAGCCCACCATAGACCTAAGTGATAGCTATCAGTTGTTCATTGGATTGCCTGTTTTAGTTAAATAGGCATAACATTGAGTTATTTGAATCCCCCTTGAACAGATTGAACTGTTCGACTACCAATTTTTTTTTGTGTCAACGTTTTGAAGAACTGGATTACCCAAACTAGTAAACAGCACACGAAGATCCACCAATTCAGTATAAAACATTGGTTCTGAAATAGTTAGTCAAATAAAACCAGGATCTTTTCTTATGTGGTGAAAAAAGAACAAAATTCCACTTACGTGAAGGCGATCTCCAATCTAAAAGCCAATTCGACTGCGATATACAATTGGAGATTTCTTGAGTGAAACTGAGCTTTAAATTCCCGCCAACAGAGCTCGGAGACATCAAACGTTTTCTCGCGACTGCATATTTTCAGTAGCTGAAAGATGTTTGTTGTACTTGTGGCTATTTGTCAATTCTTGTAAAACGTACTTACAAAATGAGATAAAAACGACGTCAAGTTTCCGACTTCAATACTTGCTAATAGCCAATACGAATGATACCAAATTGTAGAAACTTGCTTACTTCGGTTATACCCCACACATTCAGCGCGGATAAAGCGAAAAGCTTCCACATTTGCTCAGACGAAAACAGGACGACATGAGGATGTCTGCCACGACGTACTCCACAATATGTTGCACTTCTTCATTGATAAGGAGGAAGGGTAGCGTAAGGCTTGTGTTTTGTTTCCAAGATGAGACACATTGTAAACGTGACACGCTGGGCAGCCGACACAGTATGCAAGGTTTGGAAATTGTCCTGATAAGGATACATATTCTTAAATACTCTTGATAAGAAACCGTCGTGTTAGAGGCATTGTTATTGAAGCAGACTACAAGCATAGGAAATTTGTGTTATGATCACAACAATTCGAAAGTCACGAGAACGGTGCATGATAAGGTTAATTCAAGATCCAGAAATTTAACTCATATCTAATTTTATGATTTCGTCTGCACGTATTAGGACAGAAGCATGTGATCAGAATACAGGTGAAGCAAATTTGAAAGGATGAAAACAGCCTAAAGTACGGTGCTTTAAGCAATTGGGTACAGCATGCACGCGATAAGATAGGTACGACGACCTGTGGAGAGTCACACAAGTACACAAATATGTTGACGGAGTGAATTGTTCAAGTCACAACGGGTACGACATCAGACGACAGTGGAGCTGCTCGGATGGGCCCCGGGGAAGATCTCCCATGAGATGGGATAATCACTTGATTGGGTTATTGAGAATTTCTTAACAATGCGTTCAAAATCGAAAAGTAGAGGCTTCTTCCTATATTTGGTGGCAGGTTTTTGTCATATCTCAGGCTCTTAGGTACCTAAGGCAAAGTGATGTATCCCCTGTTATTTTCTCACTCATGTCGTGATTGCTTATTTCACGTGAGCGTTCAAAATGTTGAAGAATATTTTCTTTCTATGCAGCTTGATCCTCAGTCAAATCTCATTAAGAGACCTCATTAACTCCGTTAACAACCTCATGCGGAGACGCCATTCCAGTCCCAATGGCACCTGGACGTGGAGAACAGAAAATGTAACAAATAACGCAAATCAAGAGAAAATGGAGGTCATGGTGATGTCGTATCCAAATAAAATTCCAAGATCTGTAAATTGTTATCACTTAGGATCGCGTCTAGGTGCCCAAGAACAGGTAATTTATCCCTTTGTCATGGATCTGTCGTAAGAAAACGTTGTCAAATAAATAGTTTTATATCATAAGTTCAATATGCTAAAAAAAATCGTTTGACATCAATATTTGCTGGCAACCTCCGTTATATTAATTTCCATTTGTCACTAGACTACTTTGCCACGCACTATACGAGCTCGAACGGTTCCCACAAAATTTCTTATCAGGAAGAGTTGTATCGGAATCCGTTCTTTGATCAGTTGGTTATACGGTATGCAGTAAAATGCAGTAAGATCAGTTTGTTATACGGTATGCAGTAAATGCACATCTTGCTTACATAAATCGTATGTATAAGACATTAGTTATAATCGTGGCGCAATATTCGGAGGTTGATAATGCTACCAATCAGTCATTTTGTGAGGTTCAGCAGGTTCATCAATGTACGTACTCATGATAGACCTTTGTTAGTTTGCTGGTCGGGTGAGTCGGTTCCATTTGGCTGCCCCATAAATCGCGGTTGTGTGTCAGCGAAAATGAGGTGTGGAGGCATTTCGTTTGATCCAAAAGACCCAGAGCATCCCGAACGAGAGGCCCTAGACAAAGTGCCCTCCCACCCTGACTGAGGCCTTGGGAAGAACGACCTCGTCTACCTGCACGTCCGACACAATGTCACCCTATCTATTCTTGTTTTCTAGCTTAACACTTTGTGCATTTTCAACCAAGGATAAGGAATATCAAGGTAATTTTTCACATCTAGTGTCGATTTCTCTTTTTTTTGCGCTGGTTTGCTTATTCTTTCTCGGACGAAACTTATCCCGAGCTTTCGAAAAATGGCCGATGTACAAGGGTAAATCAAGCATGGAGTATTCCGAATTCATCTTCCTGTCTGCAATGGACATTGTAGAATGGAGATAATTTTTTGTATTAGGTATGCATCGTTCCATGGAGAACGCTGGAGAGTGGTCCTGTGGTGGGGCGGTAGTGTTATAGTTTAGTAATCAAGCGGTTGTTGGTTCAATTCCGCTTTGGAACTTTTTTTTTTGCATTTTGCATTTTGTGCAAGTAAATAATTGAATGACTAGTTGTACAAGATTGCAGCTGAACACAAAAAGGCTCACAAGAGACAAGGATAATATATTAGATTTTCTAAATTTGCTATGTGTAAACAAAGATAATATATTAGTTTTTCTATATTTGCTATATTCGATATATTATAAAAAATGCCAAAAGAAGCTCCATAGAGGAATTGAAAAAAACTACCGCATGCTTACTAAACACGAACACTACCACCACTGCACAGGACCACTCTACACTCTACAGAGTTCTCCAGAGAACTATGCATAACAAAAAAAACTTCTCCATTCTACGATGCCCATTGCAGACAGAAAGATGAATTCGGAATTCTCCATGCTCCATTTATCTTTGTACATCGGCTGGTTTTCGAAAGCTCAGGATAAGTTTTGTCCGAGATTTTATTAGTTGAGTGTACATATGCATAGTGGTCATTTGCTTACATTTGTATTTTGCAAAACTATCCCAGAAACAAAAGACGTTTGATTGCAGCTGCAATCTTATGGAAATTACAGTCGCCTGTGTTTGATTTTAATATGCAAAATATTTCTATCTACGTAACAATAAATACGGATCATTCGGGGAATAAATTAAAGAACAGTCCCGTTGTTATTAAGACTTCAGGCCCCCTATAATTTATGGGTCTTCCCAACCGAAACCAAAAAAAGTACCGCACGTCAGTTGGAATCGAAAAAGCAACGTTCTTCTTCCGTGAATCGTGAAATAATGGACATTCGGACATTAGTATAACGAAATCATTGAACGCGACTTAGCTGCACTGCTTTCAATGTAATTATCTTTTCGATCAAAAAGAGAGGCAGTGTAAAATAAGATGAATATGTTTGATCCATAAATATTCATGTAAAATGGAAATGAACAAAGGTATTTTCTTATTAAGTTAAAGCACATAATGCTTTGTTACTTTGCCACGGGCATGTGCGTGATCGCTTTTTGAAATTTAAAAACTAAAGAGCAGAAGTGAAGCGAGTTTCACAGTACATTCATTGATCGAATTTTACAATCTTCCACGGGGAGAATAACCACACAAACTTGGGAAACGGAATTGTTGACGCAGTGTAATTTTAACTTACTATTACATAAATAGATCCCTGTGAGTACGACCAACTTTTAAACAAATGTCACTCCCCGGCTTATATAGTTTAGTTAACCAAAATGTCTCCGGGGTTCTATAAGTACGAACAAATGATACATAGCTCACAATTTTTCCTCAAATGATCAGTATATGTACATCAACCTAATCCGCAGCCTCAATTAAGTGCGACTGGTCGGAAATTAGTGTAATAAAATCAAATATGTTCAATCAAACAATGCCAAAATCAATCGACCAACAACGGTTTTTTTACACAGATAGTTTTGTATAAAATGCAGTAACATACTTTTAAGTATGTCATCAGAAGCAGCGTCGAAGTAAAAAGTTAAAAAAAATGATTAAAACGGTTTCACGCAGAATATATTTACATTAAAAAATATATATTGTAAATTAAGGTCCTTCAAGCAGACTTACGCGGTTTCTGGAGGATCGCCATCAAAGGTGGGCTGGGGCCTTTCTGATCATCCTCTTAATTCTTAATTGTTAATTGCAAATTCTTAATTCTTTATTTTTCATTATTTATTATTTATTCTGCGTAATAAATTATTAGAAAATTATTATAATTTTATTTTGGTGTGGATGTAAACGAGAACAGGAATATAAGTCAAAGTAAATAAAAAGATTTTACAGAGGCACAAGTAGGGACGCAAGAATATGTTTATATATATATATATATATATATATATATATACTTGTGTAGCTGGAAACTCGAATGTTCCTGGTTTATCTTATTTATAGGTCATATTCCGACTGTCCTTGCTAGGAAATACAAAGAACAGTTCAATGTGTAAGTAGGGTTTATGTACACAAACTAGTGCACGCGTTCGTGAGCAAAATACGAATTGTCCATTATCAAGTGCTGCTGAAGTGTAGCAGAGAATTGTAGGTCTGCACCACCGGACGGT
Source organism: Pelodera strongyloides (assembly GCA_036852015.1). Classification (NCBI taxonomy): domain Eukaryota; kingdom Metazoa; phylum Nematoda; class Chromadorea; order Rhabditida; family Rhabditidae; genus Pelodera; species Pelodera strongyloides. The sequence goes on from JAANDG010000229.1 coordinate 130,303, forward strand.
CTTGTACAAGTTCACCATGAGATGGAATTGGTTCATATCGTCGCCCTTGACGAATTAAAGCAAACCATGAGGGTTCTTGTATACATCGTACAGGTTAGTTCTGTTCCTTTACACGATTCAACGCAAAGCAGGCTTTTTTATCAGAAACCATAGGCTATTTGTCTCTTTTTATATGCAATCGATTATTATGTGCTGAAAAGCTAACAGATATCCAAAACGTTCAGTGTTTTATTGCATATTGGACTGTGATAAATACACATTAAATATGATCATTAGGAAATGTTTTTATTGTGCTTATTAACCCCGGAACTCTCCCGAAGAGGCAAGGGGTATATGAACTGTCCAAAGAATAGGTCAACGGGTAGATGAACAGTCAAAAGTTATTTTAGGAATGGAGTGACGATTCTCTCCGTTGGAATCCTGACCAATTTGATGGTTTAACAGAGACGTGGCTACCTGTCGATACGATATGGGTACCCGATGTTATAGTATTCAATATGTGAGTATGAGAATAACCACAGCAGTTAACGGAACACACTGTATTTGACAATTGACAACTGGAATGTAACTAGGAGATTAATTGGAAAATTCAGGTTAGATCACACGGAACTGCTACATTCCGTGAGGACTCCAGCTCGTATTGACAATTATGGCAGAGTTACCTACTCGTATCCTGCGATTTACTCAGTCATGTGCACAATAAGTTAGTTGATTTTTCCTTCTGGTACATATATGGATGTACAACTTGTGTCAGTGGTTTTTGTCTTCATTAATTACATTTAAAAAAAAACGCCAGTTGAGCTATCAGCAGAAGAGAGTTGTTTTGTGATTGTATCGTCACTGCATATTGTACACACGTTAAAGCACACCTCCGTCTCCGAGTGTAAAGCGCAATTTCAATCCAAATAAGACTATTTGCATCCCAATGTTGATCTCGTGACTAAGAAACGTACGCTTACTAGATTATGTAAAAGCAGCATAAATTTCGATTGCATTTCTGCTAGTACAACGCTGGAGCCCGCGTCCACACTACCTTAATGTAAGTAGAAGTTGATTTGTTCTCTGCTCACAAAGAGTTAGATGTGATTAGAATGAGAAATCATTGAATTTGTGCTTTGATAAGGGCGAGCGTACGCTAAGTGCACTATGATTAAAAAGGAATTCATGAATTCACGAGACCCCCATAAATGTTTCCCACATTCTTGTTTCCACATCCTCCCTCTTAAAATATTACGCATATTTCTTTCAGGGATCGGAATGTTCCCATTCGATGATCAAAACTGCGCACTACGGGTGAGTATTCTTACATTGCTTCAAACAAATTCAAAATCGCCTACTGCTCAGGACCTCTGCGGAACATGTCATAAGCAAACATTGAATCTGTATTTTCACCTTGAATAAAGGTGCACGCTCTTGAAGCGTAAAATAATTTAAAATCACGTGACATAACAACATATTTCATCATCAGTTTATAGATGACAAATGATTTCACTTCAGATAGCCTCGTGGGGATACAGTGAGGACAAGATTCAATTGAATGCATCATCTAAAGGAGTGCTCGAGCATTATTCGTGCAATGAAGAATGGAAGCTGACCGTGAGTAATAGCTAACTGCTTAGATTAAATACGAATAAACAAAGTGTGCGTTCAAACCAAACTGCTATATCCGCTATAAGGTAGCCGTAGTGTACTGTGATGTGTAAAATCATACACCATAGTTCGTCGCAGTGTCTCTCGCAGTTTTTTCTTCACTCAGAATTCACACACATTTATAAAAGATATGTGTGCTTTCTCAATAGTAAAGCATTGGAAAAAAACTGCTCACGGTTGAAGTTTAGGGTGTTGGAATCGAAAACTCCCATTACGAACACGAAGGAACGATAATATCCGAAGTGCGTTACGTCATATCCGTAGGTACGTCAACCAAAAGAATATATGTTTGTCGTAAAGCTGAAAATGGCGTCTTACGCATATTCATGCTCAGCTGTTCCAAACAAAAAAAGAAGCGTTTAGCAACACAATAAAACACATCGGCAATTAGTTTTACCGTATTGAGAACTTCTGTCATCTTCAAATAAGTTTCTTTCAGGTCGAAAGCCTTTATACTATATGATCACATTAGTGTTACCATCATATATCATATGTATTTTGTCAGTCGCTGGACTCTTCGCGAGGTTCTCAACAAAGAACGAAAGAGAGGTTAGCGCTCGATAAATATGTATTGTTTTGATCAAGCCGGTTCCGACTTAATCTTGAGTGATGGATGCAAAATAACTTAGGAGCGATTCACTCTCGGCGTGACTGCGATTCTCACAATGGCTGTCCTCTCATTGGTTGTTGCCGAAAAAGCCCCACACAGTTCCGAAGAAGTACCACTAATGGGTCAGTATATTGAATTAATCAAGTTTCTTTTAATAATCTATCCTAACGCCTATTTTGTTGTTTAACCAAGAAATATAGTTCGAAAGAGCGTTCTTTGGCGGTTCATCTTATCATAATACATAGTAATATGTGCAGTTTTTGGCGGTTTTAAGTGCACGTTGCAAACGAAGACAAACATACAGTATCAGAATAAGCCTCTATAGGTGTGCTTTGCAAATTGGGAGAAATAAATGTACTGTAATCTACCCTGCTAATAATATGTCCTGTTCAAAACGTTGTGCCTGCATACCCTATAGTTTTTCCTCGGAGATAAACACACATTTCGCAAAACATACAATTAACTTGTTTACGTGCCGTCTCGCGGCATCCAAACTACGCCTGATCCACTATTAGTATTCATTCCCCGTAGGAAAAGGAAATATTAAGTCTATGAGAAAGAATATGTGTTTTCAACGGTTATCTTTTGGTCGGACGAGCTGGGGAATGAAAGATTCCGGCCAATGAACGGGTCAAAATTTAATACACAGAGGAAGACTACATTAGTGAAATTGATCTTCCGATCTTCCGTTAGTGAAATTGATCTTCCGATCTTCCATTACTGTATGTTGTTGGTTTCTCTGCACATGTACGCGGTAGAGGGTATTATCCTTTTCAGTTGTCTACTTTCACTTCAATATCATTGTGGTGACCGTGGCGACCATTTGCACATCGACTGTGATGAAAATACATTGGAAGGGAATGAGAAGGCCAGAGGAACCACCAAGGTATTTCAGTTTATTCAGCTCCTAAATCATTACAACCGTCGGTTTGATTGCGAGGTGCTGTATCTACTGCTAGTAGATGTAGAAGGAAAAACTGATAACATCGACACGCTTAGTTAGTTCTGGTTAGATTTAAAGCTTAATTATACCCTCGTCAATACGAGACGTTTTATTTTCATTTTAGATGGCTTCTGTCCGCGTTATTGATTAAACAACCAAGATCTACTGTGGTTGAAATCGAGGAGGTGGTGAGTTATTCTCATCTACCGTTTGTTTAAATGTTTTTGCTACACTTTAGTTGTGTAGTATATAATATACTCTATGTATCATTATTAGAGGTTACATGTTAAATATGTGTGTCCTGATCGATATCAGCTTTTTAATGACATTCATATTGGTATCCTTTGTTTAGAGAGATGAACAGCCGATTAATTCGTCAGTTCGAATTATAAATGGAAGCGAGAAGTGGGCATCTGTATCCAGAAGAATCGACTACATTCTGGCGTCAATCTTCGTGGTTCTCATTACGATCCCTACTATATATATGTTTTGGAGGAATGCGCAAAGGTCTCATCTGGAGAGTCCTACTGTGACAATTAGCTGCTAATCATCTCAGAAATTAGTACGTAATGGCGCTTGTTTGCGAATCACCCGAACAAAAACGACAAATGTACTGTCCATGTTCGGGTAAATGTAAATGACATGGTCGGCCCCCGCAGCGACTTGGAATCTGCTAAATTTCTGCATCAATTCTGCATCTATCGTAAATGAATCTGTGTTTAGCAGATACCAAATAGTACGGATATAATACACCTTCGTTGCGGGACCATTTCATTCCCGTCATTTACATGGGTTACGGTAGGCAATTGATATTAATGTAAAATGAACCATGGACGTGGAGAGGCCACAATCTCGTTGTGAACATTTTTCAATTTATCAAATCTGTTTAAAAAATAACGATTTCACATTAAAAAAATACTTGCTTCTTTTGGTAAACTTTTTGTCTTATGGGTAGTTCTGATAGGCGTTAGCAGTAGTAGGATATCACATTGTATTTATTAAAAATGTGATTTTTCCAAACACTCCTTGAATAACCAGTTTTAGGCACGAAGCAATCATCGGGTATATGTTGTTTTTTCATTCGACTAGCTATGTTTTCCTTTATCTATTTTTGAATTGAATAAATATATCTGCAGATGTTGTCACTGTTGCGGGATTATTTTTTCATTTGAACTACGATACAGTTGCCCACTCAAACTATACGCTACTATCCAGACAACCAGACTTGCGGAAAGATAAATGCTAAAAAGTGCTATGATATCTCGTTTTCAAATATACGTTTGGAAAATAAATCATCATGAATCATAAGCAGAATTTGTTGTCTGTATGCGCCAGAAGAGCCCATCGTGGAACACCATTTGTATACTATGCAAGCTATCAAAGAATTACAAGTATAGAGCGAACGGCCAATTGTACAATAAATCTCAGAACTATGACGTCACCAGCTCTCTCTGCGCGATTCGACATGCAGATAAATATCATGCGACTCACGTCATTTTATTTACACTATGATAACAATCAACATTTTACTTTCGGTCGCGTTTGGAGAAATTCGGTACTTACGGTGGATTGGTGACTACTTTTTTGACACCATGCAATCAATATACGTGTCTAAATCCCACTTTGTACTATGTTTGTTGTACTCTCTCGCAACCTTTTATCGATATTAGTTTGCCGTTCGATCAGGTTCGTTGACTGGATTCCGAAGAAACGCACTCCGCTTCTCTTAATAGTAAAATGCTTCACAAAAAGATACAACTACAAACTACAACTTCTTTGGTGGCGTTGCGGTCGGCCCGCCTGTCCCCAATTTCGCTGTGCGCAAAATGGAGGGCAGCCCATTGATTTCCTCAAAATAACATGATTTTCGACATTAGTACTTTCCAAAAATAGATGCGGCTCGTTGTTATTTACTTCCCGGTTAATTCGCCCCTACTTATTTGACTAACATTTTACTCATAATTTGTCGTGGGTTTACTTTCGTTGCGTGACACTTCATTTCACGCAAGCATTCGGAACTAAGTACTTTATCATAGAAAGACATTGTGGGATGCCGGTTCGAAATCACTTGTCACATAGAATTTGTTTGCCAAAAATGTTCGCGTACTGAGTTACCGCATTCGATGTATTATAGGTGATATGCTTCGGAAAAAAAATGTTAACCAAATGACGTGGATACACCTTTAGATATTCAACCTGATTTCAACCATCCACTCTTAATAAAAATTTCTTATTTGTGCTTTAAACTGAACTACATGTTTACTCTAGTACTGGGCTATGTGCCTTCAGTGTGAAATTCTTAAATACGGAAAATACTTTTATTGTTCATTTGTATCTTTATTTATTTGCGTGATGCCATATTTCATCAGTTGTTTTGATTATCGGATCACATGTCGGGTGACTAATCACCATGTATTTCAAATAATATTGATTATTTGGAGGCCCCGGCGAGTCAGAGGTGCGGGCCGATTATGGACATTGGGGCAATGAACCTGGGCATGCAGTTTGGACTCGGTGGCTTAGGTATGTTTCCGGCGTAGATCTTTACATCAGGACGTGTTCTGTGAATTCGAATATTTAATGTTTAATGTACATTGATGTTATATACAGTGAAGTTATGTAAGTGTAGTTATTTTTTTTTTTATGCCTCGGCAACTCAAGGAAATTTTAGTTTCTTGACGCTGGTATTTGCTTATTGGCTGGTTTGCTGAATTCCGTCCGATTATTCTATGGCATGATCATAATTAATAACATTAGACTATACCTACATTAATGTGTTTTTTTGGTCCGTTAAAGTCAAACCGCATATTCACTTTTTTGTCTGTAACCATCAAATATTGTGAATATTTTTTTCAATTTTTTTTTCTTCATTCTGGGAACCTTTATTTCCAATTTTTTGGTCAAGGTTTGAACTTCGTTGATGCTAAAGTCAATAAACTGAGGTGCAAAGTTGGGTTTTGAACGAAAGAAAAAGAAAATTAAAATTGCAAACGAATTGTTAGTGTTCAGGCCGTAAATGTCTTCTGTTGTATAATTACGCGAGTAGAACCGCAACGTACATACATCCACTGAATAATCTTTAATTTGCAGAGAAGCTTTTAATATAATCCTTTACACTTTCTCACAAACAAAGTGCCATTTTTACACTCTACACTACACTTTTGCTATAGCTTTTGGATTCAAAATATATTTTAAAAAGCGCTATTTTCTTCTTCTTTTTTTGTATGGCCGTCGTATATCAAAAACTGAGATAGGACGAGGGGCGATAGAAGCGCGAAATGCACTTTGTTGGATCAATCGATAAAAGACTGATTTGCTGTCTGTCTGTCTCTGTGCGGGACACCCACCCTCCTGAGAAAGGAAACTGGGAGCTGCGGCCGGGAAAGTAACACTGTTTACTACCATTCTTCAGCACAAAACTGCAATTAGTCTTTCGAAACCTGCAACAAGTAATTAAGCAAACACAAGAATGTGGACGGGACATTTACCACCTTGTAAGTTGGAACTATAGTTTCACAATTGAATTCACTCGCTGCAAAATTATCACCGATCTTATTATACAGCTGGTTGTCAGATAGTGTATGCTCACCATATTGTTAATGTTGTGTTTGTTTGCTTTTTGGGTTGCAGGCAGTTCATGTATACTCGTCAGGGAAAGACTTTGTAAAACAATGTTTACTAAGTGGTTGGCAAGGTTGAAAGTCATAATCCCTCAACTGTTTTTGTTTTCTCCGTAAATCACATTCGTTCTCCATGGTATGATGTGATATGATGCCGACTTATTGGAAAGAACAACTCAATCTGGCTTATTTACGAGAATTTAGCCTACTAGACTATAATTTTGTATTTCATTCATCGACATATAACAGCGTTGCATCTTGTATTAATGAGCCATTTCAGCTATATTTATTTATCCTAATTAGAAAATACCAAACAGAAATATATTGCATAATTGATATTCCTGTACATTCTTACAAGCACAATTAACATGAAATTGTCCTTTTCTCGAATAATACAAAAAAATGTTGCTGAAAAAAATATTCCTCCTCGCTCAAAAAATCTTTTTGATCGAAGGAATTGTTTGTCCAATTTTTTATCTCTGTTAGGTTCACATTCATGCCGCTTAGCATTTGCATAAGGAGATTAACTGATCGTAACATAATTTCGGCGAAAAATGGCCAGAAAAAAGCTCATATGATCATTCGATGAAACTATTCCTTGTTCTCGACTTTCTAAAAGAATTCTATATTTTTTTTGTTCTTTTAAGGAAATGGTTTTCTCCTATACGATTTGTAATGTAGTGCTGCGGCACTCGCATTTGCAATTAAATTTCGCTGGCTTATTTTAAGGCATGATTTATTAAGCAATAAAAACATGCGAATGGTTGTCGGAACAGTGTACATAATTGCCTATTTGACACTACTGTAGAGGCAAGCTTTAATTAATCTTAGCGTCGTGCTGTACGTAATTTCCTTGGTGGAATTTGAACAGTAAAATATTGTGCATAAGTATACATGTGCCAACAAAATGTGTGCATGCATGATAACCAGGCATCTGTTTGAGCCGCATATTACTTTTTCACGGAGATGTGAGAAAGTATCAAGAACGTATTGGAGCAGCGTGAGAAAATTTAGTGGTTGCTCTTATATAAAAGGTAACATCCAAAATTAATTCCCGCTTTCCGGTGCTGTTGATCTATTAATTGTGCATATGGTACTCATGATTAAAAATCAGCTACTATTCAGGAAGCTTGAGTCATCGGTTCCAGTAATCTAAGCCTAGATCGTATCAGTCAATATCTTTGCTGTTGTTTTGTTTTCTCCGCGTCTAATTATCAGTGTTTGCTCTCTCGCTCTCTCAAGATGCGCGAATTATGCCGATGGCATCTGTCCTATCTATCTATATATCTGTTGGGTGGTATGTCACGGACAATTGACCTCTACCTCCCGAACTAGACGAGTACAAAGTAGGGAGTCTTGCCCTAGAGCGTGGGAATCGACAGAGCTAGAGGAGACACAGTTCCCGATCGGGAGGTATAGGGGGATAGGGAATGGTCGCGTCGCGGGCGGCCCTTTCTTCCGGCGTGACCCGCGGTGCCGGTGTGCCTGACACTCACACTGACTGACTTTGTGCGACCCCCAGGAGAGGGGAGTAGGGAAGAGTAGCCAACCCCCCCTCCCTGCCGCCTCTCTTTCTCTCTAACAAACACCCAAATACTCACCGGCCAAGCCAACTAGTGACCACCCCGAAGCAACCATGCTCTGTGCGATTAATATGGGAGCTATGGGTAAGATTTCATAAAGCAATATGAATTTTATAGTTAGGGAATGGTAAATATTTGCTTTCTTTGTCGAAGGGGTAATTTGCATTCCATGTATTTACGCAAGATCCTTCATTTCGCTTAGCGATTAATCGTCACGAAAACCTGGGTGAAGAAAACAATACACTGTAAAAAAATACAGTAAACTGTGGTCACCGTACTGTTGTTTTACCTACACACCTTTCATATTGAATCATGACTCATGATCTCATGAAACTACCTTTCAATTTTTATTATTAATCATAAACTAAATCCATGGCACATACTGCTCTTGATGTCTATTTCAGCAGCCTATTTCATTAACAGCCACCTATTTCGTTAACAGTGGCCTATCTCATTAACAGCAACCTATTTCATTACGCAAAATTTCATTTGAGTATGCAAGAGCTCAAGTTCGTGCAGAAATGTCTACTTTCCAATCAATGTATCTTCACATCCAAAAAAAAAAACACTTATCTCCGCACCATCGTTATGCGCATTATCAAGGCTATTCGGCCTCTTGTTTTTACAGCGACTACTCTTCATTGATTAATGACGATGGCCTCTTTTATAGAGAATTTTACCTATTAACCTACGTATATGTTTTATTGTGGATTTGGTTACCCAATTTAAATCCGGACCTATTAGGACCTAATGCATGCCCTTAGAAACTGTTTTGCAAGAGGATTTGTGGAAAAGTCCACCTGCAAGTAGCATTTCTGAAAAAGTTTCACCCATTTATAAACTAGTATACGACATGTACGAGACCAATATCATCTTAGTTTATGAGTCTCGTCAAGTTTTTGTAGACATTCATTTATCGATTGAATTGTTCAGGCCCTGGAATGGGAGCTGCCAACCAGTTCGGCTTGGGACAAACGCTTGGTCAAATGGCACAGATGGGTAATCCGACAGAGAATGTAGTGGAGGTGATCCAAGTGCCCGACCACACCGTTGGACTAGGTTTGTAGACCTGTTGTTTCTCTTCGATACAATCTTTCTAATAAACTGCACTGTGGTTTTGGAACGCACTGCATCCCCATTTATTCGTTCGACTTTGAGTGCACAGTCGCCGCAATTTAGTTTGTAATAATAGGTCGAATGAAGAGGCCGAGCTCAGTTCGCCCCGCGCCTATTTCTAGCTGAGTAATATTTTGCCGAACTGTCGTTTGATTGCCGTTGCGGAATTGCAAGATTATTTATTAAGAATCACGGGCAACAAACTATGAATGCCCATAAAAATGTTTTTATTATGGCAACGGCAATGACTCCATTCCTTTCAATCTAAATCGTCTTGCTTAGTGATCGGACGCGGAGGAGAACAGATCAGTCAGATCCAGGCTCAGTCAAATGCCCGTGTTCAAATGGCGCCCGACAGTGAGGGAACTCGTCATCGCCAATGCACCATCCAAGGCACCAAGATGAGCGTCGACCATGCCAAGAAACTCATTTTCGAGGTAGTTCATATTATTTTTAAACATTTTGTACAGCGGGTTGCCTATTAGTAATGTTCTCATTCCCGTGTTGTATAGTTCTATAGGTGTACTTTGTTATTGGATAATTCTAGTTGAGCAATGTGGTTTGAAAAGTGCGTCTCTTCCTGGGGCTCTGATTAAAAGTTAGTTATCTTTATAGAAAAACATTTTGAAATTGCTTATTTTAGGTAATTAATCGGGCCGGCAACCGCCTGCCCCCAAATAGGTTCGATGGTGGAATGGGAGCCACTACTGTGGAAATTCCTATCCCGGCTGCTAAGTGCGGTCTCATCATTGGAAAGCAAGGAGAGACCATTAAGAACCTTCAGGTATATTTTACATTAGTTCTACAGTAGCCTTTTTCCTGTAATTTATTTTCAGTCCATCTTTGGTTGTATTCAGATGGTTGTATGCTTTACGGGTGTGTAGAAAATATTATGCTAAATATTCCTTTGGTGTGTAGAAAATATTATGCTAAATATTCCTTTATGTCTATAACTTATTGTTAGATCGCAAAATATTTTATTTATTAAGGAGCAAGCCGGAGTGAAGATGGTGATGATCCAAGAGAACCAAGAAGTCACCGGACAACCCAAGCCTCTCAGAATATCAGGAGACCCGGAGAAGGTAAGTATATTTAGTTCCTTTTCTATTATTTCATTATTTTTTGTTCGTAGTGTTAGAAAATGTTGCTTCTCGAGAACTGCAAACATCACATTTTTACGTGTTGTTTTGCTGTTTATTTTTACGCGTCTATTTCTTTTGTCAGTTTCGAAGTCAAAAAGTAATGTTTGTTCATTTGAGGTTGAACACGCCAAATGTCTGGTTGCCGAGATCCTGAGTTCTCGCGAGGAAGGAATGATGGGAGGAAGGCTCAACTATCCTAACGATGGACAGACTTCCAAGGGAGAGGTGGTAAGATTGACCGATTGGGTGATCTTAGATTTAGAAAGTTCAAGCATGAATGTTTCTCGTCATGTTCAGTAATTGCGCTTGCCTGCTTTATCACAGACTGACAGATGAATTGCTTGTTGTCATATTTTTTGTCGATGGCCTTGTTTACCTTGGGTTGACCGACTAAATAAAGGAAGCAATTTTTTTATATAATAAAGTATTCTACAGGTGGTTGTGCCCCGATCGGCCGTCGGAATGATTATTGGAAAGGGAGGAGAGACCATCAAGAGATTGGGAGTCGAAACTGGGGCCAAGATCCAGTTCCAGACAGACGGTACGATCTATATTATTCATTGCTTGCGGAATCCACACGCCACTTTCCCACGATCATTACTTTAGAAAAATAAATATTAATTTTATCGTGAAAAAAAGCTCTGCTTTAGGTAGGCTGCAATGAGTTAGTTGTTAGTTAATTAACCTGTCGGAAAAGTTAGCGGCTAGAAAAAGAAAGTAATTCAGTTGTGGGCTGCAGATCCAAAAAAAATGAAATAATTCACTTTATGAGGTATTATTTTCCCTTAGTAGTTATCAGTGCTTGATAATATTCTCTTTTCAGACGATCCAACAACTCCCGAGCGATGCGCGATTGTCACCGGTACTCGTGAACAAATCTACAAGGCGAATCAACTCATTGCGGATCTGATTAGGAAGAGTGCTGCGCAAGGCCAGGGAGGAGGTGCCGACACCTTCTACATGCACGTTCCAGCCAATAAGACTGGACTGGTTATTGGAAAGGGAGGAGAAACAATCAAACAGGTATGACAACAAACTACTACTCGTTTTTAAACTTCGGTTTACACTGTACAATAAGAATAAGCAGTTGTTTTGTGTTCTCAGACGCAATCTTTCAGTTTGGTCTAGCCCTAATTTATTACTATTGTTCCAAACGGCACGGATAACTTTCGGTCTGAAACTAGTCCCCGAAATTGGTCCCGATAATAATTAATTTTCCGTCTGAAAATAGTCCCCGAAGTTCGTCCTACTGCCTGTCAGTTATTTTTATTTCTTTCCAGATTTGTGCTGAATCTGGTGCACACTGTGAGTTGTCACGTGATCCCCCACCAAATGCCAACGAGAAGGTTTTCATCATCAAGGGAAATCCATCACAGATCCACAACGCTCAACACATTATCAGAATGAAGGTGGGTTTTTTTGTCGGTTTTTTTGTCTGCGTATTTTTTGTCTGCGTATTTTTTGTCTGTATGTGTATGTTTTCAAAATCATTGTCAATTTATGACCATTGGACCACGTAATACAGACACTGGACCAAAATAAAGTTCAGTTATACGTTATGATACTAACCTTACCTTTTAGGTTGGAGAAGTCGCCCCTGGTACACCTCTGCCTCCCCTTGGCGGTCCTGGAGGTCCTCAGGTTCAGAACCAGATGTTTGCGCCACAGCAGAATGCCCCACAACAATACGGACAATTCCCACAAGTCCCTAGCAACCAGTGGAACAGCAACTTTGGTAAAATACTTGGTCCTGTTCATTATTGGTCGTCATTCGTGGATTATTTTTCTCGTTACGTTGATCACTTTATAGTTTCAATTTTGTCAGGTGTTGGACATGTGTTCTTCGTATATATTGACATGGGAAATATGTTTTAGGCGCCGCGCAACAACAGCCCTCCCAAACGAATGGGTGGGGAGCACCGGCACAGTTCTTTGACGCTTCAGGAGCCACTGCTCAAAGTGCCCCTCAGCAAGTGGGAGGAATGCCCTCTTCGTACCAACAACAATCGCAGCAGTTTGGCCAGACACCTCAACCAGCTTCCAATCCCCTCGGAAATGTAAGTACTTATTGATTTATGATCCGTACAGCTGACTAAACCCATGACACAGCTATTCCGTATCTGACTGAAATACTGAAGGTTAATGTGCTAGCTGTGTTAATCATATCGTTTACTTGAATGTGAACTCCTCCTTGAAAACTATTCTTACAAAGTAAGCTCTAAATTCGTGATTATTATCAGAATCAGATTAGTGAGACCAGTCTAACAATAAGACGATAATTTATATTGTTTCAGGTAAGCAGTGGCTCGACGCACCCCACAATTAATCCACAGACTGGACAGCCGGACTACTCGCTCCAGTGGCTGGAGTATTATCGTCAAACAGGAATGCATGAGCAAGCTGCCCTGATTGAGAACCAGCTGAAGCAGCAACAACAACAGTCGCGCACTACCGCATCTGCTGCGTCAACCCCTGCTCAGTTTGGTGGATACGCCCCCGCACAGGCTGCCCCTACTCAAGCTGCCGGCGCCATGTCTGCATTCGGCTCGGCTTCACAGCAGTATCCCTACTCGCAGCAACCGTACTAGAGCAGCTACAACAGCGTGCTGCCTGTGCTGTACTAGATTACTGCTGCTGTAAAGCTCACAACAAACAATTGCCCCAAAACGTTGTTGTTAGCCCCGTATGAGCCCATCCCCCCCCCCCCCCGCCGCGTTGTCTCATTTCGACCACCTAGTAACACACATTTAACACTACTAATAATTTAGTTGTTTTGCATATTTATGCCATCGTAATAATATATTTAATAATTATTAGCGCTAATTGAATTATTTAATAGGTTTTCCTGATTAACTTAGAATTTCCCATTAGTGTTTTGTGAAAACGATCTGGATCGTTTGAACATTTATATTTATTTATTTAATGAATAGTTTCTATGAACAAATTCCTTTCCCTTGCCAAGCCATGCCCATTGCAGTACCACACATGCCCAAGTACTCACTAATTTATTCTCGTACTAATAATGTATTTTTGCACGTTTTTGTTCGTTATCCTGTTATTATTGAGCTCATTTGGTTGTATATCGATTGATTGATTGATTGCCGCGCCTTCCCCTCATTATCGTGTATATCGTACACCGTGAACGAATTATACTATTGTATGTGTGTGTGAATATTCCGGCTACGTCATGGATCACCTGGTCCCGCCCGCGTCCCCCCCCCCATTATGTATATTGTTTCTTTCAGAATTTCAGATGTTTGCTCCAAACAGAGTTGCTCTCGTATTATATCTCGTCTATGATGATTGTGACCTGGTATACTGTTGATCGTTTTCTTGTCATCGTGTGTTTATGTGTCAGACTTCTCTTTGTGCATGTGTATGTATGTGTTCCGTTGTGCTTCATCTCTATTTGTCGTTCCTCTCACATTGATTACTATATACTGTGCTGTATTCTATCCACGCCACGGGTTCAGTTGTAATTCGTACCTTATGCCGTATATTGCTCGTGTATGTGTGTGTACGTTCAGTCAATCGATTTCAATCCCTTTCTATTGTAAGATATACGTTGTACCATCTGCTCCTTTTCTATCACATCATTATTATATATGTGTTTTTGTATGTTTATAATGTATTTTTCGATCGATATTTGGGATTGTGGCGTGTGGTAATGCAATCGGAAACTTTCATGGCTTGGCTTTTAGGTGTTCTTTATTCTTTCTTTTTAGTTTTTTTAATTGTATTAGGTTACTGGCAAGTCGACGCAGAACTACTATTTGTATTGATGCGACTTCATGAGATTTTGAGAGGCGTGGCCTCACAATGCCGATCAGACGAGCGAAAAAGCTCTGTTATACCTTCGTGACACCTAAGAACAGTCATTTCTTTACAAAACTCTACCATCTGTGAAGGTTTATGTTTTACTCTAGCACCACGTGCTCTTTGCTTTTTTTTACCTTTTTAGTATGTATTTGTTGCTGCTTATAGTTGGTTCATTATATTGGTTCATTTGCTTGCATCGTCCGTTTATATATATTTTGTATTTTCACCATTTTTTATCGTTTGTAATCTCCTCGAGAACTCACGGGATTTTTAGTGTTATTTATGTCGTTTGTCCCGTTTTGTTTTGCACATTTCTTCTTCCTTTTCTACTGTCATTTTTTTCTCGATTGTCTATTAGAGGTCTGTACTTTTCGTTATATTCCATGCGATTTTTGTATTTTAATGATTGTCGTTGTTGTGTTTTCTTTTGTAGAGTCTGCTAAGTAAAACTTTATTTCAAATTTTCTTCGGTGGTTTTGTGGTTTATCAGTGAACTAAATCCTATTAATAGTTAAAGTATGCAACACAGCGGTAACTGAAAACGTCAATGGTCATTATGCTTCAAACAAGGAAATGCAAAACAGTAATCCGATATGTAAAACGAGAATCAGTACTGGAGATCACCTCGATCAGAGTAACAAAGACAAACATGCAAAGAAAATAAATTCAGATGAATACGAGTTAATTAATAATTGCAACGAGCAACGACGATGGGTTGTGGCATACACATATAATAAGCATCATCAGAACGCATGCAACGGGTAAATTAATAATGCATGTGAATTGCCTGTATGTGCTGAATAAATACGTCATTCCCATAGGTAGGTTACGTAGCCGAGTCTTTGTCGTCGGCAACGTATCTTGGTTGCCGGTTTCCGTACGCGTTTCTCAGCGGTGGAAGTCTACTGCGCGCGGCTACGTTTGTGTTAACGCTAGCTGTAATCGGTCGTGATAGGCCGATAGCTTGTGCTGTTTGAGGGTGCGTAACGGGTGGTGGCGGTTGATTGTCACTGAGGGAGATAGTGGCTGGACCGATTGGCCGGGTCATCGATAGGCTGAATCCTGTCTCCTGTGACCGCTTCACGAAATGGAGACACCGGAACTGCACCGACTGAAATTAGTGGATTAGTTCAGAGACATCCATCTAGGAAATAAAATAAATTTTTAGACCATTAAACAAAAAGTGACATCTTACATGTATGATTACCAAAAGTTTTTTTCACCTACTGTCTGGGAGGAAAATAAAAGTTCGTATTCTTTTTAAATTTATGACGAAAAGCATGTTCATGTTCTTAGTAGAGCTAGAATTTGGTTGGTTTATTAATAAAATTAAAAAAAAATGACAGCGCGCACGTAATGTGAACAAAGGACGTGTTCGGGGACGCGTCCATTTCAAAATTTCAAAATAAACAGACAGATAACATACCAAAACGCCAATTAGCGTGAGCAGAAGTAAAGCAAGCAGCGAAGCGGCAACAATAAGACACGAGTGTTCGGATGGAGGTGCTTGAGTAAGCAGAAGAATAAGCACAACGACGATCAACGCAATTAGCCCGCAACAAAATATCCTGAAAATATCCTGAATAGACATCAATACTAGGAAGAAATATGCACGTGTGCTAAACAACCACATTGTTTTGCTTTATTGTTAGCTATATTAGAAAGGTCATTATTTATTCAGTAAATCGAGAATAAAGATGGAAGAATTTCCTTGCCTGTACACTATATGTGGAATGAAGAACATCCATCGAACGTTTTTGATGCCGAAGAACATAAGATTGATTGCAACTATCTGTGTAATTGCCCACACGAGCCAGAGTACATTCAGCGAGCACGCGGTTTCGGCTGCCATAACCGAATATCTGAATTTGGCGGATTTTCTTTTCTTGAGATACAGAATACACGTTTGAGCCTTTTGCCTTCTCAGCTTACTGGATGAATCGTACACCCCATACTGATGCTTTTTCAAACTAGTTTTATAAATATAGTCGCCAAGAAAGACAAAGGCACAAAGGCCATAACACTTTCGAACATGCTCAGTATGAGCTATCTCAAATTTCTCCTCATTCTCCTCACCTGTCGTATGCCTGATCGTAGTTATGCATCATTTCGTGAATATCGTCAAGAAGCGACGAATTTGTTTCGATCAATGTGCTATTGTCGCCACCATCACAAACACGAGTGCTGACATCCGGAAGCACTGAAACATATTTCGTTGAACTGATATATCGATACATCGTTTGCGCTTCAAAGCATTCTCCTTCATGGCAGTTCATGTGTCCAGCTTATGAGTTTAGCATCAGCGTAAAGTGCTGTTTATAACAATTAATGGAATTGTTACTCAGATTTCTTTTAGCTCAATTAAATTGTATGCAGTTTGGAAAAGTCATTGAACTTTTTTCATTTAAACCCTCACCTGCGACTAGTATAAAGCACAGCGTGAATATTTCAAATATTCCAAATAGTATTGTAAATGTTTTGACATGACAGCAGCAGGTCCTGCAAAAAACATTATAAAAGCCAAATGACCAAAAGAAAAGGCTCACTCCCCAGCTGAGCCACTTCGAGTGGTGTTGGCAAATTGGTGGCGCTGTCCAGGCGCCAGTAACTTGCTCCCAACAATAGTTTGTCATCTGTCATTTTCAGTTAGTTTGGTTTAGATGTGTTTTCAGTTGAATCTGAGCGGCCCCATCACTGTTCAGCGGCAAATTTCCCTGCAAGCACGTGTCTTACGCGTGTAAGCTCTTTTGCAAAATATAAAATAAAAATAACAGGACAAAAGTACCGTACATATATCGTTTGTCACTTGGATCGAATCCGGATGTTGAGCGCCCGTTATTCATAAAATTAGCTTGCTCAGCTGAAATGTGTTCATTTTCAAACGCAATAAATAATAGGACTCTATATATGCATATAGGTTCGTTATCATTTGTTTGGGAAATTGTATTGAATGTTCTTCGACCAGGCCACAGTTCTTTAAGTTACACTTAAACATGGGAAGAAAAGACAATCAATTGGGTGAATTTGGAAGTGTTATGGAAGAATTATTGCAGAATGGTGAATCGATGCGCGAACTGTCACAATTAATTTTCAAAACTAATTACAAGTTCACCTGTTTTACTTTTATTAGTACAATGAGAGGGTTGCTATGGTACTATTTGAATACCAATTAGGGCAATTATCGTTATGTTAATTAGTAGATGTCACGAACTGAAAAAGGGTAAACCCAGTCATCAGCAACGTAAATTATTGTGGACATTTTGACGCACAATGAACACGTACTGAACGTATTCTAACGTTTTACATATAACCGTATTCTGCATGAGGGAATCAAAGTTTTCAGTGAAATGCTCCTTTATTATTGTAAAAAGTCATTGGAAATGATGCTGGTTGAGCACAGGATAAAATCGCGGTTATAGAGAACAATTGCACTTTCTTATAACTTGGTGATGACCATTAACCATCTGATATAATCCAGTTATTTATTGGAAGATTGTGACGCAGCAGAAGCAGCGACAAGTTGTTGAGCAGTCAACCATACAATACATCACAGAGCAACGCTCGTAGATTTTGTGAATGATTAAAGCAATTCTATTGTGTGAAGTTTGGCACAACACGCACACATTTTACCAGTGGAACACAATAGTGGAACTAGACCGGACTTTTCCGTTGAAGATCCATGAATTTTTTATTTGTCGAAGGAAATTATCGGTAAATATAAGGGTAAGAGATTATCCTTACCATGTTTCCGCTTGCGACAACACCATAGACACATCGTACGGGATAGCCTTATTTCATCGGATAACAATGAACTTTCTACGTCTGCAAGCACGGTGATTTCTGGTTAAAAGGATGATGTCAAAGGTTACATCAACTAACTTAAACTTCCAATGCGAAACAAACAAGCGAAAAAGTATGGTCATAATACAACGCTGAAAATCATCTGTGGCGAAATTCTCTAGCAAGCAGTTGTTATTTCATAACCACAATAAAGATAAACAGAATGACTACTAGATGTACATGCTTAATTGGAGATGTACAAAAGATGAGAGTGTACTAATAGATAATCGTAATAATTTATTGGTTATAACTGAACACTAAAAGGTTTACGGGGGTGAAAGTCACAAGAAATTCTCAATTAAACGAGGCGTGCATTATATTTTTGTTTAACCAAAGCCAACTCATTAAAATTAGTGATCATTAATCTGGACTCCGAACAGAACTTCGTTGCGAGGGTAGAACAACGGTGGTGAGGGTGAAACAGTTAATCCCTTTCTTGAAAAGAAAGAGGTGACATAAACATTAGCAATAAATTACTGCAAATGTTTTCGCGCAAAGCCTATTTATGAGACATTATTTATGAGCGTTTAAGAAACATTAAATACGCGAACAAGAATCATACGTTTTTTTATAGATTATGTTACAGTTACTGAGCGCACGTATCTGACCATTAAACATATTTGTTACTATAAAACACGTCCGCAAATTTTGTTGATTATCTGGAAAATGGGTGGTGCGAAACTTGCTTCTCAGAAACTTGCTGTAATTACCATTTCGAAATTGAAACAGAAATTGGGGTTTGTGAAAAGTGCAGTGTACTGAAAAACGATAATAAACAATGACTTATTGTTTGCCCTAGGACGGATATTTTGTTTTTAATACAGACCACTTTTATAACTCCAACAGAATATAAAATTAAGAAGTCCCAACTACTTGTTTGTGCAAAACAATTTTTATGGGTTTATTTGAATAATTGCGCTGCAACATGCGTGCATTTTCCGTTTTTAAATAAGATACTTTAGGTTGCTACAGGTGTTTGCAAGGGTAAAGTGAAGAAAAAGAAGAATACCATTATATGAAGAAGACTGTGAGTGTATTATCATTTAGAATATGTAAACACAAAGAATGAGGGAGACTACATGTAATCAGCAGTGTTGTTTAGCATCCCATCCAGACTTTGGAGTGTAATAATAAACGGTCCCAATACTATGGCAACGTTGGGAGCCCAGAAAGGGAACATGAATATAACAACACATTATGGGCGAGTCCGGATGATATATGTGACTACTACGAGAAGACAGAAGCTATATGAAGCAAATAAATAAATACGAATAAGTGCATAAAGAGCGTGAGCTCATGCGATCCAAACAGTTGTTTTTGCCTATTCACCCGCAATTGTGGAACAACGAATTGAACACAGTACGATGCATATAAGGTAAATGTGCGGTCAAACTCTAATCAAGCGTTTCAGAATATAGCTTGTAATACGAATAAGTGTCTAAGTTTGTGCCAAATATTGTACTTTTTAACTTCCGACTGTCTGTCGGATAATAACAGCCACAACCCTTTGTAATTTAAATATCCATTACATTTTAAAAGTACTTCAACAGTCGAATGCGCTGAAAAGCAAGTCTGAATAAAAAAAAAGTAAAGAAAGTGCTTAAAATACGTATGGCTATGGAAACCAAACAAGCAACTCTTTTGCAAAAAGGTCGAAAAATTAATATGTATTTTTATATAGACAACAGTGTTAGTTTTTCGGAAAAGCAATTTTTGGTCAATCGCAGTGCACCACAACATATTGTATTATTATGTGGCTTCAGTAGGCGGCTATACATGTGTATGTGTCGTTGCTAAGAAAATTTAAAATGTTCAGCAGCTATACGATTTTTGAAAATATGTACAAGGGTTACTTCCAGGTGGCGCTCGAAAATACCAGGATGATACACTAACACAATACCCGACATCAAGACCATGTTTCGCAACCCAAAAAGGTAAGTCGTATTATGTTTTCGATGGGTTGGATTCCCAATGTTAAACTATTTCGCCCGTCATACATTTTAATTGTGGACCTGGCCAATGTGGGTTGGTCGATGGGATTGCCGACGCATTAGTAATCATTAGGTAAATTGTCCTCAGATTGCTGGGCGCCTAGCAATTACAATTTGTGCACAGTTAGTGCCAATACGCCAATACAAGTATTCTAGTAAACATACACTTGAAAAGAATTAGATATCCTGTCGTCATTTGTGTAAGGATGCGAAGAATGTGCTTATTTGGTTTGTTGAAGATAACTACGTTAAAATGCTGATGGTTGCGTACAACAATGCTGGTTACGCTTACCGTACGTTTCCTTTAATACAACAGATTATTGAAACGACAAACTCATAAATCGGTGGCTAAATTTGATCTACATTATACTTTTGTTCTTCTTTTACGCAAACCCGACACAGTGAATCATATGCGTTGAGGGGGATTGCATTATGCTATATTTGTCTTCTTAGGAAGAGCTCAGTGTCAATACGGGGGCCCAAAGGTTCAGGCCTGCATGCTTGATTCGCTCGTAGATCTTTGACGCTCCACTCCCAGCCAGGTTCTCCAGGCTATCCACAATATTTACACGCATGGTGATAGGTTGTCAAGCTCGCGCGTTTCTTCTTGGAGGACCAAGGGGTTGCGTTTCGGCGAACGGCTTGCTTACAGCGCGGCTGCGCTTAAAGCAAGACCACTCTTGGAACAAAGGAGGATAGATACCAAATCTAGGCAAGAACGAGGTAAGTCCGATCTGTGTAATCTGATTCTATCTAAAGTCGAGAAGAACCATACGTTTCAGCAATTAGGTGACATTTCTCAAAGTTAAAAATAACGCATTTTAATTTCCGGTCCAACGGATGGATAATATCAGCGAGGAAACGCTCGATTTCCTAACGAATTTCGCCATTGGAACGATAATTTTGTCGCTATTTTTGTCAATTTCCTTCGTAATACACAGGTAGACAATTTTTTTTTCAATTTTCGTTTAGGAAATTATAAGACCACGGTCAATGAAATCAATGAAATATATGTTGTTATTTTGGACTTTTAACTTTTTTAGCATTTAACTTTAATTACTTTTGGAATTACATGTGGTGGAATCATTAATCAAACGTATCACATAGCATGAGCAATCAAACATATTACATCGTAAATAAGTAAATTAATATTTACCTGTTGGTGGCTGTGGTGTGCTACTGTCTGTTGGGGTCTCTTCGATGGTCATTACTACGTGTCTTTTAACGAAGTACTGGGAAGGACTCCTTTGGCCTCTTACTTCACCACGCAGCTGAGCGACTCCAGACCGAATATCTAGCCATACAGGCTCCAAAAACTCTTTTAAGCTTTCCACCAGTATCCTGAAAAGGAGCCACTTGCTTCCCTCCAAGAATGAGGAATAACTTGTAAACAATAAATGGCACATAGACGACAAAAATGCAAATATGGCTAAATCTGGCAAAGGTTGTTTATGAGAGTCACAAATTTCCTTTAAACTCCTGATCAACTTCTTACATGTTAAATTTATCAAAAAAAGTTGTGAAACAAGGGATAATGTGTTAATTTGGTTAACAATTTTGATGATGATTTTAAGAAAACATGAAGGGTACAATGGACGTTGTTGAATACAAATAGATGAGTTGTTCCTCGGCTGAGTTATGTAATTGGTGTTCACGTTTGAGGGAAATACAATTGTGATAACAGGCAATTCCGAGTAAAGCTGCCAAGATTGTAGGTCTTCAAATAGATGTATGGCTTCCTCTACGGCACCCATTCTCATCCATGACCGTAATGAAAAAGTGTTACGAAATGAACGTGTACCTAATGTGTCTAATATGCTGTTAGATAGCCGCAAGTCTAAATTTGCGAGAATTCTAGAATAAGAGAACTTGCTCGGATGTTTATCTTCCTGTAGAAAAAGCCAGCATTGGCAGAACGTTCGCGATGGTCAGGCAATTGAATTAAATACAATTAGCAAATTAAACATTTTTTAAATAATTTATTTCGTAAAAGAAAGGGAGGAGCGTGGCGCAGTGGCAACTGCCTTGCTCACGTCTGCGGTCGTTGGCTCGAATCCGGCTCGGAACCTCACCCTACGAAAGGTGCAAAAAGTTGATAGCCGGGCAAAACTGGCGGAGATAAATCGGCTTCCCGAGAAAATGGCCTCCGAGAAGTTTAAAGGCCGGATTGTAATGCTTCAGAAATGAACTAGAAACAGGTGCATCGTCTCTGCGGATTCGGCTGATATAACCCGGTACTCTTTATCTTTTAAGTAAAAAAAAAAATTTTCCAGGTATCTTCAAAGGGACTGACTCAGCTGATCTTTGCAGAAGAACCAGTCAAATAACTCAAGAATTGACTTTTCTTTGTTGCTCAACATTCCCATATTAGGAGCTTCCCATGTTTCATGTTTTTTAGGCATTACCACCGATTGTGGTAAATTTTGACACATTTTATCAACCCAAATCCGTTTATCTTCACGTTAACATCTTTACAATTATGTGACACAACTGCTATTTTATTTGCATGCAAACGTTGATACGTCAATGTTATATGTCAAGACGCATCTAATCCAAAAAAACGACAAATTCATTCGTATTTGTAAAGGCAACAATGCCAAGAAAAATTGAAAATTTAAACAGAACAACGTCCACATGTCTACACGTGTTTTTCAATAGATGGCCTTTTATATTTACAACAAGTTTTGTTTATTGATTGATCAATTTTCCTGCATAATAGTACATATGTTGACATATTCTTTCTGCGAATACATGTCCCATGAAATTTTTATTTCTGTGAATCAATCAAACATATATATTTATGGTAATTACTTGTCAAAGAATTGTGAAATAAATCTTCGTCTCAGCCCACCCACGTGCACTTTGTCACCTGGAAAATTGAACAGCAATTTTTAACGCACAATCAGTCACTGAAATTAATGTGTGTTTTTGGCAATTACAACCCGGCTGACATAAGTAATCTGTCAAAAATCGCTGGCTTTAAAAACGAGGGCGGAATGCATTGTAAATATTATTGACGATTCGATTCACGTTCTCGGTTAGGCATATTAAAATGATTGTATTCTGTGAATGCCAGCTGCATTGGTGACCGTTCCTGTTAAGAAGACTAGCCGAACAAATAACAGTCTATTTATGACTTTCATTGCATATAAGTAGTTTAAGCTGACTCGAAGGATACAACACATGGTGCTCCAAAGGCATTCCTTCTTTCTTCAATTAGTACAAATATTTTGTGTTTCGAATATGAGACCGCTGTGCCAAATAGAATATACTGTTTGTGAGAGTATCGCTTTCACTTAGGCAGCTTAACACAACTGAAGCGCGGCCCCAGAAAGCGAAAATAACCCCGAAATAGAAAATTTTACGAAATTACTGAAACAGTAGTTCCTTATATATGCACTTTTATAACGAATTATATCCACAGATACTTTTTCGGAAACTTTACAGATCTTTTTTTTGTTGAAAGAAGCAGCTTGATACATGGTATATAAAGAGCCAGAAAATGAGTGGCAACGTATCAACCAACCACACCAACTTTTACTGTTCTACATATTAGTGTTTATTGTCATCTTACTTAAGTGGGAAAGTGGAGCGTTTTTATCAATGAATACCCAGTGTTTGTTTTGGTTCTTATGATTTTCGTTACTTCGACTAGTGGTTGTTTTTCTTCAAAAATAAAGTTTATTTAAGAAAGCTTAGAACTGAACAAAAATGTCGACAGTATCTCTGTTTGCTGTGGTTCTACTCGCAATGGTTGCGCTCAGTACTTGCCGACACCAGAGAGGATATGTAAGTTATTTTAAGGAAATTAACCTTAAGCTGCTCTAATTGAGGACAGTATGAATATTTAAAGTAAATCAACAACCAGATTTATCTTATTTTTTATGTCTGAATGACAAAATTCATTGTCTTCACTGATTTCAACGCGAAACTTTATGGTGCCCGGCGAAAAATGTGGTTCGTGTACATCTCGCCGCGCACTTCGGCTGGTTGTCGCCCGGCGCTCGCAAGGTATGCCCGGCAAAAGCGCGGCGCACCGACCGGACGAAAATGTGAAAAACCATGCAGCAACCGACAAAACGAGTGCGCGGCGCTTTCGCCCATTCTTCGCCCAGTTTTCGCGCCAAAGGGTAGTCAGTACACTTGCCCGGACCTGGCGACAGTAAGGCGAAGACTGGGCGAAGTGCGCGGCGAGATGTAGGCGAACCCCTTTTTTCCCCGCCCACCAACGAGCTTCGTCAGTATGCGGATCTAATAGAACTTCAAATACTAACGATTACTTGTTTGAAGTAGTTTTAATTCTAATCCAGCACTCAATGTCGACACTTTTTCAGATTGTTGTATGATTTACTAACAGATATTTTGGTTTGTTATGTTGTGTGATGGTTGGTGAAGCTTTTGTTATCTGTGAATCTCTGGAATCTACTTGAGATAGTCAGAGCACATGGTGCAAAAGAACAATTTTGTTTTTTAGGCAGTTTCACAAGATCACGACTTACCATTAGTCACTAATAAAAAAAACAATAAGCGTAAAATGAAGTACATTAACATCCATTTTCAGTCCTCATCAACGGCTATGTGTTTTGTGAGTTATGATTAGCTCTTTGCTTGACTTTCTTTATTTCAACTCTCTTTAAAGCGAAATGCTAGCCTCTTTGGAAAATTTGCATATGATAAGCAAATCCTATGTATCCTATGCTAATTTTGTACGATTGCCGTGGACGATCGTACAAAATTAGCATAAGATACATAGGATTTGCTTATCATATGTAAATTTTCCAAAGGGGCTAGCATTTCGCTTTAATTTAAAAGCGAAGCTTTGACTCCAATGTTATCTATACCTGCGTGAAAACGCAAATAATAAATAGTACCTTTCAAAGGAATTTCTGATCCCGTCCCCTTCTAAGACCTTCCAAGACAAGTTGATGTAGAAAGAGTTGAACAAGTGTCTGTCCCCATGCTGTTGACTTATAACGCTGTCTTCGTTTTGTTCTCCATATGTATGATATTTTTTAAAGCATCCCATCTACTCGATTTGCAGACCTAGGCCCAGACCGGTAATACGCGTCGGTTTTTTGTTTTGCTTTATTCGCAATGCATTTGTCAAGCGGTTTTTTTGCGTCTTGCTTTTCGCGCTTATCTTCCTCAACGTGTGCAACAAAAAAATAATAAGTAAACGGAACAAACCTTTAGAAGTTGAACGTTCTCCCATTCCTTAACGCCACTCGGAACCTTTCCAGGAATCTGAATGCCTACAAGGTGATACAATAAGCTTGTTTTAAGATGCATCAGTTTTTGGCAAAAATAGACTTAGCAGCTGGGCCCAGTCTTATCCAACAGACAAATAAAGATAATAATATTATCGCTCCATACACTATCACCATAGTATAATTTTACCGGTGACAATTTTGTGTCACTCATAAGAAAAATCACGTTCTGGCTTTAGACAATAAAGCCAAGCATAGAGAGTTAACTCACTATTAGCGCGGCATCATTCGACCAAAAAAGAATCAGCGGGCGAAACGACATACTGAATTCCTCCCATGTTTAACGGATGACCTTATCAGTCTCTAACATTATCTGACAAGTTAACAAATAACGTTGTAACCTCTGTTTCCCATGCACGCCACCCCCCATTTAGTTGTTTCCACCTGGACAAAAATGGAAGAGAACTGAAGATGAACTGGATGATGTGGTCAAAAGCGAACAACTGAATACTCAGGAGATTGGCACTTACGAGAACGAACATGATGCCGAGCACTACGAGAACCAACCTACGTTGGAAGAGGACGAGGCCGAACTTTTCAGTAGAACACACAAATCACTCAGAAAGGCCTGGGTGCGAAATCAGCTCTATTAAACATTATGACAACTTTTGTTAACACATTGTTATTCATACTAAGGAAACACACTTATTAACACGCACCGTTAGCATGTTGTGTTACTTACACATAGTTCTACGGCATTTTGTACTAATATGTTATGAAGATATTCATGTTAGGTTCCGAAAATTGTTGAGGGTGAATCTCTCTTATGGTTCGCATTAGCAATCCCGTTCAGGGCGACGTTATGGAAATTCCACGCAGTAGTCTGATTGTTGGCGGTAGAGGGTATGGACCTGGATTCTTCGACTATAACCCCTTCCACATGATTAAGAGGGGAGGACGGGCTGGGGTAAGTGAAATATGTTATTCACACAAACCATATTTGTTTTCATCAGTGTTGAGTCCGTGAACACGAAGAGTTCCTGTCTGGAACTAGAGTTGATTTTGTCCGCAGGCTAATGGTAAGCCGAGTAGATAAAACCCGCATTTCTGCTTACAGAGGATGTTCAATGACGATTCTGCCCACTTCGACGATGTAACTCAAGAATACCGTCCTAAGGTGAGAATTATTAACTATCGCTAATTACCAAATTCCAATAGTTAACCATGCTTTATGAGTCCGTGGAGGTTTTAGCTCATAGTAAACTGACAATGTTTCCTTCTAGAACGATGAGAACTTGTGGAACGTCAACGGTGAACTACCACGTGAAGCCTTCGCAACTAATTAATCAAAACACAACTACTCTAACACATTTGGTTTTCTTAATATTTGACACTGAACAGTTCAATCAAAGAACTAGAAGTTATAAAGCGCTAATGCTACTCATTTATTCAGTATGTATTATCCGCAGTCAAATGCATTCACCACACACGCTAGTGATTCATTTTTCACTAGTTGCTTGCCTACCGCTTTCACAAATCAGCATTCATCGACATTCCCACTATGAAGTAAATTGACGAAAATATTAGAAAAAAATATTGCTTGCATAGTTACATAGCTGTCCTGTAAAATACTTACCCTCTTATGCTTTCTGTCCCACGTGCACATATACCCAATATTTCTCTGATTATGCTTAATCATATATTTGTATCAATAAACACTGCATATATGTTATTTCAGACTTCGACCCGTTTTAAAATACATTGCGTACAAAGAAATCAAAAGACGAAAATTTACACTCATCAATTCATAGCATTCATCAAAGATTCAGGAAAGGCAATTAATTCAAATTAAAAACAGCAATTAATGGATTGACATTCAATTTGAGAGCAGACAATTAATAAACCATTTACTGGCAAATCATATGCAAATTTTTATGAGCCTTCCGTCCACACACCCAATATAACGCGGGCGTTCACCGGGTAGGTCTTTCAGTTTCTTACTGTAGAGCTGCACTTTTCTCCAACAATTACACAACTACATGTACCATGTTCATTTTCTCATCATAGCGTGAGCTTCTAGGTCACTTCGCGCTCGTTAGTTTGTTCTTATTTTTATCAAGTGTAAAAAAATTAGCCTATATGGTAAGGACTTGAGACAAAAGTGAACACATCTAAAAGAGTAATTGCGCTTGTGATTTGATATTGGGATCATACTTTACTTTGAATGTTTTTACTCTTGATAAAAATCAGAATAAACCAATGATCGCGAAGTGACCGTCCCTTTAATGCAAAGACAATGCGGGTATTCATAGCTAAGACAATTTAAAAGCAGTACTCAAAGAAGTGTGGCGCTTATTTTATCACGCATTTTTTGGTTTGATGTTCAAGTATGGAAACCCTTTTGATCTAGTTTCCTCAGAGCCTCAACAATGGATTGGAGGGCTGTCGTTTGTTCGGTAACTCTCATTGGCACTGTGATGATTGTGCTCGGAATACTTGTGGTAAGTTATATGTTATTCGTTCACATGTATTATTAAAGTAAATACCACGACAACATTCGAACGAACGTTTCTGATAGACTCTACGTGAACGTCATTGCGTCTGCCTGTAGAAGACAATAAGGTAAACGCACCTACCATATGAATGGCTGACATTTTGAAAACATCCGATTTTTAGTATCTTTTCTTGGTAAGGCTTTGCAATTATTGTAATATTTTATTCGTTTAGTACTTCACGATGCGTTTCATGGAACTCTATCTCGATCGTCCCGAACTGTTTGGTGAGCGTGGGAGACTCCCGAATCAAAGGGTCACACCATCTAGAGTTATTGCTCCACTGGCCGTACCAGAAAGAGTGATCGTTGCCCCGCCTTGCGTCAACGTTGAAACCCAACTACAAGGAACCCAAGCCCAAATTTGAAGATCGCCATCAGAAATTTGCTTATATAACACGGTTCCTATACCTGCCATGTTCTTGTTTGTTAACCAATAAATATATATTTGTCAATCATGCAACTTGCTTTTTTTTTTTGAAATTCCAGCAGTATGTATCACTGTGAAATACGACGAGAAAGCATAAAAATTTAAATTTATACCCCATGATACCACCAAAACATTATGTAACTTATCAAAAAAATGGACTACAAATAAATCTTAACGTCAAAAAAATTGCACGTGGAAAAAAACAAGTGAGTCGCGGTTAATGATGCACTCGTTATAAAGCCGTTAAGGGTGGAAAGATAGTAAATCCTAAGGAAATCCTACATATTATATTAGGACATTATACAATGTTGCGGCAATGTCTATGTAATACTTAACATTTGTTTTGTTAAGAAAATTCAAATCGTCCACACACCAAATGCTGTAGAAAGGTTCAAGCGCAATAAAATTTAATAAATTAGTCACAACCCCAAAACAGGAAACAATGAAGCAATCAATGCTATGAATGGATTATTAACTAAGCAAACCGGGTCCAAGAAAATAAATAGAAAATGACACAATATATAGAATATTTTTCTTATATTTTAATTAATTACAATGTTTTTATATTTCACTGAAACAACACTCAAAAGACTCAACTAAACAAGGCAAAATATAGCGCAATGGAAATAGCAAAGTCCCGAAGTAAATCACAATATAAAAATATGTAACGATATCACATATGTGGTCGAAAGTTGTTTTGGCAGGGTCGATCTTGAAGTGTCCTTCCTATTCCTATTTCATCTGGAAGAAACAACGAGTAAATATTGGAAAATGTTTCAAATCATGCAAATCAACCAGTTATTTGCACAGGTGCCCTTCGCAAAAAGGTCCATGACACACATTACGGAAACTATTTATTATGAAAAAAACTAAGTGTCAACGTCACTGACCTTAATTGGCATCAGGCGATGACTCTTTACTCTCTGTAGTTGGGTCAACCGGTGTTGTTGTTGTTGTTGATGCATCTGTAGGTTGAGAAGTTGCACTTGCTTTACTTGCTGCGTATAGTTCTGCCGCTTCTTCTGCTGCTGTTTCTTCATCCGTTTTTGCGAGGGATGCATGAGGAGCCTGTAACGAGAACACGATATGATTTCAGCTGTAATACTATTAGAAACCATTTGCACAAATTTTCATTGCATGCTATTTTAAACATTTATTACGCATAAATCAAAGTTAAAGGGTCAGGCCCACCGATATAAATCTATATTTATTATTTGATCATAACTCATACAAAGGGTGTTTATTAAAATGTATACATACTAAATATCATTCAGCTTTGCCCTGGTGAAGTGTTTCCGGTGCGCTTTACTATTATTGGTATCGTAGTCGCACATGCATATGCATTTGCAAATGACAATACCAATGACTTAACTCTTCCCAAGATCCGACTACAGTACTTATAATCGTAAAGCGCAACTGAAACACTTCACCGGGTGAATCTGAATGATATTTAGTTTGTGTATATATTGTAATAAACACCCTTTGTGTGACTGATGATCGAATAATAAATATACATGTTACTTGCCAACACAATATCTGAAACGACTCGAAAACAACTATCTCACCTGTGGAGCTTGCGGTGCGTTAATCGATGAAGTTCGTCGTAACTGGTATAACATATCAGTTGCCTGGATTTGTCCTAAATAGGGCAATATTCATGTAAACGTTGATGACTGCGAATTTTACGTAGCGTACATGTCACAAGTATGTTCCACAAACTCCATGACATCACAAACACAGGGAATCATGGGCGATCCCTCCTGGCCCTATCCCGAAGACTTCGAGCAATTTTTCATCTCGAACTCGTCGCCCACTGCTCAGGACCTCTGCGCAACATGTCATAAGCAAACATTGAATCTATATTTTCACCCTTGAATAAAAGGTGCACGCTCTTGAAGCGTAAAAAGAAGAATTAGAAAATTTCGTGCCAAAAATAAACTTACCAGTCTTCAAGTCAAATGATCGTCCCTTAATTGCGTGTGCATCCTTATCAAGTGGCGACCACCAATTGTACAGACTTCCCATGAGAGGAAGCTGACGAATAACACCCTAAAATATTTTCAGTTTACGACTGTTCTTAATGCCGGGACATTCTCTGTGATATTTTGGGGACAATGATATTGTATGCCAGCAGTTGGTCTAATTTTAACCAACCTCTTGTTGGAGTCTGTTTTCATTTTCCTTCCTCAAGTCTTCATTAGCTGCTTCAATTCCTTGGCGAATCAAATCGGCGAGGCTGTCCAGATACTTGAAAAATATGCATATTATATAAAATTGTGGAGAGACTTGCTACATGCAGCATTGCCAACTCTCCACAAAAACAAAACGAAACGGAAGGTTCAAAGGGACGACAGCAATTAAAGTGTTCAAGAGCAAACCTGTTGACTGTTTTCAATTTCCTTGCCGCGCTCGGCCACCATCTGCACGAGATCGATGAGGTCCTTTGCATCAGACAGCATTCCGAACTTGACACAACTCACTCCATACGTTGTGCTCTCACCAGAAGAAAAGGCGGAGTCAATGGCACGAAGCGAGTGGACGAGTTCAAGGTTTAGATGAGAAACCTTAACATATCACTCATATGTTTGTTTATAAGCTGTGCTACAAGATACACTTCGAAATATTTTAAAGAACCATAAAGATTCCCAGAGTGACAGTTGTTAACTTAAGGGTACATCTTTATATAATAAGAACATTTCAAATTTGCATAATAGCGCAAATGTGTAATAAGTTCGGCACATTACTGTCTTTCATTGAACATAATTATATGCCATTCCTCACCTGTTGTTTCTGTTTGTCGTTCCATTCCAGTGGATTCGTCTCCTTGACGATATTTGGAATATAACTGTAATGTTTACTTATAATTTTTGGAACTTCAGGAACAATATAATATTAATAATCCAAATACGGGAAATTGGAAAAGCAATTAATGTAAGACCAACCAGACAGCTCCAACACCTGCCCATTTTCGGATTGGAAGAAGCACAAGAGATGGGAACTCGGCCTTGATCTCGGCAAATCTGGATAGTAATGTATTGACATTTAAACATTTACGCTTCATAGTTTCAAATTAAAGGTTCATAGTTTCAAACGTTCACACTCGTAGAACAAAACTAATTGGCTTGAATAGAGATTACTCGAGACTGTCACTGAAGACTAAAGAGTGTTATTCATTAAGCAATACTAACTTGACTCTGGCAGCAACTGTTGAATCGACAATCTTGAGAATCTCGCTGAGCTGCTTCACAAGCTTTTGCACATGGTCAACATGCGAGGCGAGAGCTGTATAATGATCATTATTTACTTGATAACTAAAGCTTTCGTCATGAACTGATTTGAACTCTAAGTGAGTGTAGACCAATTATTACAAAAAAATATTTTTAAATATGTACCAATAACTCTGATGTTTCATTTTGACTTCGCGCATTTTCTTACCATTTTGGAAAACAAGAGGTGCTTAGAAATAGTAATGGAATACAAACCTGCAGCATATTCGAGAGGGCAGAATCGGAATGCCGTTCCATGATTATTTCCCAATTCAAACATATGGATCCCCAGTTGTTGGAATTCACTCAACAGTCCTTGTCCAAGCTGCAAGTGTTTACTGGGTAAAATTCCAAGGGCCAGAAGCTTCCTGAGTATTCATCCGGAATTTTCTTTTAAACCGAATAAAAATTCCCTTCCGCGGCTGGCAATAAAAAAAGAACGTCTACTTACCCAGCTATTCAAAGAGTCAGCGTATTCCAGTTCATCTGCCAAGTTTTGCGTCAATTCCCTTTCTAGACTTTGATCTTTTTCCGCATCAGCTTTTGCGTGGAATTCACCCAGGACCTAAAACAAATCACTGTTTATGGACGTGAGGAGGATCGAAAGCTATTGATAGCATAATTAACTTATCAAAAAAAAACACTGCAATACGTATGAAAAACCCTCAAAAAAGGTTTTAAAATGTTGTGTCAGAAACGTAAAAAAAAGAATCGACAGTTTACCCTTGCAGCGTTCTCAGCTCCCTTATAGTAGTACTTGAAGATGAGAACTGTCGGTGCCGTGTACTGATTCTTGTAGACTCGCGTGGCAAACTCCGCTGCATTCTCCATACCAACTATTTGGATCTGTTCAATCGAACTGAGGCCTTTCAGCATCACTTTGCTCTGAATACGAGAAATAATCCTTTATGCTAGGCATCATACGGCGTCATACGTATAAGAATGCGAACAAAGTAGCTAAACAGTTCTAACATTTATTGACAGAGCACGATCACGGAAGTCTCATAATTTTAAAGACGTTTATCACATATATCTAATAAAGTCATCCAGAAATATGCTAAAATTCGTACCAGCATGTAAGCATTCTCGATCATATCGGTGATTCGCTTGTTGGTGAGGTATTGTGTGGCCACCCACCAAGGAAGCGTATCTAGCTTTTCCCGGTATGTTGGTTTTGTGCCATCCGGTTGACGGTGGAGTGTCTGTGAAAGAGGTTATAAAATGGAACATTGATGTTATAAACAGTACCGCGAAGAATGAAATGTATTCTCTACGTGCATCATATACTATTGCTGCTAGTTACTTAATTGTTTAAGTATTGCATTCTTCTACATTCATGATGCGATTATGTGCAACTTTTTCGCGGAACTCCATTGAAACAGGCAGCGGCTGGCTAGTTTCCTGCCTTGTGAATACATGGTCCTGTGGTGTAGTGGTTATCACGTCTGCTTCACACGCAGAAGGTCGCCGGTTCGATCCCGGCCAGGACCTGTGTTTTTCACAAGAAACATTTTTACAATATTTTTTTTAGAAAAACTAACCACAACTGGTGCCGCAGGGACTCCGAGCCATAACGCCAAGGGAAGTGTGAGGGAGTCGACTTGTGAGAGAACGTGCACGAGGACCTCTGTTGGATCGCGAAGAGCAAGAGCTGCCGCAGCCTATATTTAAAGTATTTAACATCAATCGGGGAACAATTAATGTTTAAGACACAACGAATTCACTTACACAAAACACAAAATCCAGTTTACATCTGATGAATAATACTAATTAACGGCCTTCTAACGAGTGTACTTATGGCATAAGCAAAGCGACATGTGAATTTGTATTTAAGAGTTTAACGTTTTGAAAAGGATCTAAATTCAGCACGAAAGATTTACATGTCACTCAAGAATTCTGTACATTTTCGTATAAGAAAGGTTACCTGTCCGACGACGTGAAGCCAGAACTTGTGCTTCTTTTGCCGAATCTCGAGAATTTTGCTGACCATATCGTTTTGACCAAGAATTGTTGACCCCACAACTGCCAATACAAGAAGTGGTTTCTTCCCCTCGGCAACATGCTCGTCAAGAATTCTCAACAACTCTTTGTGGTCCTAAAATTATTGCTATGCGAAATTGATCACGCACGGTTAAACGAAACAAAACCATGGTCCTGTGGTGTAGTGGTTATCACGTCTGCTTTACACGCAGAAGGTCGTCGGTTCGAACCCGGCCAGGACCTATCTTTTTGCGTTTTTTTTTTGAAATTTGAAATTTTTGATAAGAAATATGTATTTCTTCAAGTTAAGAAGCAATTCAATCTTACACAGTAAATAAATGTCTCAATTTGGTAGGACAAAACTGTGATTGAATAAACGAGGTTGCAATTATACTATTAACTCACAATTCTGCCTTCGATTTCAGACAACTCTCCGGGAAGTTTTGGTAAAGCACAAACGTCAGCAATACCAAACTCTTGTGCCAAATACGTAGCCACATCCAGGTGGAGAGCAGGGGACACATATACAACTGGAGCACCCTAGAAATAAGAAAATGAGACTTACGCATTACAATACTTCTATAGTTCACTGATGCAAAACCCTGACATGTTGCCAGTCGAGTACAAATCTTGTTAAGTTTTCACTGCCTGAAATAAAACGTTCCCTAACCTGTTCAGCAAATGCTTTCCATCCCTTTACCGCGTATTCACCTCCATAGACTTCGTGAAGAGCCAGTTTAACTGCATGGCCTAAACATTAAAATTTACATTAAAATAACTGGCATATGTTTACACATAGACTGCACTGTGTTGGGCAAGCGCGGCAAATATCTTGAAAACTCTTCACTGTGGTCGACAAATTCAATGGTGGAAAAAAAAAAGATTGGTACCAACCAATGCCGTTTCTAATTGACAGCGCCATATTTCCTTCAGGCGAAGAGCAGTGCACAGCTGCATCGGGGAATCGAAACAGTTGTGAAAATGCACTGAAAAGAGAAAAGAGATCGTTCAAGACAAAGAAGCAGAATATCGACCATGCTTAATTGCTACGTCCACATTAGCTTATGTATAGCATTGCTATCGTATGCAAAACACGTATTTAAATTTACTTACTTGCATGTGTTTCCGTAAAGCCATGCAGCAATACTCTGTCGGTGATGGTTTCCAAGGAGGTCAATGTAAGCCTATAAAATGGACGATAAATGACCGATACGTAAGAACTTGTTACTGCATTCGTTTAGAACTACGATTACATGCACCGCAATAGATCAAGTATATGGTGATCAACGTTCCTAGTTACACAGTATACCGCCTGCAGTTCTCTGTCGAATTTTACAAAAATAAATTCGATTTACTTTTTATACTATTTTTCATGTACAAAGTTTCGCACTACTTGTGAACCGATCTTTTCAATCTTCAAAAAAGAAAAGCAACCTTTAACGATGCCGATGTGACCAATGTTCTGCCCAATTCACTTAATCGCTGTCCTTCTCTTGACCTTACTCGGGAAACTGGAGGATGTCCACCGCGGATATCTTCTCGATCAACCCATTCGTCACTAACTAAACAAAACGGGAATGTACTCGGATAAAGACAAGTTACCAAAACGTACGAACAAATAGAACAGTGAATGATTGAATACTGACTGTCGTCTTTGGCAAAGCGTATTAGCTTATTATGGTTTGTGTTCTTATTCGATCCTCGGCTGATTAAACCAAGCAAAACTGAGCAAGAACCTACCGATCATTTGCTCGAGCTGTTCGAGCACTGGAGTGACACTTGTCGTTGAAGCCCTAGAGGCTTTGCGCTCGGCTACCGATTTGGGCTGAAAAGGGCATAACGTACAGGACATTGTTTAACATCAACAAATCTTAAACCAATGATGAATATAGAATTAGAATATATTAAGTGAATCAAAGCGAAATGAGAACGCTACAAAAGTTGTTTTGCGATGGGTAGCTTTCTAGAGATCTTACTTGGACGGCATTATTATTCTCCTCTGCCACTCCACTGTCATTCGTGTGAGACGACGAACTTTTCGTCGATCCCGGCGATGCTTGTGACGCTTCTATTTTGCTGAAATTCCTTTTAGTTCATTTCGTAAACAACCTTTGCACAACGTATCTGTATTGCACTTATCCTTGGCTAATGTTAATTGTAAACTATGTTGTCATATGTTCGGTAA
Source organism: Pelodera strongyloides (assembly GCA_036852015.1). Classification (NCBI taxonomy): domain Eukaryota; kingdom Metazoa; phylum Nematoda; class Chromadorea; order Rhabditida; family Rhabditidae; genus Pelodera; species Pelodera strongyloides. The sequence goes on from JAANDG010000229.1 coordinate 166,236, forward strand.
TGGCGGATTCTAATCAGTTTAAGTTTCCCATATGCGTATACAAAGCCTGCTCCCAGAAATAACATTAGCGTTGTTTGATATTCCAAGTAATAGTTGGGAGCAAATATGCTAAAGCTTAAAATTCCCTTGGGGTTCTCCAGTACCAGACGAAAACACGCGACCCCTTTGTGGAATTTACACGCACAAAAAAGGAAGAGGAACTTGAAGGGTGAAATTTGGAGGAGCGGACACAAAGAATGAGAAATTGAGTGTCGCAAATCTGCACAGAGACTATAAAGGCTGTCACTGGTCGCAATTGCCCCGCGGCATGAGTATTCAAGGAAAGCGAGGCGGTAGTGAGCGTGGCTAATCAAAAATTTATAGTCGAATGGGTGGAGGGTTCAATTCCCACTGGAGATGACGCCTCGCTTTACTGGGAAGGACAACAACAAACACAAATAAGTTCTAGGAGACTTGTAGACAACGAAAGCATTAATGCCTAAGCTTGAAGCGTGTGGGTAAGGAGCCAAGGCAGTATTAAAAAAAATACAATATGTAAGGCAAATCATCGGTGAATTGTTAATCATTTCAGGTCAGAGACTGGGTCAATCGGAATTGCATACGGTGGGAAGAACATATTTATGAGAGCATAATGTATCCTACAAATCCAACAGTATTTGTGTGGGATTCCGAGGGACAAAATATATTCCATCACCGTACGTCACTCTACTCTTCTGTAGGTCGAGATGTTGCGTTGAACAGACCAAACGAGAACGCACCGTCGGCATTACTAATAAAGTCACATACTTTGAAACATCTGAAATATTTAAGCGCTGCAAAAACTGCAAACAAAATTTCACAATTGCAAATAAATCAGGACAACAGAGAATTTAAATTCTACCTCAAATGGAGGAAAAATAACTATGTATTTTTTGTTTCTTGTGCATTCCAGAAATGTGCATTTCTTGTGCATTCCAGAACGACAACGATGTGGAAGGTTTGAAGTATAGAGAAATAATTTAACTTATTATACAAAGGATGACAGTGAAAAACCCAGCCAATAGGAGAGATTCCTAAATATATGCCGTCTAACAGTATTGCAAAAATACAATTTCGTATTTGCAAAAATACAAATAAGACTTTTAATACTGAAATTACACGATAAATCAAGAATGATTTCACTATTTACTACTTATCTAAATGATGATTTCGGGATGGGGGTTGTCGCTTTATGAAACCTGAGTCTGTGTATTCAGAGCCTACTGACTTGTGCATAGATCAGATTGCTCGGATGAGACATTGATGGGATAATATGAGGGATTTGACTGAAAAGCCGAGTAAAAGAAAGAGGTCATATATGGGAAGAAAAGGCAGAAGAGAAGAAGAAGCAACAAATCAGATTCACTCGTTTCAGTTGAAAATTTGTCACACATCCCGCCGCTAACACACTCTGATGCGCACTTGACGAGATTGAAAGCTTTAACAAAGCTGCCTCGCTCTCGCGTCCCTTTTTCTCTTTTCCCTCTCTCTCATTTTCTCTCTCTCTCTCTCTCAATCAAAGGGTTGGACCCATGAAAATACATTCATAAGTTATATTATTATATCATTTTTTGTTCCCTGAAAGTTTAAGTAGCTCGATAGACATAGCTCGATGAAATTCCAGAGTACGCTTTACTCCGGAATAAAAACAAAAAAAATGAACAAATCATGGGTGCGACCGGAAAAAACACGGTAGACAACTCAAGCAACTGTTTTAACAACTTTGTTAGATATACCTTATTTATCTGGATGTTTGCATTATGCACTTTTCAACATAGCCAGTGTGAGGCGCATGAGCCTAGCATGCAAGCACCTCTCTTTCGCCGAGCCCTTTAAATAAACTAACTTTTATATGCACGTTTTTTTCTGGCTATACAACATTTTTTGCAGAATACTAGCATTCATATGCAGACATCGGCGGTATCAATGCTTCAGCTAATTCAGATGCAAGTAGCCAAATAAAGTAGTTTACTATTTGATTGGGTAATGCAAGAAAATATCAAAAACAGTGCAAGCTCAATTTTAAGCATTTTTGAGGCCGAAATTGAGCTTCAAAATGACAAATAAACCAAAATTAAGACGGCCGCGTAGGCTCGACCAACAGAGAATTTATTGGCGCGCCGATTAATTATTTCCAAAACTATGGAGAAAGTAATTTCTCTTGGTTGTTGGATTTCTGAGTTGCTTTAAAAATGCAAAGCTAGTTAGTCTAGATTTAGTCTAGCATCTAGGTATTTCATATATAATCAGGTTACAATATAGGAAATATGCACAACTATTTTTACAAGTTTCCGTCAGTGTCAAAACACGGAGATTCTGTTGGCTAAAAACAACAAAAGCGAAAATTCCAGTGTTCTTATTTTTGGAACATGTAATTTGTGATGTGCGCATGTGTGTTTGTGTGCCTGTGGTTGTGGTGCTTTATTTGATCATAAAGTGCGACCGAATTGGACCAAGGGACGTAGAAACATGACCCGGGTTGCTTTGCATACAAATGTATGGGGAAAACCTTTTGCGGCCTGCGATCGGCCCCGCTAGAATAAAACATGCGGCACACGGTAAAAAAACGACTCATAAACGAACGGGTAAAGTGCCTATACATGCTGGCACAATGATTAGAACATGTAATATCTTCGGTTTTAGTGATTCTAAAAATCCCGCACAATGTTAGATAGGTTAACATTGCTAACAGATAGGGAGGGTAACAACATTCCACTAGCCGGTGAATAATCAATTAGTGCTAGAATTCAAAGCATCGTTCCTATTCCTTTCCTGTTTCCAGTATGTTGACTCCATTAAAGCGAATTAATGAAAACAATACGATTAGATCTTGACATCAAGAAATGGAGAACGGAACAGGAGAAAGGCAAAAAAAGAGGTCACAGAGTATGGGGAAGGTTTAGTTCTTCAGTTCGACGGCGAAAATTGAATTAGAAAGACGAAACCCCATTTGACGGAAGCAGATACAAGTACAATAGAAGAAGGGAACAGCTGAAGAGAACGTCTACAAGTTGAGGTCAAGGGTTGAATATTATATGGGAAGATGAAAGTTTCCGGAATTTCGTAATATTTATTATATAATGCTTTCCGAATAAGGCAGTTAGCGGAGCACTAATTAATAATCAGGCGGAGCTAACGTTCTGGAGCTAAAACGTATTGTTATGAACCAAGTGCTCAAATCGAGACTCTAATGCGTTTGCCTCTAAATGGACACGATTCCGACACTCTATTAACATGACAAAAGAGGACTTCGATTGAGTGGTTTGCTTGTGTGAATCAGATGACCTTGATTTGCCATTAGAATAAAGTAGCAGTCAATGCATATAAACCAAATCTTAGTTGTGATGTTATTCAGAAGAAAGTGATTGTGTATACATGAAAATGTAACCTTCTAAAAAAAGGAGAAAAATCTTTTGCAAGAGAGCTGGACAATTTGAATGAATTCGGAGAGCTGGTCAATTTGAATAAAAACCAAAGCTGGACAAATTCAATAAATTTTCGTGAGAAAATGAGCGTCTCATTTCCTATGAATGTTCTGCGAGACACCTCTAAAGGTGACAGATACAGGAAATGGCCACCATTAATGCCTCTAAAGACACGGACAAAAGGGCTCGAAAGCCTTATCCAAGAGCAAGCCAATACTTGAGATACCATGGAGTATAATAGTACTTACGAGAATTCTAAACAACACTGACATCACTTCCTGTGAAAAACTATTAGGTTTTTTTACCTACACAAAAGCTTGTAACTTCCAAAAAGCGAGGAAAACAAAATGAAACGAAAATTATTGTAAACACGTACCTGGTCACACTGTTGATGAATGTATCGACCCCTTGTACGGTGGCCGCTACATCAGAAGACATGTCTTACTGAAATTCAAGAAACAAAATATTGTTACATCTAATTGTAAGAAAAACATATCGATTCAAGTCATTCACGTAAAAAACAGCCAATCAGAAAACAAAAATAGAACAATTTTGATAGTAACACGTCACAACTATATATGTTTGTGTTAGGGGCAAGAAACGACAAATTGCGCAATATATATATATATATATATATATATATATAAATGGTGAATACAAGAGCAATAAAACTGTGCATGAAAGTATTGATTACACAATGCAATTTTCACATCATGTTATTATTGGAACACCAAATACTGTACATAGAAATATAGTCGCACACAAAGGCAAAGAACAGATTACCGGCAGTAAACAAATTTGGAAATGTGGAAACAGTCAAACAAAGGCGACTGTTTGAACACCAGGATAGGAAGCGTCCACCTATCCAGAATAATTTCGCAAAGCCGGAAAATCGACAGGTCTAAATATGTGTCATGGGATATTAATACTATATATCGATAATATTTTCTAGAAAAGTAGTTCATTAATATTTACTCAGCTATCAATCAATCGAGTATGTTGCTTCTGAAAATAAGAGAATCTCCCCATATGGGAATTCACCAAATTTGAAAACTAGTCGGCCACGTGTAACCGATCACCAACCATGTTGTTAGGCAACAACAAACAACAAATTCCAACAAAAGAGAAATATTTCATGTTGATGTGTTTGTCACAGGAACAATGAAATGCATTCTTAAACTACACATTAATGCGGAAAGTCAAAATCATATTTCGCCACAGTAAATATCTATTTCAGGAAAAACGTGTACCTCCATCCACAATTTCCACGTGTAATACACAAGGTAAAAAATTGCGAAATACTAGAAAACACGAGAGAACATAGAGGAAAGAAAAGAGAAGTACATAGAAAACATGAACATTTATGTTTGTTCGCTAATTGTGCATCATTATTGACATATACAATAAATAGGTGATTACAAAGTTCCAGCTTCTAACATAAGTCACATAATCCAAAGTTTCACATAGTTTATATTGAAATCTGGTTTAGATTCATCAAATTGTATAGGAACATTGCGAAAATATGTGTTTATGGTTTCAAGGCAATCAGAACCGATTTTGCAGTTCGAATTCCTTATCGCATTGCACCTGTACTCTGTGTATAAGCTGTAATCAGCTTTCAGGGATACTTCAGCTGAGGGCCGCACCTTGTTTTCTAGTTGCAAAAGGCAACATCGCTACAAAAAGGTGGACACTGCTTATTAGTTCAATTTGAGGCACTTGAAAGGCTAGTGTCTTATTCTACTTTGTGTATTATGTTTTCAAGTCAACATCCTGAAATTAATTCCCATTTTTTTCTTGTTCAATTAGCAAAGCCATAGCGATCAAGAATCATTCGCAAGCTCTTCATACAGTAGTCTTTTTTGCAACGTGGCTCTACTGTTACTTAATACTACGAAAGAATTTATTGTTTCTACGCGTTTATCGAGAATAATGGAGCGCGACTTTTGCATATATGAGAAAGAACAACACAATTGCTAGGAATCAATCAAGATGTACTTCACACATCACACTGTTTAAAAAAAAACACTATTGGTCTTGATTCCTTGCTTGATTCTTAAATACAATCACAGTATTTACTAATCGCAGAAGTATGAATGTTGAAAGTTATAATGCTAAGTTAAATATTGTTAATTATTTTTATTACTTTTCATATTTGTGGCCAATGTCAGTGTTAGAAAAGAAACTTTCTCGCAGCGAAGGATTAGAATCTAGTGTGTTTACATAAACAAGGCGTTCAAGGAAACCTATAAACGAAAGCACTACGAGGAGAACAAATCGCATTCATAATTGCAAGCAATATACATCAAAGGGTGACTTTTCTCCCGTAGCTAACATTCATTTAAGAGTCATGTATGAAAGGTTTTGACACATAATGCAACTACAGCAAAGCTGCAATTTCGCAACGGCAAAATGTGCAGTCAGGAGGCGGCTAAACAATCGCGGTGGAAAAAGTGAAGCAACAAACAGTGCAAGACCGTGTAAGATACACTCATTTGCCGATGCTGGATTTGATCTAGTCTCTCTATTGAATTTTCCACTCTTCCACTAATGTAATCGGTTGGTTTGTCACCACAGCCTGTCTTTGGGTTGATAGGTCACCGAGATAGGAAGAGTCTCAAAAAGCAGACAAGAAAATAATAAAAAATTCAAAATTCTACCCTGAATGCTATGTATTTCAAGTTCAAGTTCTCATTAAGTTGAAAAATTTCTGAACAGTTGCATAAAATTCGGTGATTCGCCGTAAATGTTACTCTAACACTGACGGAACAAATTCTAAATGCATTAATATGGGAGGAAGTTGTTACATTCAATCAAATTTCTACAAAATGAAGGGTCTTGAATACACTCTCAGAAAGAAAGTCTGTGTATCTGAAAAGATATGCCACAAATTAAAAGCGTTAGTTGACTCATTATCAGTATGACCATATGGTGCGATCAGGGTTAAGGTGGACGTTGGTCTAGGAACACTATTTGTTGTCGCCGTTTTACTAGGTGATTTCGCCAGACATTGTTTCCAACATTATGTTCTACTTATTATGTAGATATTAAAAACACAAAGTGTACAAAATGGGCAAAAAGATGACCGCGGAAAATAAATCTGATGCGTAGTAGCAAAGCGACAGCGAATAAGCTGATGTTGACATAAAACTGCTGCTTATTAGAAGAAAACCGTCAAGTGCTGCACCACAGGCTATGCTGTCAGGGTGTTGCGCAGATCGGAAAATGCCAAGAATAGCCCGTTGTATGACAGCCGGTTGTCCGAAAGTGCTGCTCGCAGCTCTATTGAACACATACGATCGGTCCGTCTGAACATTAGTGCCGTTTCTGAAAACGAAAATACGTGGCTATCGATCTGCAGCCGGCGCCATGTACACAATTTTATTCTTCAAAAATGCGTATAAATTTCACGAACAACACGTTCATAGGTGAAGTTCTATGTTAAAAAGCAATCTCTGTGGACGTTTCTAGTTACCCTGGGGATAACGATTTTGATACTACCACATCGAGAGGACATTCTTTTAAACTAAGGAAGAACGTGTAAACTAAAAAGTTCTAGCAGACAGGATGGCCAATTGAGAGACTCTCGTTGATTGTTTAGGTCGCTTGGTAAATCGTACATGTTTGAGCAAAAATAGGTATGCGGTTGTGTTTAAAGCCGGAAAATGGGGATGGTAGAAAGCTTTTTGAAAAGAGCAAAGCCTCTCCCGCTCTTCCTTTGAGATTATTATCTTTTCTTATTGGGCACCGAGACCGGTTCAAAATGAGGCTTCGGAGCCGCTACTGGGCAAAACCTACAGGATGGAAGAAAATCTCTTGCATAAAAGAAGACATTAATAATGCAAACAAAAGATAATAAAGCATAAACCATAATAGACACATTACAAAATATAATGACTGATTTAATTATTGCTTAATTACTTGCATATTCCGGCCATGCACAAATCTACAGTATCTTTACCTCAAAATGGGAAACAGACAAGAAAAAAGGAGATGTGACACTGGGACCTCATGGTTCATAAGTTTCTAGTTGCTTTTAGAGAAGACGACAAGTTAGCGTTATTGTTGTTGATAAGCTGAAAGCGGGTTATCTATGCTATCTCTACGTTATCTCTGCAATAGAAAGGGTCATCGGGTCAGTGGACCAGGACGGGAACCGATCCATCGATCGCCCACGTGGAAATGACAGTGCGCGGTTGAAAGAGACTGGACGGTCCGGCACACACACTGTTTGTGCATCTCTCACTCCCGCCCTTACAAAGTGACTCTCTCGGGAGCGCTCACTATTCAACCGACCGTTCTCTCTGTAACCTCCCAAACTCTCAAATTCGTTCACTTTTGCAGCCGTTAAAATATCGCTAGCTAAACGCGCATATGCAGACGTGGATGTGAAGCATAATATTGTAAAAGATGTGTTACTCTTAAAGTTAACGGAAATTGAGTGCAAGGAAGAAAATATACCCTGATTAACCATGCGACTGAGCAAAAAAATAATGAATCGATGGAAAGTTTATGATAGTACATGCCAATTACAGATCTAACGGTTGAAAAGAATATTTACCGAAAAATTGTCTGATGTTTACTAATGCTTCTTCAGAACTCAAAACTTTGTCTGGGCTCTATGTATGGCATGCATTTGTTAACGAACTGCCGATACGAGATACATTAATTCAATAAATGAAGAATATTTGTAGATATCCATACGCCGAAAAAACGGCATAATAATTCACTTCTTCTACTAGTGCTGCCCGTTGCTGCTATGGCTGACCGTGCGCGGTTGCTGGGCATCAAATATTCAACCCTCGAAAACCCGATCTAAGGAGTACGTATCTGAACATTGAGTCTACGATTCGTAATTTAAAAGTTTGTAAAGTTTATGCAACAATTGTTGGTTAATTGCACAACTATCAATAAAGATGATGAACACAAAAAACAGACCCGTGGGTTCCGGGTGCAATTTAAGCGTCCTTGAACTAAAAGTTGCCAAAAATGTGCTAACAGCAATCTTTTCAAAAAATAATTAAATAGTGCAGATAAAATCATTAATATTTAACACACTAAATACAAAAGTTTTGGGAAAAGTTTTCAAATAAAATAAGCGAAGCAAGGGAGTTAAACTTACTAGTCAGCAAAACTTTCTGCGTTCGGGGGGAATCGAACCCCCGTCGAATGCTTGGAAGGCATCCATGCTAACCATTACACCACGAACGCATGTGAAGAGAATGCGTTCTTTGCACGTTACTTGATTACTAAGAGCTTCGCACGGCAAGGGGCGAAATCTTATTATATTCCGGCTAGGTCTTTCAAGCAACCTGTTGCATGCTTTTTCTACGAAATTTATTGCAGTCGTTGTAAAGTAAACCTACTGAATTTGACTGAATATAAAAGATATACTCCATAATTCAGCATATAGAAAAAGAATAAACAATAAACTACTGAATCAGCGTCTAGTGTGCACGTTTTATCCAGATTTATGAGTTTATGCAATGTGTTATTCACCCTTTATTATCAATGTGATTAATTGTAAAAACAACCTGACAGGACAGTGCTGCAATTTTGCTTATCCTAATAGTATTCCTTTACGGCTCAAATTAGCAGGTTTCATATGAGTGCACAACGTAATAAAACCTCCCCAAAAACTGCAAGGTGCTATAAAACTGTGTTGTGTTGGCTTCAGTCTACTAGCATACTACAAAAAACTGCATAAGTAGAAGACGAACACCTATCATAACGTACAACGAAATGAACAATACATTGGAAGATAAATGGAAGAACTTTGTTCCTTCCGGTTGCGAAGCACAACTTTTCACCCATTTACAACACCTCAAACACCTATCAAGATGACTTGCAAGTCAGTCCCACAGATAAGGTTTTCATCCGTACTAGACGGCTCGCTTCCCACTCCTTGCTAATATGAATCCTTCCGTTTTAATACTCAGCTTATGCTTTTTTGGGGTTTCATATTCGGGAGTCCCGGATCCCTGCCCGACGACAAGCTATGAATACCACGGTGATTTCAATAGATGCATAAGGTGTGTGTTTAGTTTTTGAAATTTTTTACTGTCACGCAACGAGCTATGAGGTATTGAGATTATGATACCAAGCATACTGCATGGTACCCACCACACGCTTGGAATTTACCTGTTAAAACGTGACTGTGTAGCAATTGAATTCAGATTCGCATCAAAGCCGCTAAGTTTTTGGGATGCCCTGGCGGCGTGTAAGAGCGAAAGAGCTCAACTTCTTGCAATTCACAATGCTTTCTTCAACTCATTCATAAGCAGTTTCGTAAAGAACTGTAAGGTTTTTTCTCATTTCCTTTTTTTTAACATTCGTCAACTTCCACACTTATTGCAACATTCTCGGAAGTTACCCATTTTTTAATTGATAGCAGGATACGGAACTTACGCGGTCTTCGATTATAGACCAACCTGGAGCAACTCCTTGGATTGGAGCTTACAGGAACAGTAGCAATGGGGAGTTCTACTGGACAGAGGGCACCGATGCGGACTATTTGAAGTGAGAATTGTGACAGTTTCAAGCCATTCCCAGACCTTGCTTTATTTATTGAAATGATTTTTTTTAAGAATTTGCATATCGTATTTTCAGATGGAATGCTTACAATCCTCACCCGGGAGACCATGCTGCAGTATTTGATGGAATTGGCTGGAGCAGCGACCAAGCCAATAGTCGACATCCTTTTATTTGTTATACCAAACCCGCATACTTACCATGCAATACCACGGGAAGATACTAATTGGCTGTGAGAATATGTGCTTACTCGGTTAATGTGTTGATGTTATGTAGCGTTGGGTTGCAAAAAAATCTCGCAACCATTTTGTTGACAATATGTACTAAAATATTATAATAGTAATCTGTATATTCTTTGTTTCATTAATCTGTATATTTTCTTTGTGTTTAGAACAATAGAATAGATAAGTCATAAGACAACAATATATGTGTTAGTTAATATCTAAACCGTCTGTTATGGGTTGATTTTCAATGCGATTTTTCAGAGAATGTTAATAAATTTTCGTTGCTGATATATGTTAATATGTGGTGTATGTTCACTAGCATTGTTTTGAAAGTAGTTTACACGCAATTCTGACACACCATTAGAACGGCGACCTTCCTTACGGGTGTCAGTTCAATTCCGTTGCCAAGTGCCAATCGCCTTAGCAACGCGCCCTCCCGTAAACACGACGCTACACCAATAGTGGATGGTGCTTTTCAACTAAATATTCTAAAGCACAACTAGTTTACTGCTATTCCTTCTACTACTCTTAATAAGGTTAAATTCACCCGGTTTCATAACGAGAAGGCGAGCTGGTGTCGGCACAGAACCTGTAAACTTGCATTCATTTACCTTGAGAGGAAATCTGTTTCCAGAAACAAGAAATATATCCTAGCCATTCATATAGTCAACTATGCCCGGTCGAATATTCTATCCAATGTGTTTTCTTTTTCTGGCATTCATTAGAATTAATAAGTGTCAGTCCACACCCTATGTCACTCCATACGACTGTGCTCTTCTCAATAATTCGATCTTCGATTCTTTGTACATTAAATGTACGCAATGTCTAAATGGAGGTGTTCCTGACGCATCAGCTACACAGTGTCATTGTGCTTCTTATCAAGTAAGAGTGGGAGATTCCTGTCAGACTTGTGAAAGCGGCACGCATCCAAGCCCCGATTCATCTGCTTGTATTGCTTGTGAGGGAGGCGACTGCAATTGCACCCCGAGTAATTCAGTGCTCGTCTACAGAAGCCCTGACGGCATTGTTGAGCAAACCCCAAGATGCGTTACTTGCGCTAACGGTACCATTCCAAATAACGCCCTTGGTCTATGCGTGCCATGTCTTCAACCAGAATGTAAATGTCAACAGGACCCTGCGTATTGCCCAAATGGAAGCACCAGATTCATTTCAATAGTTAATCAAGTACCATCACCGCTAATTGCCAGCCAACTACCTTGGACGCATGTAGCCTGTAGAAACGGAGAAATGGTAGCCTGCCAGGAGTTGCTCAATATATGTGTCCTTCAAAATTACATGATGACACAGGACAACGCTTGCCAACTATACTCGGATTTGGCAATGAACGAGCTAAGAAATAAACTCCCGTCCATCTCTCCAGCAATGTTTAACACGATCAAAACGACCGCCGCACCAAGACAAGGTGAGCATTGTAAGCATTGTTATTTAAAACTTATTTAGTTAAATCCGAGAGTCATGTGTATAAGTGAGGCAGTAGAACATTATTAGAAGCATTTTGACCGATTATCTTTTAAACAAAGAAATCACAAATATTCATACTTATTCATATTACTGCCTAGATTCTGTCTAGTTTACAAGAACGTCGTAGGTTTTTCTTGTCTAAATCGCGACAGAAGCCCAAATGAAACAAATGTTACAGCTTTTCGATTTGATGAATCCGAAAACGGCCGATTGAATATTTTTGTGGCGAAATATCACCTGAATGGCACTCTTCTTTACTTTGGACCACTCAATGGAGACAGTGTCATTCTTTGCCCCGTTCCACCAAAAAGTATTCAAGTGCGTCTTTTTTTTAGTCAAAGTTTAGTGGGATGGTTTCGATGAAGAAAATTCAACTATATCATCCGGATATGAGAATATTTTTCTTCCAAACATGTTGGATAATCTATAAAACTGTAAGAACTGCAGCAATAACTTCCAGGCAGCTCAAACATTTGGCGTGGCGTGGAAAGTTGAATGTGAAATAGAGATGAGATCATTATCATCTTACGACAACGTCTTTTTCGAACTATTTCTTCGTTTTAATGAAGAACACACGAATGGAACATCGACTAGGATGTTTCTACCAGTTTACATCGTCAGTGAGCAATTAAATCTGGGAACGAATATGGATGATTTGCTCATGGACCAGTGGAGGGTGGGCTGTTTAGTTTCCAACAATCAACTAGACTATCTATAAGAAGAAGGACTCCTGCTGCGCTGGTAGGAAAATCGACCGTAGCACTAGATGAACGGATGTACAAACAACCGTAAACTATATACCCCGAACGGTTTCAGACAACCAGACGTTTCTTCCTGTATGATGCTTCCTCATCTCGGCAAGAGAATGGATCAACCATTGTCCGATTCGCCAAGTCTCTTGAGTTGTTAATCTATTTGGAAAATTCGCGAGACGGCAAGATTGGCCCTCCACTTGTGAAAATTTATTATGACGTATTCGCGACGAATAATTACCAGGTATGTAAGTATTAGACCCATTCAGCTATTTGTGTTAATTGCAGTAAATTAGAACATAAAGTAAACGGAGCCGTTTTAGCATCCTCCCCTGGCAACCGAATTCACAATTCGCTACTTAAATGATCCATTTCGACACGATAAAGATATGGAGATATCAATGGCTGTACTTTGTTCGTTTTCTGTGCTCTGGGCAGCAGTGAGAGCATATAGGTATATTATTCCAGTGGCTTAAAGAAACAAAACCAGAAAAGAAAGAATTGAAACCGACGTTTAAAATATATGTATGTATGTGTTTTCAGCTGGGGACGGCGAGCTGGTAAGCAATTGGCAGATGCGACTACAATTCTCCAGTTCGTACTTTTTGAAGCAGCTGCACTGGGTGATGTATTCATGGTGGTTACGGTTGTAATGGCCTGCTGGATAACATTTGCATACAAAACGCAGACCTACGTGTACTACCGCTTATTGTTACCAGCTCAGGTTAGTTGCATTGTGCAATCGGCTGTTTTTTTTTGTATCTACACGTAGTAGTTGTAGTTTGTTTCTAGTCCAATGTCTTGTTTTTTGAGTGCAGGCATTTATTCCTTGTCATGATAATGCCTAAAGGTGAAACGGTGACAAAAGATTTGGTTTACATCTGTCCAATCTGTCTTTTGGGAGCCGTACTAAAAGCGCGAAGATTCTACATATAATCTATGTAGTTGTAGTTCTTTGAACACGAGTCACAATATCACAAGCAATATCATCCAAGGTAATTCTTTTCAGGAACACACTATGATCATGTATTTATGTGTGGCAACCGCTCTGAAGTTTATCAACCTCCTCCATGTAAATGCCAGACTGATGTTGACAGAGACATTCTTTATCGATTGGGAACGACCAAAGGTTTGCAACAGGAAAAGTGGATGTACATATTTCGTGTTTAAGGATTTGACCAAGTGTGAACTTACGCATTTAGATGACGCAAGCACCTACGAAAGCAACACTTCGGCCAACTTCAAACGATGTGCAAAAGGATAGGAGTGCCGATTCAGTGGTTAGTCTTTCGTTGGTGCTCTTTTTTCCTGTGGCTTTAAGGGACAAGCTGTCCCTGCATCAGCTAACGGCGAAGCAGGCCGTTCCTTGTTTATTTGATTTTATTAAGGTTATCTGGCGCACGTACCTGGTGGCAAACGAGTGGAATGAGCTTCAAAACTATCGAAAGACCAGTGTTGGATTTCAGGTCAGCGGTTTTCACTGCTTGTTCAGATTTTGAAGAGAAAGGAAGTTAAACAAAGTTGTGATTAATACCTACTTTTGAAATTGAACGAACATTTATTTGATTTGCATCCTTTAGGTGCTGCTCATGAGCTTTCTCTTGGAATTCCTGCAATGGAAAAACCTCGCAGTTGTGCAGCCTGGCTTTACAACCCAAGAACCAATTTACGGACTGCATTCCTGCTGGGTAAAGTTTCAACCACAATGACGATCAAAACCAATTATTCAAAACATATTTTACCTTACAATTAATACATTGCGAACCATATGATGCCTCGTAAATACCGAAGTTGATTTAGAGTGTTTTTGTAGTAAAGCCTGAGAGAAAACATTTAGGTTACCAAATTTGCTATCACAATATTCGTCTACTTGATGTTGGCGTTTCTGCAATGGGCGCTCAGTGTGCTGCTCGTTGAACGAATTATCTTGGATCCATTCCATAATTTCATTGACTTGTGCTCTATTTCAAATATTTCTGTGATTTCTCTCACTCATCCGCTTCATGGGTTTTATATACATGGACGATCGGTACATGGAAGGTTTGTGTTTCATGAGGATCTACTTATTTTCTTCCCAACGCTAAACATACCGGTGTTCTGTCCTTCCAGAAAAAACGAACGATGTTTTCAGGGCCGACACCGACATGAAAGATATGAATGAGTTCCTACAAAGAGAAAGAGATAATCTATGCGGATTCCGAGGTTTGGAGACTAATGACGAGCTGCAAACATATACAGTTAATATGCCTACGGCATTTAGACAGCAATACGATAAGGTCTGGTTTGATATTACGCACAAACTATGAAGTTTGCATCATTCCCTAAAGCTGAGATCGACTGAAATATTTAAAAACGAATCATATTTTAGTTGAAGAAAGGAAGCGTTCTACCAGCAAACATTGTGCGAATGTCGGGAACGGATGCTACGACAGCAAAGGTCTGTAAAAATAACCGTATGAGTTGGTGGTTTCGGGAGCTTCGGCTGTTTGAATGTTGCATATATGTTGTGCTGACTCGCACTTTGTATATGGATAAACTATATAGTGAGTACCAAATATCCATTACCTTCTTTATATTCTATTAATATAATCCTCGCTATATGGTTTATCAAGATCAATATCCTTATTGAGTTCACATTAGTTTCAATAAGCACATTTTCCCACGAGTGTAATATAAACAAAGGATGCACTTTGACCAATTTGAAACTGACCAAAGTCAGTAAAACGTTAGAGACTGCGCATTATAATGAGATTATGAGATAATAGGCAAATGAAGGAGGTGTAGACAGTTATTAGACAGTATTATACTTCTGTATACGCAGGAGGTAAAGACTGCCTTATCCAGACACGCCCATAATTATCCGGTACTTAAGCCCACCCCAGGCTTAAGCGGAATCCATCCTTAACATCCTTCAAAGCGTGTGTGGTGAGCTTAAGTGCTCCCGCGATCGCTCTACTCTTCCTCCAAAGACCCGTGTGTGGTGAGCTTAATTGCTCTCGCGATCGGTGTCTTCTTCCACTTGTTGTTGTGTAATTGATTGCTTCAATAAATACTGTTGGTAATACGGTGTTTTATTGACGCAAGAGATACACACAGACAAGAACCAAGTGCTGACTGACGGTGTAGTCAGTACATTTGGTGCACCGTCCGGGAATCGAACTCGGGCCGCCCGCGTGGCAGGCGAGCATTCTACCACTGAACCAAGTGCTGACTGACGGTGTAGTCAGTACATATGTTGCTTCACAACTTTGTTTCCAGATAAGCGCAACCACGAAGATTTACACGGAAGTGAATGCGTTCCTACAAAGTGTAATTGATCACTCCATTCCATCTGTTGATTATTCAATCAGAGAACAATCTTTCCTGGAAGGGATACTCGATATGGAATTTGACGACAACAATACGGTAGGTTTTATGGTGAGGCGTTTGGGAACTTGTACTTCATTTTAAGTTGTTAACGTCAATCCTAGGCATAGTTGGATTTTATTTGACATTGAGATTTTTAGACTCGAAAAATACCTGGCGACTTAAATAACTGTTCTATATACGGTAATTCCAGTGAATTTAGATGGGAAGTTTTCTACGCGATCATTCCGAAATGGCATTCTCATCCTGTTTCCTTTATGGAAACGAGTGGACATGCATGTCTTTCGAAGCTCTTCTATTTTCTGTTACTTATTTGATATTGGATTCGACTACATTCTCTGGTCTCATGACTTACTTGATATCTCATATTGTACGATTGATAACTTCCAGTATGTTCACAACCAATCTCGGCAAAAGTAGTTTCATCGATCATAGGTTCTTGATTTAACTAAATTTAAGTAGGACAATTACTTAACTAACTAATAATGCCTAATAATTAATAACTAATTAGAGTATGAATAATTTAAACTACGCTACAATGGAGTAACGGTCATTCATCGAAATTAACATATGTAAAATGGATAAATTTATACTCACCTAACCACAGTTGTATTTCGTTGCAATTATGAATTTGCAATAAGTTTTCTTGTAATTGTGTTGATAACATAGTTTCAAAGTATGTATACTCTTTCGGTTGTTAAGTGATAAATGGTTGTAAAAAAACGTTTATTCTATGATGAACATTGCTAATATACACTACAAATATATATTTGAAAAGAAATACGTCTTGTTAGTAGAAAACAAAGTGGGTTGAGATTAGTACTTCGAAAATGATTGGACCTTAATTGTATTAGTAGTGATAAAAGATAGCTACCCAAAATTTTAAATCATAAAAATCCCATGCGCTCAAGCTAACACTCATTTTCATTCAAGATCTATATATTATAAATACTTATTACATAGATTCTGAAAATCTAAAATCGGCCAAAGAAAATAACAACTTAAATAGTTAACTGTTGATGCTACACAAACACATGACGATAAGTTCGTATTGTTAGTTGGAATGACAAATGTTAGTGAAATGGAAGAGGGTTTCATGTAAAAAATCACACTTTGATGTAAATAACAATTGTGGAATTGTAAGTGATTTGAATTAGATCTTTGTATCCTAGTGAGCTCATGGGATTGTTGTACAATCAATGAGCAATGATGACCATATTGTAAGTGAGATATTTAGTTGGGATCCAGAACGACCTTTCCGCCTTGGTCCACCTTGACGACCACGGGAGTTCCGGGCTCGAACTAGAAAGAAGAAGACTTAATCTATGGTACAGTATGGTCATTACCACCTTGAGTTGCATCATTCTTTTCCCGCGGTGCCTCTTCTCTTATATACTAGGAAGTGTACGTACTGATGACAGCAGCAGCGGCTATCACTCGTAAGGAAGGAAGAATTCTTGGCAAGTTGTGTGAGATTTAGTTGTTACACGTTATTTTCATCTTCTTTTTTTTGTCAACGAGCTAATATCCATCTATTTAAATTGTTTTGGCTAGTCAATAAATAAAGTGACTTACCGAGGGAGGTATTCCACGCATCGGTGTTTTCCAACCGTTTCGGGGAACCATTTGGATGCACTCGGGAATTGGGCAAACACTGGAATAAAAACACTGACAATGCGATGAAAAGTGACAAACATAAACGTCTTCATGTTATAAAACAAATCACTTAATGCACACATGAGCTCTATTTGGCAACATTGTGGATGAGAACTTTGCTATGTAGCTGAACATCGGTTTTACGAATCCCAAAGCCATACCTGTAGCAAAGGGTGCATCCTGTGCAGTCGTTCTCTTCGACCTTGGGGAAGTGCGTGACCTAAAGTTGGGAATATGTTTTAGTTCATTATCTAAATAAAATTAGCTTACAAAGAAAATACCAAGGAATCGGGTGCGTTGAACCTTGAACTGCTTTTCTTCAAATTCGGAGCTAGACCGCGGAGATTTTATTCTATATTGTCTGATTATTCATTTTAGCTAGCGTCTCATTGCTCAAATTAACAGACACTTTGTTATCGCATGCATCAGAACAAAGATAAATTACTTCGAGATGTTTACGTATCCTTATATCATTTTTATTTGGATTTGACTCTAAAAACACTTACGGGATCGAACTTGATTGCTTGATATCCAGAGTCATTGCATGTCATGTAGCACTTTCCACAGTTAATACACATATCGTCCTCGATCAGAGCCACCTTTTGCACCTTGTTATCCAAAGTAACATATGGGCCAATACGGGGCAGCGCGTTTCCGATAACCTCCTAAACGAATGAGAAACATGACATGCGTTTAACTTATGGGAAGGTTAGTGAGAGAAGACATTGATCGAGAAAATCTCATGTCTCTAGCGTTACTAACCTTGATGGAGTAGACTTTGTCCGGCTGGTTATCTGGCCGACTAGCGAATTGCACTTTGGTGTCTGTGAGCAGGTCAGACTTCTTCAGAACCTCGTGCTCGAGCTTTTCACGTTCAGCACGGAAGCCACCAAAGTTTGGCAGGTGCTAAAATCAAAGTTTTGAACAACAGCGTTATTGAGTTCTTGGCGACCATGCCCGCCTGAATAATCCCGATCGCTAGTAAGATAAGACAAATAAAGAATTGAGTGATCGGAAGCTTACAGTGTTTTCGACAAGCAGAGGCTTGCCCTTCTGGTGTTTTGGGACTGGAGGGCTCTGGCCGTCCCAGTCCCTGAGGGCTTCAATGCCCTTGAGGTACAAGAGTGCGCGGAGACCTGCGCAGTAGTCTTGCACCACTGTGAAGTCCTGGTTCTGCACAGCTGAGCAAACCTGGAGTACTGACGCACCAGCGCTAAGGAACTGGAGTCCAGTCTCAGCAGACTCGATACCTAAATGGGACAAAATTAGATGATGATGCACAAATTGTTAACGCATTTCTGAAATTAATTGCGTCTTTGTGATTTCTACATATGTACGTTATGCGTAATCAATTTCATTTAACTAAAGAACAGGACTGTCCTTCATAAAATGTACAGTAGTTTTTATGTAACTAATATATATGTAACAGGCGATCGGCATAGATGTGGAAAAAAACAAGTGTTGTCTTAATTTCACGTAAGGTTGTCGACGTTGAATTTTACATACCTCCTGTGGCAAGAATTGGGAATCCAGGCATCTCGTTTGCAATTGCAGATACGGCTTTGAGGGCAATTGGCCGAATGGCTGATCCTGACATACCTCCATATGTCGTTCTAAATAGTAAGGTGATTGTTAGGCGTTGATTATCCGATGCATCGCAAATGAATGAAGACACACCAAACGATGATTATATCTCACCTCTTGTCGTTTCCGACTTGAGGCCATGCAGTTCCATCAGCCTTCAGTTGCATCAGGGTCGAGACTGTGTTGGTGGCAGTCACTCCGTTGGCTCCTCCATCTCGTGCCGCACGAGCGATCAATCTGATATCCGTAATGTTGGGAGTCATCTTCGGGAAGAACGGAATCTGCAATTTAAAGATTAAGGTAAGATACATACTTATTATTAGCGACTTCTGTATGATATATCTTAATACCACTTAGAATCTGCAAAACAACTTCCTCACCTTAACAGTATCCCGTACCCACTTGGAGATTTGAGTTACGATCGCGGGATCTTGACCACAAGCCAGTCCCATGCCTAGAAGGTTTAGTTTGATCATGGATCGACATTACTCAACTTCCAATATGTTTCTTAAATAACCAGGTACTTGTAAACTTCTATGGTCTCTACGAAAGCTATCACTTACCCTTTTCTCCCATTCCATGAGGGCAGGAGAGATTGAGTTCCAGAGCATCAGCACCAGCTTCCTCAGCCCCCCTTGCCAAGGTTTCCCAATCCTCCTGAAAATATCAAATATTTTCGTGCCTGTTGGTGTTGGTTCCCCCTTAACATTGTCGGGATTATAGATAAACAAACCTTGCTGTAAGTGCACATGATGGATGCGATGACAATCTTGGTAGGGAAATCCCTCTTTAGTTCTTTGACGCATTCCAACCAGTAGGCAGCTGACTTCTCTGAGATCAACTCGATGTTGAGGAAGGATCCCTGAACAAATAAGACGATAAGACCACTCTTGAGCATCAGAAAGGCGTATTGCAGGACAATACAGACAAACATGCCTGCCATTTTTTGGAGGTTTTATACATTAAATATTTACCATGTTAGGTCCATAGATGTGGTTGCTTGTCGAACCGCGCACGATGCGAGGCGAAACGTTGGTCACCAGATCCTAATTGTGGTTTATAATAATCGATGGATTAATACCGTGGTTGTCGCGTGAGCGTGTTAAATTCACTCTAGTAAAACATATATAGAAAAAACTTGCATCGTCTGGCTCAAAAAAATCAAATATATTCGCACCTTATCAAGACCAAAGGTTTTAGTGAGTACGAATCCCCATCCCTGTTCGAATGCACGGCGACACATCGGACCAGTGGTTGTGGGAGGGGCAGACGCCAATCCGAAGGGATTCTCGAATTTGATTCCACACATCTCGACGGAGATATCAACCTGCACATATCTGGTATTAGTGAATTTCCCAGTTAAAAATGGCCGCGTCTTTGCTTATAATTAATACGAGTCCATCAAATTAAGCACGTTTCTAGTTAGGTCAATCTATGTGTATGATCAGCTTCATTGACCGTCGTTCTGTGACCCCCCCCCCCCATTGTGTGAGCATCGCATCGCGCCAGGGGTGCCATACCTAGTTATTGTTTTTAATTACCTAAGTATATTTCTGTTTCTGTTTAGCGTTGATGAATGTCAATCACTTTTTTACTTTACCTCATCAATAGGTGTGTAGAACAGGGGGAGCTGTGGCTCCAATCCGACTTCGTTACCGTGCAGTGACTGCAGATAGCGATGCATGTGCCAAGCAGCCACCTAAACAAAATGGTGTGTCTTCAAGGAAGATGTAAAAAAACCATATACTTTATATTTATCATACCAAATTAACATTTGATACAATTGCCCATGTGTACATTCAAAATTGTGGGGTGCGCTGCATCGGATAACCCTGGAAGGGTACCAAGGAATACGACTTGCTCTTCGAATTTGCTCACCTTTCCGTCATTGACGGATTCGACTGTTGTCTCCGCAACGCCTCCAATATCTCCTCCGACGAACACCGACGGCTCAGATGTTCCCTTTAATGCAGCCAGTTAGGAAAGACAACTAAGACAATTATCCGAACAAAATTGCGTGCATATGTATCTTCTCTTGTTCTGTTCAGTGACGTACCTGTGTCGCCTTGTCGACTTCAGGGAGTCCCCACTTGTTCAGCTTAACGGGAGACAATGCTTCCACAACTAAAAGTTTAGTGTTAAGTAATATCAATTAATTTGTGCTTTTCGTATACTGTTCAAGTGCACAAAGTTGTGACGACTACGCAACCCTACCATTCTGATCCAGCAGAGTCGATCCAAAGGCGGAGATGACCCAATCGGCCTTGAGAGTAAGAGACTGCTCTTCGTCTTCGTACCTGAACATATACTTTGAGGAAGATTAAAATAATGAAGGTAGAATTGAAAGACATCAATCGTCGCATCAACACACCAGTTTCCTTCATCGTCCTGTTCGGTCTTATGGAACTCCATCGAAACGATACGTCCGTCCTTCAGGTTCACCTTCTTCGGTGCCATGAATGGCATGAATTCACATTTCTCCTCTCTTGCAGCCTCCATCTAAACACAAGAGGGATAATTGTGGAAAGAAAGGCATTAATTCCTTCCAAACCAAGCTGGTTCTTTTAATTAGCTCAATACATGGATGAATAGATGGATAAATACACGCATGCATTAATAAATGCTCGCGCGAATGGTGTATGTACTGTTTTAGATATCAGTTAATCGTAATTGACATGTATCGTGTTTGAATAAACGAAGTCTGCAGAACGCACCTCTTCAGGCACAGCACGGATTGATGTGAATCCCTTGCGGAATACGACAGTCACCTTGGAAGCACCACATCTAGAAGTAGAAGAACGATATGAAATTTTGATAGAAAATTAACAATAACTGTGACGTCTTTATACAATGTATTTGCTTAATTGTACAATTTATGCTGGAGTATTAGTTATATACTATTCAATTGAATATTCTGGTTTTCAGACCGCAATTTGTATCTCGTTGGAGGCAACAACAGTGTTTTAATAATGAGGCTGGGTTTTCTAAATGTATACCTCAGAGCAGAAGTTGCGCAATCAAATGCAGTGTCTCCAGCTCCAAGAACCAGCACACGTCCCTTCATTGAAGGAAGAGAGTTCGACTTGCAACCGCACATTCCTAGATAAAATTTTGTAGTACATCTAGGAGTCAAAGTTAATTTTTCAATTACGGTATATACATAATGGTAGGGTTTGAAGATGGAAGCAGGCTATTAAAGATGTTCCAACCACGTTTATGAATACAGAACCCGATTCATCACGATCCCAATATCTGCATGTCAGCAGTACCTGGCTTGGATGCCTTAGCCACCAAAGGCAAGTAGTCCTTGGAGGTGTAGAATCCATTAGCGATTTCCAGTCCCTTGAAGAGTCCGACCTTTTTCGGCTCGGGCATTCCAATTCCGACGAATACGGCCTAAACGACACAACTTCAATATGAGGTCAACATTAAGGATAACTTTATGCAAATAGTGTGTTCAGTTTAGAACTTTTGGTGTAAAAGACTAACCTTGGCTCCATCCTCCTTCAGCTTGCTCACCGTGAGGTGGTCCTTGTGCAGCGGCTTTCCAGTAACGATCTAAAAGAAGAATGTTATGTGCTGATATCTAGTTCGCCATTATTGCACTGCCCTATTCTGCACTAATGAATTGGAAAAAAAGAAAACAAAAAGAGGACTGCGCCTACCTTGACTCCAATGTCCTTTGCCAATTGGATCTCAAAGTCGACCACATCATAAGGAAGACGGAATTGGGGAATCTCGCCCGAACTACAACGATCCCAAATTTAATTTCTACCAACATGTGATAAGTCAACCAATGTAATCAGCGTGTAATATTAATCAATGAATTTGTTTGGTTTATTAAGCGCAGCAGAACTTTGATGTAAACAGTTCAAACAAACCTCAAGCCGCCAATATAGTCCTGTTTCTCGTAAATGGTCACATCAGTGTATCCCAAACGGCACAGGAAACTGGCACAAGAGATAGATGCAGGACCGCATCTAGAAAGGAATAATTCTTAATTAATCGTGATTATTTCTTAAACACTAATGTTCAATATCGAAATATCGAATTTTCTCGGCAAAACGGATTTCTTTACAATAAACGCACCCCAGAAGGGCGATAGGCTGATCATGGGAAGCGTTTCTGCTCTCGCGAATCTCCTTTGAAACAATCTGACGGATGTTCATCTGCTTGAAGATCTAAAACAATCACAAATGAGCATTTCTAAGATGTGTCATTCCTAGTCCCTTATCTTAATTCACCGGCTATTCATCTATGTCACAAGTGTTAATGGTATTGTATAGTAGTCGATAACTCTGTGTTATTCTTCAGTTGTACTTGATCAAAATTTTCATGACGGTTTCCTCGTTGAAGTGTGCGTTGCTTGGGGTCAAACACGCTTTCAGTGTGACATCGTCTGTTCGCTTTATCTCTACGCGTGCTACCTAGTCGGTACCCCTCAAGCACGTATCTGCTGTCTCTTTCTCACAGCGGATAGTTTTCCAAAAATATCTCTCAAAATATGAAACATCTGTCAATTTTTGGAAAAAAAGGGAAATTGAAAAGTGATAGGAGAGCCAGCATCAGCGTAAATTCTCTGATCTATAGGTTCCCCTTTTTGAATATGACTGCGAGCATGACAGGATGATGCAATATGAATAGGTGTCGAGAAAGGGAAAAAGCTTCTTGAATTTTGCGTGTCAGTGAGGATACCAAAACAGCGGATGACCTGACAAATAAAAAAACCACCATAACGTGAAAAATAATGTGGAAATGAAACTAAATTAGTGATATATTCAATTACATTATACCATAATATCTTACATCAGTAGCAAACTGCTGAAGGCCTCCAATATTGATCGGTCCTTCTTCAGATCCATAAAGATTGCACGATCCAACGCAAAGATCAGAAGTGGGGCAAATCATTCCACAGGTCAATCCAAGCGGGTTGTCAGAGAGAATCTGACGCGCCGAACCATAGTAGTTCTGAAATTTGCTTATTTAATTTGTATGTTCTTTGTGTTGCGAGTGTGGCAATTGCAAAAAAAATTGCGTTGCATTACATGCATCGTAAGTATCCAAATCGCACCTTGTTTGAAATACTCTGAATGAATGTCTTCACATCCAACTGAGTAGGGCAAGATTTTTGACAAGGGGCATCGGCACACTTCAGACATCTGAAATGAAGAATTGAAAAAGTGTTGTAATTTTGCGCTAATAAATGCAGAATATTTGAATTCGGCATGAAAGGTGGTGACGAGCGATAACTATTTGTGCAAAATAATTCAATAACATAAATTACACCTGAGAGCCTCGCGAAGTGCTCCTCTCTCGGAAAGAGTTGTGTGCTTGATGTCACGGAAGTCATTGTCGAGTTTGGGTCCGCAGCTCTGAAAATACTTTGACTTTTAATTTGTATTTCGCTGTCTTGTAAGTACAGGCTGACAGGCTATGCAACATTGACTGATGCAAAAGTATTTATATAATCAAGAATGTGCGCAACAACTGTTCCTACGCTTACGATAGAAAAAAAAACACTTCAACAAAACTTACACCACATCCTTTGTCCGCATTTCTCTTCCAGTTATGCTTATTTTTCTTTGTTTCGTAGCTGGGAACAGCCTTTGCCTGGGTGTTGATCTTTGGATTCAGAGCGAGAATCGCCTGAAGTAAGATTTAGTTACAATGATGATCGGTATTACTGTAAATGAATCAGCAAGAAGTTGGGTCTCTTCATTTGAGATGTCCGGCGTAATAATACTTCAACGGATACAACTCAATGAAGATATATGAACATCTATCTTATCTTTATTGGAGAAAAACCAGGGAGTCTGAAAGCTCGGCACTTGCCTTTCCGTTGAAGTAACTACGATAAACGGAGCTCCTCTACGAATACATATAATTTGTTTAGTTCCAGTGCGAGTTTGTTGACAACGGAAGACTATTTATAACCTTTTATAACTCTTAACCGTCCCCAATCCTGCTTAATGAGTCGAATTCAGTCTTCTATTAGCCGGTCTTTAAAAACATAACAACGCGTTATCTGAAGACTGTCTCAGCACCAATGGCTTTTTATCTTTGATGTCGGCAATCGTTCATTCAGAGATTATTCGTGAAAACTGTTCGCGAGACGATTCCTTTTTGTTTCAAAAAAATTGCTGATAAGACAAATCCATAATTAGACACGTGTTTAATTTATTAGTCTATTGGGTGGTGCTGAATTGCAGTGTGAGGAAAATGAAATGTCAGCAGAATTTGTATCAAAGCGCAACCTGTAGAAAGGTCATGCATTGTATTTGTACTGAGAAATGGAAAGGCATAAGCACCAATCTACTCGTAGAAAGTTTCCGCGTTGCTGCTAATAGCACAAACCCCTAATCGTAATTC
Source organism: Pelodera strongyloides (assembly GCA_036852015.1). Lineage (NCBI taxonomy): Eukaryota > Metazoa > Nematoda > Chromadorea > Rhabditida > Rhabditidae > Pelodera > Pelodera strongyloides. The sequence continues at coordinate 191,643 of JAANDG010000229.1, forward strand.
GAAACTTACCTCAATATCCGGTGCATCTTGGGAGTATTTTCCGGTGGAATTTGGCGGAGCCATTTCCTGAAAGATTTGCATTGGTAAAGATAGTCCGCCTAATATGTAATGTTCAAATTCATTCGAAGTATTTCAATGTTTCAGTAGAGATGGCCAAGAGTGAAGGAGCAATGCACATAATAGTTAGACTCAAGTTGACAAATAGAGAAGGGATCAAGCGGACAGAACTGTTTGCCATCCTACCGGCTACTTTTTAACTTGAAGGTCAAAAGATTAAGCGGTTGATTTATAACACAAAGCCATCAGTTTTGATGACTGTGAGACGTGCACTGTACTTAATTTCTACAGAGTTAGTACTGCTTTCACAAAAATATACACATGTACAATTCACAATTAGCAAAAATATGATCTTTTGACAAAAATTTTCAGAAGTTATCATGTAGTATTAATGATCACTTTATTACTGATCATCGAGAAGAATCTATATGAGACAAAACTGGTCGGTCATGTGCGGGGTGAAATGTTGTAGTTCTTCTTTTCAGAATCAAGCGTAAGGTCGTGTAAACTGTGAGGAAAAAAGCCCATCTCTCCAAGTTACGGTCTTTTATGGAGATAGGTGTGCAAGAAAGAAGAAAAAACTACTTGATAAAGGGTCTCGTCCGATAACCCACGCAGCAAGATAAAAAATGCCCATTGACCTTTAGAGCAAAAAAAATGTTCTCATCCTGAATTGTCAAAAAAATTGTGGTCGGCGATTACTCGTAGCTTAATACAATTTATTAAAATTTGGCCGTGACAAAGTATGGATGAAAGTTAAGAATTGATGTTATGGAGAAAATAAAATTGTACAGTTCAAACAGAGGACTTAGTATGCCAATGTATATTCATCATATTTATGCTTCTTCCAGACCTATATACAAATTTTTTTGAGTTTTGACGGGGAACATACACTACTTTCGCTAATTACATATACTACCAATATCATAAGTCCATCGTAGAGCCGGATATAAACCCTTGAACGGAACTCGTTGTTGACCCCCGGTAAACATAAACGGTATATTCACTTGAACTTTGGTCACTGAGAAACCTTAGCAGCGTTCAGAATAATATGGGATAGCATCAACCATTTCGTGTAATAAAAAATATGTATGTAGTTTGATAAGCAGCACATTAACTAGGCTGCTTAGGTGAAGCCAGACACCAAATTTATATGTAATGAAGGAAAGAACTATACATAATTGAACATGTACTGAAAATCAAGAGAATGCGTATCTGTTAAAAATTCATACAATTCAGTGAACCAGCTTTTAGATAAACTTCCCGGAATTTTTTTTCCATCCAATAGGGTACAAGCAGAGACAATGCTGCTAAAAATCTATGATGTTGATATTACAGTACATTTGTCTAACATATGCATAGCCAAAAAAAAGTAAATGTGGACGAAAACCTGTTCGAGTACGTAAATATTCAGACACTAACTGGTTATGTTTGTATTATTTGGGAGAGTAAATGTTGCGATTAACTATAATAGTATGACACGAACGCATTACTGTTGTAAACACGTAGACGGACCATGTGCTGGTATGAAATTGCATCGGACAAAAAGAATACGGACGATTGATGAAAACGTTAGATTGACTGATAGACTGTGGCATTGTATCACGTGAAAATAAGATATAAGTGATAATGTAAGGCAGCAGACAAAACGCCGTTTCACGATTGGTGCTCTTGGAAAGAAACAAAAATGTGACTGATTTTGGGATGTTGAGACAAGGAGATAAAAAGAGGAAGATATGGATGGAGAGAAGAGAGAGAGAGAGAGAGTGAGGAGAGAGAGAGAAGAGAGAGTTACACGTGCGTACATTTCAATATATAGGATTAAAAAAACTTTTTGCAAAGAAATCACTATGACTTGTGCACTACAGATGTGAAATGGTTTTTGCTTCGGATATTTTCTCATACGAATGAGTTCAATCGGTAAAATCGATGGGTTAATATGGTTCGTGAAACTTTTGGTTCGGCGCAGAAAAAAATCAGGAGACACATGAATAGAGAAAAATCTAATGCGAGCAGGCATCAAACGAATACGTGATGGAATTGGGAATACAAAAAGACAGTAAGAAAGTAGGAAAGTAAGAAAGAAATTACATAGAGAAGGAGCAGAAGGGCAGCATTGAGATGGTAGCTTGCAGAGATACGCATGTAAAAACGAACATGTATGAAAGACTTTTTGCTGGGTTTTCCTCGTTTCTTTCCGTTTCCCAAATTCGCATTTAACTATTCCCAACTTGAAGTAAACTTTTCCCATAATTGCCGAAGTTTACGTTGAATTCTTTAGTAAAATAAAACGGTCTAGGTAAACGTACTGAGATAAATGTATTGTGGATAAGTAGAAATGCCTTGTCTTCTAATGGCACTACAAAAATAGTCGCTCGGGCGACCGTCACTAGTTGTAGCAAGCATAGGTTTCACTTGCTCAGTCAAGGAAATATTCACAACCGCTTAAAAATTAAAACACTAAAGTGAACGCTTAACACAGCAGAGTTGACACTCTTCAGTCTCATAGAGTTAGATTTGTCTCTCGCTTCTCGCTCTTCTTTTTAGATTTGATCGTCATTGCAGCAGAGACCAAGGTCGCACGAGCTTTGAGAGGAGTCGAGAATCAAAGATAGAAAGAGAGAAAGAGAGAAAGAGAGAAAGAGAGAAAGAGAGAAACAGAGAAACAGAGTAAGAAAAAGAAATAGTTGAGCAGAGATAGAGGTCAGACTAAGAGAGTAAAGAGAATTAAACAATGTTGAGTAGACACACTTACTGTTCAATTCCAAAATCAAAATATTCAACAAAATTAGGTGAAAAGGCACACTGAGTTCGTTTTCAATATGAGAATGGGAAGTATAATGTGTTCTCGTGATAATCCTTTTCATATTTCAGCACTTTGCCCGGGATTAGCTTTCAATACATTTGCAATACTGGGACCGAAATGTAACGAAAACGGTTGATATTGAATTTGGATTGAATGGTGATACTCAAAATTTTGGGGAGAATAGGCAAGCGCAGAACCAGTGAGGGAGAGAGCAAGAGACCCTGATTTTTGGGTATTGGTATAGGAGACCGACAAGAATAGGGCACCGAGCACATGACAGTCCGAGAGCGAAGGGTCATTCGGAGAGAGTCAGGGAGAGAAAGAGAGATCATTAGAAAGAGATTAATGAAGAAACATAGAGAGAGCATGAGAAAGAGACTGTTTGAGAACGAGATATAGAGAAATAATCTGGAGTTAGGAGACAGTTCAGAAAAGAAAGAGGGAGTGAAGATAGATCAGTAGAGAGACAACAGAAGGAGAAAGGGAAGTCAGCTAAGGAAAACCAGCGCGACGCGAGAGAAAGCAAGTAAAGTAGCTTTGAAAACTGTGAGCTCGCACTGGCTCCCATGATGGCTGGGCAATATGCAGCGCAATAACCGTCTAAAGGAAATAGTTTAATTAATGGGTGAATTTGTCTTTTCTCAAACAGTTAAACACCTTTTGTTTCACATTAATACAATATGACTTGGAATTGTGGAAAAACGTATGTGACGAACGAGTGAAACATATAAGTATACAAAGGAACATAACTAACGAACCTATGAAGTATGACGTATTGCTATTCTACAAATGCCACGGAACAGATGCAAAGTGCTAGTCGGCAGTAAATTAATATATATGGTGGACATAATTGCTCTAGGCGGATCAGCGGTTTTCTATCATCTCATTGGAGTACACTCTAACTTGTGTTGATCTTTGTATCTGGGGCTATCAAACCGCAATTATGTAAGTCCTTTTCTGTTGTGCATATTTGACATGAATGTATGTACATTTGTACGCCCTCATTATGCGTGAAGGCAGATATGTAGCATATTAATGAATACGATGGGTCCCTGAATCCCAGTTCCTTGATGTGTAAATCTAAAGGAGACCGAAACCCGTGCACAAGAGATTTTGATATTTTGGTCCAAGTGCTGTTATGCCACAAAACAATCAAATAGTATTTCAAACGAAGTTTATTCTGCACATGTGAAATCAATATGTATTATGAGCGAAGCGTAAGCAAAAAAGTAACCCGCATGCGACATAGTATTTATAATGCTGTTCAATTCAATTGATTCCTAACTGGTTTTGTATTCATATAAAGTTTCAGCCTTTTTGTTATACCATTTAAAACTATAATAATTCGAGTGAAGAAACATATAACGAGTGAAGGAAAATGCGAAAAAATAAGCAAATGTTGGAGATACATCTGTATATAAATTTATACTTCCATCCTATCTGGCAGCTTGCTTTGTACAGGTGCCACCAAGTTGTCCTTTTTCGATGCGTTGTGAGAGCACACTGATTTTCCACGGATGGTTACCTGGAAGAGCACTTGGTTTATTTCTACATTCGCGCAGTATTTCTACGTTGTTAAACAGAAGAACCCATCGAAAAGGGCATTATTTTCATATTTTGTGTTAATTCTTTTAGTAATTATATATATGGAAGGGCACAGCGAGAGGAAGAACGTGCCTATCAAACAAGAAAGAAGCTGATAAAAGCCTGATAACCGTGAGTGATCACTAGACAAAAAGGGGACCACGTTCTTGTTTTCCGAAATAGTTTTCCTTTGGGGGGGGGGGGGGGGGGGGGGGGGGGGGGGGGGGGGGGGGGGGGGGGGGGGGGGGGGGGGGGGGGGGGGGGGGGAGATCAAAAGTAAGTCTCAGACCCTTGAAAACTTTTTTAGATCTTCAAACTTTTAATACAAACCTCCATAAAGGCGACCAATTCTACTAAGCAATACATAATAATCGTTGGCAGTGCCATGATCAGATGGAAGATGTTTCTGATGATTCCTGTTTTATCCTTCGTTCCTTTCGGGAACACCTATAAATACCTACATTATCCATGAATTGAATTTGCCTTGCGTCTACCTCATGCCTCCTAACGTTCAATTAGGAAAGCGTACATATTAAATTGAGTATGTCTAAAGAAGAAGTAATTCTCCATATTCATATTACGCGGCCACATGTCCCTGCTAATTTTCTAATTGAAGCGCCACGATTTCATAGAATATGAATATTCTGTTTTTATGTCTGAGGTGGTGAAGTCAACTTTTCAAACTTCCAAAGCGGACTGCTTTTGACAATGAAACACGTACCGGCTGACAAATGTAGTTGATCACGAAGACCATGAAGAACCAGAAGTATTGAAGTCCCAGGAATCCCAACATCACCCATGTGAAAATTTTCTGATCGTGGAAAACAACGTTATCCCTTGAGTCGTGGTTAGCGGCTTTCAGCATGACAGGAGTCTAAAACGTGCACTTGTTGAAATAGCGTTCTTCGAGTGTTCCTCTCTGCGGAAATTAGTTAGCAGGATCTTGGAAGACATAGAGCATAATAATAAGATAGCAAACGTATTTTACCAAAATGGGAGCGATGATTGTGTAGATTGAAGCAATGCACAAGAGGAATCCGTAGTAAAAGACGAATTTAGCGGCAAAGGAGATCGACACCGTGATTGGAAGGCGGAAGGCCTTGATGGCGAAGTAGTGGAACACCTGAGAATATGTATGAATTAGCGATATCACCTTAAGATTGAGTCTGGCTATTTTTTGGCAGGCAACCATCCGATATGTGTCATTTTCAGTTCTTTGCCAGCTTGTTCTTTATGTTGTGTTCTTTATGTTGTGAAATCGATTAATCCTCTGAAACCCAAATACCTCAGCGGCTCCAATAGTCCACCTCCGGATCTGACGGGCCCACTCATACCACTCGTCAATGTAGTTTTTGCCTGCAAGATACTTACAATAACTCTTGAATTGACATCACATATTTTGAGAAACTAGCCTCCGCAAAGTTCTAGTTTTGGAAATTACTCTAGATGAGCTAATCACATGATCATTTTGCTTGTAAACACATTCTTTAGCTCTTTTGTTATTACCTGATGTAGGTCCAGACAATGTGGCGACAGGAATAGCACGGATCACACACTTCCTTCGTACGGCCAATGACCATCTGATCAGGGCAATGATGTCATCCATCTGGAAATAGATAGCAATTTGTGAAGTCGATCATCACAACTATTTTGAATAACAGGATGTCCAATAGATAGAGTTGATTTTTCTCACAACCACAGCTATTGCTCCATTTCGAAGCGGGACACATTCTGTTAGATAAATTAGGTAGAGACAACTAATATGTGTCACTTAAAAGCTCTCTACCTGATATCCGGGATGTGTGTATTCTCCGTCCTCAAACAGCTTCAGTGTGAGCGAGAAAATGCTCATTGTGTTGATGTTCCACGGGATGAGGTATCTAAACATCTTGATTTGCACTGGCTAAAAAATACCAAGTACTGTCGTTACTTACTATTCAAGTCTAAAATACATATGCATTCAAAAAGCAAAGGAACCTACCCCATCATGAAGAATGCTCTCAAAAGTCCAGTGACTCTCACAAAGAATGGGGATTGATCCAGGTTGATGCAGTAGAATAAGGGACTCTGCCAGACTGTGGTGTTGCGGTTCTAAAACGGCGGCTCAACTCATGTGCAATAGGCAATTCACTGCGGAAAAAGTGTTTAGATATTGTGTTGCATATATAAGAACATATCTATAACTAGCTTATGACCACTTCGATAGAAAAGTTGGCACGGCTGTTTAAAAAAAAATTGTTGTACCTTCGCTGGCAGCTTCCAGTAGTCTTCCTCAAGGGCATCAAAGTATCTATCTCCGAAAATCGAATCACAGTCTCCTGTAGTGACCAGAAGTTCTACGTTCTCCCCGGGTTCGTCAAGAGGATAACGCTAAAAGCTATTTTGTTACTTTCCAGCCAATATATTTTTTTTTCTTTGATCACCGTGACCAAGCGAACATATTTACCTAGACTATGACATTTTTTGGAACAAAACCATGTTCAGCCCCTGCAAAGTTCAGACAAATTCACGTACGCATTGTTTGCTGATCTGTTAAACTACACAAGTGCAAATATCATCATTTCAGATTAAACACAGCCTGCTACTTTCAGGAAGTTTGTTTTGAGCCCACATTGCACTCAAACATCGACATCATGTTGTTGTTACTCATTTTAATCACAGCATTCAACGGATTTGTTTGCATAACTAGTTTGATCAGGTTCATATCATAAGATAAGAGTCAAAATGGAAAACTGATGTTTTTGGAAGAAATATTGGAAGTGCTAATGTACCTTATCGGCTCTCAATTGCTTTACAGCCATCCTTGCAGCATAGTTAAAGTTGGAACATTTTCCGGGAATGTCACCCTGGAGACCCTTTGGGTGGAAAGTGACAATGAACTTTTCGCACAGAGGATCGTACTTTTGATGGAGCATCCGACTTTTCTAAATATTTATTTTTGATAACCATTTACTTAATATGTTGTTCTACCATACAAAGGGACTGAATATTGGTAATAAAAATGTGAACAAAATTCACCTCTTCTTTATCTGGAGTTCCCTCTTCCATTCCTATTAAGATGCTGATCTTGTGCTTACAATCAGGCTGCGAGGTGATACTGCAAAACAAGAAAAGGTAAGGAAGGTGTGTAGCTCAGTGATACTGCTCCTTTCTCAGGGAAGAAGTGTTACTACATTTTATGTTTTGGTGGAAGGTGTTTGCTAAAGGGCTTAATTCGTTATAGTTTTCAATAGTCAACCTGTCAATTGTGTCCATCAGCAACTCCATGGGTTCTTTGTAGACGCAGAGACCGACCAAATGCTTCACTTTGATTTTTGTTGGATTATTTACCTGAAAGAATGTGTTTTTGAGAAACAGATCTGTTTGTTTCGGCTGCACAGTAGATAGAGTAAAGCGTAGCAAAAAAATAGGCAATAAGTAAATAAAAATACAATCATTTTTCGCATTCGATTAATTGCCAAGAGTGAAATCCTTACATTGGCAAGATCAATCTGGTGGTGTTTGTACTTTCTCAGACGATATGAGTACCGCAGTGCGTTAAAGATGGCGATCATCCAAAGGAGGTGGAGGATTATGCATACTATTGTGACGAGTTCCAATGAAAAGTCCTAGAAAACCAAATTATTAGAATACGTCCACTTAACGACCTGTTCAACATAATTAGACATAACTAGCATCCTGTGGCTGACTTTGTGCTAGGCAATTCACAGTCTTTTCATTTAAAAAGTGAGTTCTAGTATATATATATATATATATATATATACCTGTACTGCCGGAATAAATGGGATCCAAAAACAAGACGAAAGGAAGAGAAATATCAAGAAAGTGAACAGCAAATTCCATCTGATGTAAGCATTGGCTGGTTTGGCCACACGTCCTGTGTACAGTGAGAATCTAAAACAAAGTCACTTGAAGCTATGCAACAGTAATCTGGTAAAGATATCGTTTTTGGTAAAGAGATACAGTTCACTTAATGACGCTTCAAGTTCGTCTACAAATGCTCGTTCGTACCTTCGAAAGCTCTCTCCGATCGAACGCTTAGCACTGGATCCCATACGTTGGATTCGGCTTGGACGTCGCGCCTTTTTGAATTCAGGAACTGGCATAGGAAGCACTGTCTCCTAAATGATTAGAATTTAGTGGTACTCCATTGAAGATTATACTGTCATACACTACCCCCTTGCTACAAGTTGGAACTACCTACGACTGCGCCTGGAATTAGAAATGCATGGAGGTTAAAGAGACGGGGATGGTAAATGAGCCTAGTTATCTGCTGTTCTGTGTAGTGCCATAATTCGACTAAACACTCGTGAGGAGTTAAGTTCTATAATGGAAAGTGGATGAAACACACGCACCTTTAGAATTCCGGGCGGCGGAAAAGTCTTGGCCCTACTGAGGTCATAGTCGAGCACTATCTCATCAGGTACACTATTGTCGCTCGGGTCGTTGCTCATTCTAAAAGGACACAATCTCAAAGTACATTAAATTGCAATTGACTATATTGTCAAAATTTATATGTCAGATAATAATATTGTAGAGTGATAGGCAATGTCATGATATTCCAAAAAAAGTAGGAACGTCAACTAAGTTATACTGTGTTTTATATTGAGTATTGATCATGTAGGAAAATATCAAACTACATATTATAATAGTTTATTGATGATATGCAATTAACAACTCAAAGATTGAACTGCTGAATGGAATGTATGCTCTTTACGCTGCTAAGTGCTTTTATATTTTGAACTCAAAGAAGGCGGAGTCGGAGGGACATACTGTAACGCACGGTGTACGCAAACAGATGACGAACAGTTCCGTAGTAACACGCATGGGGGAAAACAGTTATGCAAACTTTTCGTTCTAAACGGTAAATCAAGTACGTACGCAAATAGTGTGGTGGCTCATTAAGGAAATATCTTTGCTAGTCTGTGTATGAATCATTAGTGCGGAGCAGTATTTGTATTCTTTGTCATATTTAAGATTTAATTTAGGGTTATCCACAAGGAATGGCTGGTGCTTAACTCCGACAGTCCAGACATATAAGGTTTTGCACAATTAGCTATTCACTAGGATAGGATTATTTTTCGATGTTTTTAAAATTTAATATAATAATAATTTTATATAATAAGCCATTATAATAATAAATATTATATAATAAGCCAATATAATAATAAATATTATATAATAAGCCAATATAATAATAAATATTATATTGGCATTGATCTTTGTTATGCACTTGATCTGTGCTCATTTCAAATACGGAATAGGTTCAAAGTATCCTACAACACTGCAATATTTAATACTGTATTAATTGACATTTTTTGTAAAAAAATATAGTACCGTTTTCGATGACGCATTTTGTTTTATGCAAATACGGAACTTTCGATCATAGCTAGCTTGTAACATGCCTATGACTTCATTTTCATATGATTGTACGCCGTTTATGTCTCAATATTTGATAGCAAATAAGTAGTTTTACGCACGGAATTAAAGGTGCATGACTACTTCTTTAAACGCGTTATCAGTGACTCGTTACGTAAACTTGCTCAAATAATTCGCAATCCAATTTTTGCACTTTAGTCCTTTTTGGTGTGTTTTTACTTAAATCGCTATATGATGTCCAACATCTGACTATGACACTCTGTAAGAGTAGACACCAAGAATAAAGGAACTGGAAGCGGAACCTATTGGTAGTGAGTTTCTGGTTGCGTCTATCTTAGTTGGTTCTATTCAAATAAAGCTAACCTTTTTTAAAGGTTACTTCCTCAAGTATGCGGCGCTTGTTTGCAATTTTCATTACCCTCAATGTACTGTTTGTCGCAGAAACCGGCTTAGGTATGAGGTTCAGACAATGCGGCCAAGTACTTGATCAAAGGTATCAATTAAACGAAGATGCTGTCCCACTCTTTACACAGTACCCTCGTTTTATCCTAGAAGTTGGAAAAATCTGGTTAATTGTTCACTTTATTTCACAGCTTGTGATCGAGATACCACTTTGTAAACGGTGAGCTTCAATTTTACGTCACAACGATCTGATACCTGACGCAATTGTTGGTCTTTCTGTCAATAAAAATCAGTTCTCCATTGTCTACTGCATTCTTACACTTTACGGATACTACCTTCAAAACCTAGGAACAAATAAATGTGTGGGCTGAGCAAACAGGTATTCGCATTCATATATGGGGGTGCGTGAATGGTCATAGTTCGGAGTTCACTGTATTTCAGACGCTGTGCTCAATTTTCCGAATATATCCCGAAAAAAATATAATCATCGCAGGTGCAAGTTGCTTGCACGCAAAGAAATTGCCAAGCAACATGAGTTTACCTTGTTATTTACCCTTCGGATCAACGGCCTACCACACTAAATGACCTACAAACGGGATAACTTCTGAACTCTCGTTTGCTCTCAGCATACATGAAAACGAAATTTTCTGAACTCCATTTTTTTCCACTCTAGTCAGGCAGGCATATAACTAAGCGATCGATTTGAGAGTATGAGGTGCATGGTTCCCTATTAGCATGTCTCCCACACCCCAATACTATAAGATTAAAACCTATGAAAGCGAGAAATCGTCCTCTTCTTCGAACCATGCATTGTTTTCAGAAAGGGCCGCGGTTTCACACATTGGTTCAAGTTCACATCAAATTGTCCCACCAACTTGTAAAATCAACCGCCCACACGAGCAAAAAACCGTTAAATAACCTTTTTGTGTGTTTACATCACATGTACGTGAATTCCGCGGTGCACATGTGAATGGTTTAAGTTTTTCTGCTGTGGGCGCGCTGTGAAAAAGCAAACAAAAGTTGCATGGATCGCGTTTTCCCATGAGGGAAGGGGCATTTGCGCCAGAAAATGGACACATTTTGACCAGGACACCCACTTGCTCCCGCAGCGATAAGTCTTCCCGCGTTACATGGCAAAGAACAAGAACATACAGAGAGATCAAACTCAAAAGACAAGAGTGTTTGATGATCGACATCAAACTACGGTAGAAGCTTCAAAAGTTTAATATTTTGTTGGAAAGCAGTTTTCTCGTCGAAGAAAAACTGCCACTGTTAATGAAGTCGCAGAAAACGATTCTAAGTAAGTTTGCGGCTCAATTTCCGATATAATTCGCAAGTGGAAAATGAGCGGAAAATCAGAAACACTTCGTGTTTTAAAACGTTTTATTTATATTTATCGGGTAACGTTTTGAGTTTGTTGCTCGAAAAAGGGCCGGCATACAGTAAGTATAGTAAACTGTGTGTGCAGGCTTAGAAAACATATCGTCTTAGTTAGAACATACTGGAATGACTCATACAACGTACACTCTACTTTTCAGTGTTTGTATAAAAACAATCCTCAAAAAAAAAGAAGATTCCAACAATATTGAGATCGGTTTACCACACCCGTTCATATGTATGAATGTTGATCTGGTCTATAGATGTACTCCCTTTTGCGATGAGTAAATGGAAAAAATGAGCCACCCGTTAAAAACTGTTCTTCAAAATAACACACGAACTATCGTTGGTCAAAGAGTACCACGGGGTAAAACAGATCAACAAAGTCCCGAAAAGGAAGTGAATTATAAGTGGCTTCCATATTTGCCTTTGTTTTTACTTAAGTGCGGTACTATTTTTGTTGATTTAGCAATATATAATTTGTATCCGCGATGCGGTGTGCATAATTTTTTAAAGTTACGTACAATATTGTCGATCCCTGCCTAATCTGGAGATGGCCGATCCCGATTGTATCAGGAATAAGTGCATAAGTACAGTTCTGACTTCAGAGAGCCGCTTTTTGTCAAAGGCAATTCGCGGTTCACAATGGGTTTTTAGTGGGAAACAATAGTGCAAACCGTCTGACTTTGAACCAAGAGTCAGTGTGGTTCGTGTAGGCTTCGGACTTACTATCAGACTACTATTTCTGTCCCCTTTGTTCCCGTTGCAGTCCATAAGATATTACAAGAGCCGACTAAGGTCAATTGAACTTTTTATCAATTCTAGGAGTCTTTACTCAACTAGGCTCTTGGGCTGAATTCAGATAAAACCCTTATGGTTGGTTTTCAAATCGATTGTTCCAACGTACTGGTGTAAGAGTCCTTTGTTTAAAAAAGGACAAATTTTCACAAAATAGACAAAGAGACACATTTCAATTGTTGAGCGAACGTAACCAGGTAATATTTTTGGATATTTTTTCATTTGACGACGTTTTTGATCCGCGAAAAAGAAAATTATTGGTTGTAGAGCATTTTATCCTTTGAATTCAAGAGCAACATATAAACATGTCTTGCGCTTCGCACAAGCACGCCCTAGAAGAGTTGTTGGTATACGTAGAAGTGTGCACTGATATAGTTTGGGTACTGTTGCGATCCTTTTTAGCATATCATGCATACACTGACATTATAATATAGCAAAGAAACATAGTACCTACTGAATGTTGCCATCGGGTCTGCTACTGCATATCAGAACTGCCAATAAAACTGTCAAAAGCACCTTTCATGAAAGCTTGTATGTATCTTATCACAAAAGAGGGCAACGTAGTGAACTACTTGTCAACACTTATCACTTTAGATTTAAGTATTTAACGCTTTTCGCGACTTAACTTTGCTGAAAATATCATTTGCAAGTATGTAACCTTCGTTACTTCCGATCTTTTTCATATTTCAATCTCTGGCGACGTGTTTCTTGTTGGCTATGTTGATGTTCTTTAAACAAAGAAGACGATACAAATGTGTGAAAACACTACAATAAGCACAGTCTACGGGTAGTGTAATGTGAGTGTTAGTGTTACCAATCTCATGTTTTGGAAAAAGTTAAGACGGCGTTTCGTTCCGTAACTTGTCTGATTCATCCCCCCTTCTTCTCTAATACTTATGACGAGTATTGAGCATAAAGGTCACCTAGTAATCATAACTACGAAAACGTTCAGGAAGATATAACTTGTTGTGGTGTCCTTTTCTAAAGCTAATATGCCACTACAGTATGTATGTTTAAAAAAAGTTTGTGCAGCCGTTATTAAGCGTGCATGCGTTTGCACTCTTACTTCCAATCAAATCTGCATCAACCAAAACTTATATGCTCTGCTCTTCTGATATTTAAAACATTAACTATTTACTTAATAGGATATCTGTTTTTTATTCTATCCGTTAACAGTTTAAAATACTCCCACGATTCGTTGAAATTGATTGTTTTGTTATATGTCAATTATGTTTATTTACTGCTGGATTTGACTCATCACCGGAAACAATTTACGAAACACGTGAGTTGAATCACATCAACCGAATACAACGAAGCATAATGAGACATTCTTTCCCATAATCAGCTGTTTCCCCCTTTCCCCACCCATTGCACAGAAAAAATGATGTCAAAACAACTGATTTTGAAGCGTACAGACGTCTGCCTCTATAAAAATGAATTGTACACAAAAGTAAAAAAAAATGTATATAAAAGTGAATCGCATGAGTAATGAGGGGTATAATATATCATCACGTTTTGAAATGATCAACCCCCGTTTAAATTCACGGTACCCGTTTCATTTCCTTTTTTTTACTTCGTCAAATTCCGTTGGTCGCAACGAAGTTCCATACTTTGTATCTACTTCTGGTCCCGATAAGTTTGTGATAATGCTTAGCCTCATGTTTTCCTCATATAATATTTATGTTGCGTATTGTTGCCGAACACCCTGCACTATTTTTCTCAATACGTGTATGTACAAAGGTTAATTCATAATTAAATAGTGTTGCTTCCCTACTTATTACTCCATTCCGCACGGTTAAGTGATAAAAAATTAATCGCCGTCGTTTCCACCGAAGAGTGAAACTTAGTGATAAACTTATATCATCCTCCAAGATACCATCTTTTCCGTTCACATCGACCAGTTTGCCATCTTTATCCGTAGATTACTGACCTCCGCTCGAATCCACAAAACTGAATCCGCAAAACGTAGGATAGCTCAGAGGAACCAAACTTCTTTGCATCGCAATGCTTCTGTAGGATGGGTAATGAGTTGTTTTTAGACGTATAAGTTACCACATATTAAAGGGATAGGTTCACCTCGAATTGCACCTTTTTTATAATTTATGTTGATAGTATGACCTATGACTGTCAAAATGCGAAAATTGCAGTAAATTACCTTGCTCCCCGTAGTAGGAGAGCTTGCTCAAAAAGCTAAACTACCTCGAATTTATAAAACAATTGGAGTACCGCAGCCATGGCAAGTGGGAAGTAGCGTAGCAGGGCTGGAGACGCTAGAAGATACAGTGCCCTTTTATCATCCTCTGTCTATCACAACAATACATGCACCTCCAACCCCGTCACGCTATTTCCCATTTAGCTAACCTAAGCTGCGGTACTCCAATTGTTTTATAAATTCGAGGCAGTTTAGCTTTTTGAGAAAGCTCTCCTACCTGGGGGAGAAAAGGTAATTTTATGTAATTTTCGCATTGTAAAGGTTTTCGGCCATACTATCAATTGAAAGCATTCAAAAAGGTGCAAATCCTAGGGAACCTATCCCTTTAAGTGCAACACTAAGATATTGCCTTACAGGGCCGTCCCTTAACGTATGTGCTTAAGCTTAAGTAACATTCACCAGCACTTCCAATTTGAACTTTAACCGAGAACTGTGCTTGTCAGTGCAAGCACGTACGTTTGAAAAACTGTACGCATCTGTGAATTTTTGCACTGTGGTTTACTAGAAAAACAGTTCCACAACTTGGTGGTCGCAAAAACAACTGGTACAGCCCTACTCGGACACACCTGCAACCTTTTTTCCCTAAATTCATAATTTGGGACTGGGCGGTATCTGTAAACTTAAGTGGATTGCATCAAACAGCCGGCCGCTGGAGATACAGTTATTTTCTCCTATCGGCGACTATTAGGACCGTAAAGGTGCCGCACGTAGAACTGACCGTACTCAGAAAAAAATAATAGAATTTAGAATTTCATTACCTAATTTAGAAGCCACATATTTCTCTTCGAAGATATTGTCTTGTTTTATTGTTTTCGTGAGAACATCTTCTTCAAATCGCATTTTTTTCCGAAAGTGTCACTTCAAAGTAATGGAGTTGTAATCAGTCATGGGTGCTGCTTTGCCAAATAAGTGTGATCTCCCTTATCGTCCAAAACTTGATAAGTAGATTCCCCTGACCGTGTTGATGCTTGATGTCTGCAGTTCAGTTGGTGAAATAGTCTCCTAGATATTACCATTGACTGCTTGTGAGGTTCAGAACCCATTATTGAGTCCGGTGTCTGAGAAAGTCCCTCTTCAAAAAAAGGGAAAACAATCAAACTGAAATAAACACTAAAACGGTGCAAAACCGTCCCACATCGTGCTTGTCTACTTTGGAACTGTAAACATGTTTTCCTTTGTTCTTTTTGTCAGGTAACTCCGCCCATCATGCCATTGTTGCGTACTCTAAACCGTCTGTATCTTATGAACTCACCGTGACTTTCAAAAGAAGATCACTACAGTTATTTCAGATGCGCTCTCATCTTGAAATAACCATTCTGCTATTCTGCTTGTGTGCGACTGCAAATGGGTACGTCTTCTTATTTAATGGAATATACCGTATGCTGTAGATGTTCAGCTTGGAGGTAGTTAAGCGTGTTGATCAGATCCATAAAAACAAAACATTAAAACATTAGGGAGGGAGAACCAAGCCAAGGAGCTGTTTTGGAACATAATTTATTGTGTTATTTCAGTTTTGTGGAGGAATCTAATGATGAAGATGGTAAAATAGTCGATGTGAACGAAAAGATCGAGCTCATCGAAAGCCTACCGATTGTGTACGATTACGGCCGGGTAGGTTATATTGTTTAAACACCCACTGTCAACCGAAACGGCATGTTATATCTTCAGCGTCCTTCCTCTAGTAACTAGAACTGCTATATTTACTAACTCATGTAAAAATGCATATCATCCTCTGCGTTGGAAAAAGGGAAAACAAACATACAAGTTGATTTATAAAGACAATACAGTAGACAATGCACGCTCTTGAAGCGCAATTTTTTTACAGCATCAACGTAAAGAGCGGAACACACCGCCGCTCATTAGCACATCCAAAATACCTTGCTTGTTTTGCTAACGATCGCATAAGACACAGTGAAATATATATTTTACAGTTTCGAAGAAATTGCATTGCGACGTCATTGTTGTCATATGTTCACAGTATCACATGTCTTTGTTTCTATGTGGACTATGCTAGAATTGCCATTTTCCTATGTTTTATTAACCTAATATTTTTTTGGGGCTGTGACAATAAAAGACCGTGCATATTCTTCAACAAGCCTTAGTAAAAATTCTCTGGGTTTTGTAATTCGACGAACTATTCTGCATGGATGAATTAACTTCTTTTTGCAGGAAGTGAAGCCACTCTTCCTCGAAGACACCCTCCAAATGCCGTCACCGAACACTGAAGTTGGTTTCATGGAAAGAATCGAGGTGAGCACGATTTTAGATACTCACACTCTCGGACAAGCTAAAATATATCAATAATGTACCAACTTATTCACATGTAATTGATATTTATTTAAAGCGAAATGCTAGCCTCTTTGGAAAATTTGCATATGATAAGCAAATCCTATGTATCCTATGCTAATTTTGTACGATTGCCGTGGACGATCGTACAAAATTAGCATAGGATACATAGGATTTGCTTATCATATGCAAATTTTCCAAAGGGCTAGCATTTCGCTTTAATTTAACTACAATAGGTCTATTCCGACGAGGGAAAGTGGCTCGCATTACCTGGTAATGAAGTTGAGAAACCACATCCAGCCGCAATTCAGGTTGAGGAAGATAAGGACAAGCCTAAGAAGGTGAGACTTGGCGGAAATATACTGATTTTCTTTCCCTTTACAGTTGCTTGCTTTGACCGCTTACAAGGAACGCGATTTAAAAAAAAATCACATCGTTAGCTAGCTAGCTAGTTAGTTAGTTAGTGAAAAATAGCTAGCGACTACGTTTTGTTTTTCATTTAACGTCCTTTCGGTAAATATTTACTTCAAAGTGTATTTTCGCGCATTGTTATGCATGTTATTGGTAATTATTTACCATGTTCTTTCGATAAAAGGTAAGAAACCGAGCACTTAAAACTCGCGAGCCTTTAAGGTGAGATTCGTTGCCAATGGTCCGAGTGGAGACGTGATCGGTGGCACGTTCGATACAATGGACGAAGTGAAACGACACATGGCTGCAACCATTGCAAATCAGACCCCGATAACTACCGCTGCATCTTTTGATACGGTCGGTGACTTTGCCTTTGTGAATAACGTTTACCGAAAAATCGCAAGACAAAGAAAAACACAAACAAATTATTTAAGCAGATGCCTAAGACTGGTCAAGTCATTAACTACTAAGTTTAGTGGCAACTTTGGATTGTGGTATCATCCCACGAATGCCGTGGAGCAGAATTATATTGTATACGAAAGTTCGTTGAGAAATAGACTAAGCTCAAAAAAAAAGACGAACTGGTAATCGGAAGTCCAAACGTAAGTTTAAAACAGTGTATGTGTTTGTAGGACGCGCTCGCACCTGCCGATGAACACTTGTGTGGAATTACCAACAAGACAGAGGAAACTCTACAGCACATCAACGCCTTGTACCAAAAACTGGTTGAGGTCAGATAATCGTTCAAAATATAATTTACTTCTAATAGTGGAGCAAAGTAAGGATCCTCGAGAGCAGAAGGAATGTCTACAGGGGCATGTAAAGAATCCGGCAGAGTTTCGCATAAACTGCAATTTATCTGGTGCGTATTAAGTCATATGTGGTGATTAGGCAGACGCCGTTCACACAATATTTCCTTCAGGAATACCAGACATATCACGCAATCACTCAGCAAGAACTCAGCATTCTGGAGGCAAACGTGTGGGTTTTTAAGATATAAAAACTTGGAACTACGGTGGTACGGTGTTACGGTGTGACCGTATTTTATGTAGCTACGATGTTGGAACAGAACGAAATCAAAAGTAAACGTACAATAATCTAGTGAAGTTAAAACGGAAAACCCAAAACCCATTACAGACAGTCCATGGCCACTGTGGCAGTCCTAGCGGCATTTATCCTGTTCTCGACTGCTATCGTGCTCCTCATCGTCGCTTGCTATTGGCCGTACGTTTGCAGAATATTTAAGTCATATTTGGCAAGGCGATTTGTACCCCAGCGGGAGACTAATCAGAACACACACATAAAGAAAATCGCTAGCAAAATAGGGACGAAAGCGACCAAACTCAGTTCACGCATCGTTTAGCTTTCGCTTTCTCATTATTTGCGTTTTCAGAACTATCATCCACAAGGCGAAGAAAATTTTTGTCACTGTCAAGTTTGATGGTAAGGAGAGAGATTCTATTAACGAAGCTCTCCTGGAGAATGGCCTCACCCAGGTGGGGGAATTAAACATTTCTGGGGAAAAAATAGCGAATATTTGTGTAGTGTATTGCCTTGAAGACCATCTTTGTATGTTTATTCATATTTGTATGTTTATTCATAGGGAGCGTTCACTGCTGTCACGGCATTAAATTTCCCAATTTTAGGGTACTGTGACTCCTGTGAACAATTCGGAATACGGCAGCAATGTCCGCCTCATTTCTGAGTGATTGGTAAATGGATAAGATGCCATAATTTGATTATTGATTATGAAAGATATGCCGTATGTCTCACTCTGTGAAAACCCCCCACATATCTTATAAGGCTGCTTGTTCCCTCAAAGGCAACATGCTCTTTGTGGTGTCCTAGACTTTGTTCACCACCTCATTGTAAATAATTGTTTATGTTTTAGAAGATTCTCTTAATTTTGACCTCATTTACGTAAACCTTGGGATTCTGGAATATTACTGTGAAAACCGCATTCTATGATAGACTGGTAGTGGACAGGTCTATCCGAGGTGGACTTGAACTGAACTTGTCCATCTCGGAATTGTCTCGATCTCCAGCGTTACATGCTATTTCGTTACTGTACGACTAATCCGAGATGGAAAAGTTCAGTTAAGATACCGGATTTGGTGGATAAATTTAAGTTTTCAGAATGCGGTTTGCACACAGTTGTTTTAGAAACCCTCCTCTCTGTGCGGAAACAAATTCAGCTCTTTTGAAGGGCAGCTTTTAGACTTTATTTAATAGTTTATAGATGTAACCAATACTTTACTTAGTGCAAACGGTTATGCAGGTATAACAAATGATTTCCATATTCGGCTTTAGTAAGTTCTTTACTAATTCCTTTTATTCGACGTGTTGTTCAACAGGTGTCCTATAGTATCC